>CALSBZ010042811.1:1043997-1088509 GCA_943591055.1 Gobionotothen gibberifrons | reverse complement strand
ATGTGTCAGTGCATGTGTATCAGCTGTGTGCAGAGCATGTGTCAGTGTGTGTGAGCAGCATATCAGAATATGTAGTGCAGAGCAAATATGGTAAACAAGATATCATAGTTAAATGCACAATGTAATTTGCGGATAAGCACAAACTTATTTAAACATAGAACATTTGTCACGCAAGTTCATGTCTGTTCCTATAGCAACAAAGCTGGCTCATGTTTCATGCAGGAATGGGCGTGAGCATTCAGGTAAAATACCATATTAAAAATGGTGCATTGAACACACATGCCAGAATGTGACTTGCCCTAATAAAAGATAATATATGATATGGATTATTTACATATGTGCTTGTATTATATATAAGTATGATACTATGCAATTTGGTTCAAATCAATGGCTCATTTAACAAAAACATTTACATTTATATCAACTCGCAAAGAAAAGATGAAAGTGTGATTTGACAATTGCACTTCTTTTTTAGTTTTTAATGACAAAAGAATAAAAATAGAAACTCCTGTTTGTGACACGTGCATTCCATGGGATTTTCAAAATAAGGTGATCAAATCCATTTATGTTTTCACTTTGTGTCAATGATATGAGCTCATTAAAATAACTGGTCATTCAATTCATCGATATGTGTATCAACCCTACATTTTTTGCGTTTCGTTAGCATGTGTGTCTTTGATTGAACTAAATACTTTATGCTGTCCCTCCTTTTCTCTCCCCCACCAACTCATCTTCCTCAACCCTCCACACTCACCTTTTACTCCAGTGATCAGTGTGTCCACGGCCGTCCTGTACCTGCGGATGGCAGAACTGAACTCTCCCTCCTTCTCCAGCTCCATTGCAGCTGTTAGCTCAGTGGCAGCTTGGTTTAGGTAACCCACGTCCCCTCCGTCCAGACTGGTTGGCGGCAGGGAGAACAAGTCTGAGTAGTCAGAGCAGGAATTAGATTTATCTAGAAAGGAGAGGTAGACACAAAAAATAACAATTAGTAAAAATGATCTAAAAAAGTCACTTTGCAGCTGTCTTCATATATTTTGGTGATTGGGCTGTTGGTCAGACAAAATAAGCATTATGAAGTGGTCAACTTGGGCTGTGGGGAATTATCATATAGACTTTACAGTATTGAAAAATGATTAAGAAAATTGTCAGAAGATAAATTGATAATGACAAAAACTGCTAGTTGTTGCCCTACTTAAACGTCACTATACCCCAAAAAACGTGGACTTTGAAGTCAACTCTCAAAACCAAAATGAACTGCTCTTTCTACTGTTTGATGTGCAGTGAGAAGAGTTTCTGAAAGTGCATTATCTTATATAATTCTTTAGGAAACAGCCAATGTATTTGTTGAAATGTAGCCTCAATGAGCTTGGAAATGACTTTTTTTGAAAGACCATAGTCATAGACCATAGATTCATGTTCTACATTTCAAGTACAAAATGTTGGTCCTCAGAATTAATACGATTGCTGAAAAACTTCCTTGGCAGCGATGGGATTCGAACCCACGCCTCAAATGAGACTGGAGCCTTAAAACACCAGCTGCAGAATATTGGCCAATGAGAAAGTGAGCTCCAACATTGGTTGGCCAATGAGAGTGCGAGCTCCAACATTGGTTGGCCAATTATGTTCGTTGCTCCAACATTCGTCCAACATTTGACCAATCACGGCGAAGAAATGTTGATGCATAGAAGGCAATGTTATAACTCCTAATCCAGCACTGCTCGGCCACACTACCTCTGAAAAAAGCATTTACTCTGGATGGGAACCAGATATAGATTAGGCACAAGCAAGATTAGAGGGTTGTAATAATAACATTTGTACCTAAGAGCTATTTCAATGATTTGTTATGTAATTCTCTAACTGAATGCTTGCTATTTGCCGTGTAGCTGAATCATTAACCAAGCTCGAAGAAATCATTTCTATTCAGATAAAATGTCATGCAATAGCAATAGCTTGTTTTTTCTGACCGTCTCTTGTGTTGCACAGCGTAGGGTCAGGATGTGATGAAGGGTTAGCTCAACATAAATGCAAAAAATCCACTCTTAGAAATAGAAATAGACTTATTTTGGGAAATTGTAACCAGATCAGTACAACTGAAGAAAATCAGAAAGCATCACAACTTTACATGTGTATGACACATTAAGACTCATTTAGGCAGGAAGGTCTGTAAAACAATAGTCAACATGGTCAATTGTTACTTGACTAAAAAGCCTGTACAGATTTCAGAAGGCTGAGTATTGCATATCCATTCACATGTATTTCACCTTGTTTATAGCAGGGGTCAAAGACAGCCAAGTCATTATCAGTCAGAGGAGGAGGCCCTTCCTCTTTTGGGGATGAGGCTAGATCTTCAGCCACAGAATCAAACAGGGAGTCAAACTCTTCCTGGGACTCTGGTGATATGGGGATTTCATCTTGGCATGGGTCGGGAAATGGAACTAGAGATGGAAACATGGAGCAAAAGGTAAAAACAAGATTAATAATGAAAGAAAAGGACACACATTTGTTTGCATATCCCCAATGTATTTTTTGTCTGTTTTTTCATTGTCACATTGTGGAAAAACAGACACTTCCTTTTAATACAATACATTTATTCAATAAAATTTGATATGAAAATAAATAAAGTGAATTCAATTTAAGAACTTAAATGTAATTACTGCTTTTTATTATACATTTAGTGAGAGTATCTCTCCCTGTCATTTCATAAAGAAACTTCTATATGTCTACAAAACACCATATTTGATCAATTTGAGGTTAATTTGTCATTTGTCCCCGCCATACTTATGTCATCCAGCTCCGTGTCGCTGAGCTCCTCTGGTTCAGGTTCTGGTTCTTCTCTCGGAGAGCCCCCCATCTCGCTGTAAGCCTCAGCGGCCACCTCTGGTTCTCCCACCTCTAAGCTCAGGTTGGTGCCCAGGTCCTGGGGTAAGGTGGGAGCCTCCCTCCCCTCCTCCTCCTCTGCAGGTTCACAGTCTGAGGCCCTCCGCTTGGGGAGGGGGATGAGAGGGGGAGGCAGAGGCCCGGCAGTGGACAGAGGGGGGGCATCCAGAGGCCTCGTGACCTCACCACCCTGAGAAAGAGCAGGGGGGGAAAGGGAAAGAATGGGATAGATGTGGGGGGAGAGAGAGAGAGAGGGGTTGTAGAGAGGTATGTTTTATTAATGCAAAATGAAAAGAGCTGTAATGAATTGTTAAATCAATCGATTACATCACTAGAAAAATCACTGGCTATTTTGATAGGGGATCTATCTATAAGTAAATCTTTCTAGCAAACATGTGTGAAAATGTTGTTGTCCGCCTCTAAAATATGGAAATGTTCTTGTTCTCTGTTTAAATCACATTAAAGTGAATATACAGTTTTTATACTGCCAAAAAAAGACACTTGGTGACATCAAATTGGACTCGAAAAAACTGGGAAAAACCTGGGATGGACATTCATTTTTAACCAATTTTCTAAGATTCTTTAGACCAAACAATACATTTAATAATCTAGAAAATAATTGGCAGATTTATCAACATAACAAAAATCTATGTATCTTGGTTTGAAATATGTTTTTCAGTGGGAATATCAGTTTCACTTGCTATATGTGTGTGTGAGAGTGTCTTACTCTGAAGAAGTCCTTGAGCTGTGGGCTGTTGTAGAGTGCAGGTATGCTGGTAGTAAATAGGAGCATGGCCTCTGTAGCTTTTCTCCTCTCCTCTATCACAGCTTCATCAAACCTTCCTGAAAAATAAATACGGATTCTTTTTAAAGTACTATAAACGGTGACTGTCCATCAGTATATGTCTCAACTGTGTTGCTGCATTTACAATTGTGAAAGTATGTAGTACGCTGGGGGGAAATGAAACAAGAGCCCTTAGAAAATGCTGAGAATAGGCTGGAACAAGTGGATCACCAACAGATCAAGAAGCTATCGCACAGGAAAGCTGAACACCTTAGCTTGCTTTTGTGTTGAATGACTTTCTTTGAAAAACATTGTTGTTGTGTTATCCGGCCAATGTCGCACATTCAGTGATTTTATATAAATGTTTAGCCATTATACCAAAGACTTGTGCGCGGGGAAACGATGGGAACTCTTCCTCTTTTCTGAACAGGTTCCTGTGAGTGTAGGCCAGCTCCCCGTGGAGCTTCTTCAGCTCTGAGAACCTCCTCCACACGACCACCTCCTTCACATCTTCTGGATGGCGCTTTGAAACAAACTACAAATTAGAGAGGAGAGAGGACTGATTATTTTTCTAGTCAAGACACAAAAATAACTGCTATAAGAAATTGCAATTGCAAAAACGCCCACATTCATTAACAGAATAGCACATAATAACATAGTTTATTGGCCAAATATAGTCGGAAAGCCATAGTTTGTTATTATTGTGATTAGTGTCATTTTTTTGGAGCACAAAAAAGAATAAAAGAAAACCAATTCATGATTATTTATCTCCAGACAATAGTTCTGACATTCTCAATGAGTAATGGAGTCATTCAGTTGTTGTGTGGTATAAGGGAGGATGAATCTCTGTAGATATGATCCAATTTGATTGTGTATGCATGCCAGTGAGGACCACGGGGCATTAGTGGTCATGGGGAGGGGGGGGGGCTGATGAAACTCATGAACTGAATCACAAGTTCACCTCAGTGTTCTCTGTGCACTGCTGCCTGAAATAAAAGGCCCATTGTGTATTTATCTGTCTACTGAGCTAGCTGCTTTGTTTTTATGACTAGCACAGATGTGACTCCATTGTGTAACAACACAACAAAGTCACTAACTTCTAGTAAACGTCCAAAGAACAATTCTACAACATACAAAACAATATGCTGTAAGAGAAATAATAAAACATGAAGGCAAATAACGGGTAAATTAGCTTAACACAGGGTTGTTAAGTATGGTAACAACACAAGTCTCTGTAGCTAAGGAGAGATCAAAAGTGAAAACCAACCCTTGCTGACACTTTGTACTCGGTGTGTCCCTTCTCGTGTGCGCGTGGGTCGGTAACGGTGAAAAAACGGTAATATTCATCTTTAGGTTTTCGTGACATCTCCCTTCCCCGTAGAAAGAGTGTTTCAGCGGCAAAAGACACAGGGCTGTCAAAGCAGTAGTAGCTCTCTGTTGTGATTTTCCCGTCCCTCCTCTTCGCTGACTTCCTGGTCAGTGACGTGTGCAAAATACGTGATTGCGTGTTGTAGAAGCGTCAAGTTGGACGACAAATTGCTTAATTATGTTTTCTCTGTATTGTTAATATGATGTGTATGAGTAGCAGAAGTAAAATATATATATTTTTATGTATATATAATTAAAAAAAGATATATATTTTATTCACTTGCATGACCTTAATTTATTTTTGATCATGCCTATTAAATGAGCATTGTTAGGGAGAGAATGGGATAATGTCTTTGCTGTTTTTACCTTTTATTTTGTTTAAAAAAGTAATTTAATGCACTAATATGGAAACTTCAGGACGTCAATCACCAGGATTGTATTTGTAAAAAACTTCTTACTTGATGTAAAGACCAATTTAATTCTCTAGAGGGCGCTAAAGATTAATATAATTTACCCAGTGAAGTCTAATCTAAGTCTAAAGTGGAAAATCAACTTTAAACTAAATAGAAATACTGTAACATGATATTTCTTGAGAATGTATTTGATAATACCTCGTCTGATACAACCAATAGACATCTGTATTCATACATTCTGTGTTTCTGTTTCAAAGATACTAAAATAAGAAAAGCACAAGCAGGTCTTGGCCTCTCCCTGTTAGAGACAATACAACAAAGAGAGAAAAACAGACTTTGTTGTATTGCTGAGGAAGTTCCAGCTGTGCATTCATATTGTACATAATCCTTTTCATCTATTTTCCAGGCTGTTCTTTATTTCCCAGCTTTTCTCTTTGAAGTGAAATGCATGAGGGCCTTCCTCAAACTTAAATGTACTGACTGAAATGGTCAAACTATTCAGTAGTTCCTCGTCAAACTGTTTTGTTTTCTGTAGTCAAAATCTTCCTCAAGGTCTTAACAAGCTTCACTGAGTGTGAGATTGTGTCCAGCAGACTGTAGCCCAAAGGTCACTGACACTGCTTTCTTCTTCAGGTAATTGCCAGTTAAATTGAAGGGAAAATGTGCAGCACACACAAATGAGGTAAATGTTTGATTTGAGATAACCTGTGCGTCTGGTTTGGCTTGTGATGTAAAACTGACAGATGGAAGTCAGTGAGGTTGTGTTCAGATTACAGTTGAATGTGTTTTTATCAATGGTGGTAAGTGAGCAGATTTACAATACAAAATATAACCACAAATTATAATAGACTTTATAGATTGGTGGGCAAAAACCAGAAGCTACCCAGATGTTTACTTATTTTTCTTAATATATCTCACATTTACAGGGTAATCCAAGTACTTGTGTTTCTATTAACTTTAATACTTATACATTTTACCCTTGATGTTACTCGTATGTCAAGTTATTGTATTTTAGTTTACAAATTTAGTGTACTTATTTTGCTAAATGTATGATGCACTTAATGCTATTCTGTTTTGCTCTGGTATACTTCTTCCACTACCGTTACTGATGACCTATGGCGCTACTTCCTCACAGATAGACGACCTTATGTGCATATGTTGGTGATAATACGGTATTCAGTGTTTTATATTTTGACATGTCATGTTCAAAATAGCAGAGGATGGTTTCGATCCATCGACCTCTGGGTTATGGGCCCAGCACGCTTCCGCTGCGCCACTCTGCTTCACATGGGGGAGGGGGAGAGAGAGAGGTTAACTCGTGTGAATTGGAGCATTTAGCATTCTTCTCATGGAGAGCCACATTCTTACGTAACATGCAACCATTGTTTGAGAGGGAGAGGGGGAAACTCGAGTGAAAAGGAGGGAGAAAGCAGTAACAGTAGACCAGGAAAGCTTTATATGAAGGACAGAGAGGAAATAGTGTGTGAAGGAAAAGAAGATTAATTTAGACTGGGCAATAGATCGTTATAATGTGCTGATTTAAACATATAGGGTAACAAATACACCAATATTCTTTAATATGTCATGAAACTTGGAAACAATGTTATGTGTAAGGTTTGCTTTGCCTGCAGTAGTAGGACAGCATTTTCTTTTGTAATCTTTTAGATTTAACGTCTTGTCAACAGGATGTGTTGCTAATAGTGCAACACATGTAGAATCTACACAATGTGATTTGATCTTCAATATATTCTTGATGTATACATGTCGTGATTATACTAATGTCATGAACTGAGTGTGTCTGCTCTATCCTAGCTCTCCATTCTCACCGGTACAGCCACATTAAACAGTCTCCCCCTTTGTCTGTGAGAGAAACTAGGCCACATATATGGAACAAAAAAGAACAGAGTGATTTATTGCAGACAGAAAGACAAACAGAAGGGGAGAGAGACTGAAGTAAAGTTATTAAAATGTACAACCAAGGCATAGTGTGTGAATGTACACCCACAATCATATCAGTGGAGCAATACAATTACACAATATGACAAAGTCCCAATGTGATTGAATATAAAGACGTTTCCTTTGCAACTTCCTCTGTAGATGATTCGCTTAATATCAGTGCCACGTCGTGGTCTATAGATTTCCCCTCAACTGTAGAAGTGCTCGTTGCAGTGAGGCTGAAACAATGACATGAAAGCACAAGACCTCAACCAAACTGGTCTAAACTGGCTTCGGTCTGCTCTTTTTTTCCCCAAGCTCACGCTGTCTTGCAAAATAAACTCTCAGGGATCAGACACGGCTTTACTGAGGCCCTGTGTGTATTCATGTGTGTGTGAGTCCCTCCAGCCCTACAGACTGATTTGTTACAGAACAAAGCAGGGAACTGCAACTCTGGAAGTTCAACTTTTAGGAACATTAGAACAAAAATAGTTTATTACTAATAATTCTTCACAACAATGCTAAATGTGTATTTGTCTTGTTACTAGATATTTATGCCTACCTGCATATACATTTAAATAGTGGTCTATGACTATGTTTTGTGCAAGTTGTGTGATCTCTGGAATAACCTTTTATATGCTTTAAGAATTTGGCCAAATTCAAGTGACAGAATGAACCATGCATTTTTCCTGATTTGTCTATGACCATATAACCCTTGCCATCAAATCAACTTAAAGGGAGACAGTTGCATAGGGAAACAAAATGACATCAGTGACACTTCTCAAGGTATTACGGATCTTAAGGCAATGTTGTGTTCATGGCTTTTTGAAATTGTACGTTTGAATAGCCTATGCGAATGAGGCATCACCTAACGCTGGAATCTACAGAAGCAAATAGACAACATTAGATAAATAAACAGTAAGATGTGTAATTTGGATGTTTTCTTTCCACTAGTCTGAAAATGATTGAAGCAAACCAGCCCAAAGATGTTTTGCCTGAAGTGTCTTGCTTTAACTCCACAGTAAGCAGATCTGTCTTTCTGAAAGTGCTTGTGATGCACAGTAATCCCTTCCTGTTCCCCCCTGCTGACAAATATGCATCAACTTTGCCCTCCTTTCTTTTCTCTCTTTTTTTGTGCATTCTTGCTGATGGATTTGGCGGTACAGTCCCCTTCTTTTCTGCCAAAACCACTCTGGCTTTACAAAAGAACAAGTCTCAGGGTGAATGATTGTGTCCTCAATGAACCTGTCTCCACTGTTATGGCAAAGGTGCACCTTCTCTGAGTTTAAAATGCTGCTTGAGTCTGTTATCCTGCTAGTTTTGGGTGTGAAGACTCAACAGACAACACATTTTCTCTTTCTCTGTGTTGTGTTTCCTTTAATACGTGTCACCATGTTCCATTCCAAATATTGTAGCGAGTTTAGTTACACCCCTCAACTCACAAACATGTTTTCACATCCCTGCCCCCTCCCCTCTTTAAGTTTTCTCCTCTTTCTTTTCGCTCCTCCTCCTCTCAGAATCAGGTTTATTTGAAAGTAGGTTTACACATACAAGGAATTTCCTTTGGTGTATCTTGTTGTACAAATCAAAACAGTAAACAGAGTTAAGTTGTAAAAGCGAAAAATATGAGTAAATAAATACATAAAGGAATATGACAATCGGCATAGGAGAATTACTCTTGTTTTCTGCCTATTCCTCTTGTTTATTGTCCTCAAATGTCCTACTATCATACACAGATGTCTTTCCAAACTTTGTTCCATTATTTGTCTTTAAAATCTGAAAAGTTGGTCAAAAGAGGAGAAGAGATTAAGAAGATAAAGTCTAAAAATAATAAAGACTGTCCCATTGACATTTACTATACGTCTCTCCACTGTCTTTTCTGGATCAACAGCACAGGGTGTTTACATCAGCCAGCAGTCAACAGCTCTGTTACAACTCGTCTCAACACATGTGTGCTTTACAGGCCGGGCTAAAAACAGAAGCAGATGGTGTGTGTCTGAGTTTGTTTAGAGGAGAGCGATGGTACCTACCCAATGCAAAAATAGCTTATACACACGTGTTAAGGGATTTAGTTCCTGTCTACATCCAAAAGGACATCATTGACGTTAATGAAGTTTACTGTTCTCAATAATCGAAGTTAAAGGATGTCAGTGATCAACAAATAAACACACAGCAGCATACACCCCCACTCATTTGGATTTGTTTCTACAGGACCAACTGTTCTAGACGAGAATTTGAGAACCTCTTACATGACGTCACGTGTCCCAAGGCCCAATACATTGCTTTGAATAAGAGTGAAAATGGGGCTTTTGCTGGATGTGTTAAGGTTTTTGTGATCAGAGACAAACCCAGACGGTGCAAAAGGTAACAGCAGTAAAGTAGTGGAGAGTGTTTCCAAAATTGGTCAAGTAAAGTTTTGTACAGTTGCAAAAATAAAAGACAAGAGATAGATTGCACACAGTCCTTTTCTGTTTGCAGACATTTTCACACTCCTCTTTGTAATAATTACAATACATATCAATGCAGTACACACTTTAAACAAATACAGCCTGAAACATGCCACAGTACTTTATGTCATAGAGATTCTGTGTATGCTTTTCCTAGAAGTGTGCGGCTGCTGTAACTCTATGAAGGTAAACAACAGCTGGAGAAAGCTTCAGGGCAGAAGCACAGATGGAAACAAAGACAAAGTAAACAACCTGGCTGTTTTTACTGTCGGCCTGCTTTTGTTACTGTAATTCAGATCCTGTTTAAAAAAAAGAAGAGATTTTATTGTACAAAATATGGTTGGAATAAATATGGTTCTTTCTGGTCATGGTTTAAGAAATCACATTTCCATGAAACACTCAATCAATTGCTTGCAAACCATCCAATGTATCTTTTTTTGTTGTCTATATAATCTACTTTTAAAGACCAAAAATAGACTTATTAATACATGATTATAAAACGGATTTATTCAATGATCTGCTTAATACAGGAGTAATGTTTCCTTATCTACCAGAGAACATTGGATGGTTTGCAACATGTTTTAATGGATTTTAACGCATTTTAAAACTTGTCTTTGTTGTATTGATGATGACTATAGTGAGAGCAGGATCCTATCAGGCTGAAGATATTACTCAGTGAGTGTTGTCACTTCTTATTTGAATAGAATAACTGTGCAAATGAAGTCTCCATGATAAACCAAAGGTGGGAATGGGTGGGCAGTGGAGGTTAAATTATATCAGTGAAGAACAGAAGGGCAATCTGCACTAATCAAAAGATGAAAGGCCTCTCCCTTAGCCTGCAGTAACCCAATCAATACCTCTATCAGCTCCTCATCAGCATGCTAACTGATTATATTATCTCCAGGAAACTTTTGCATAACCAAACTATTAGACCATGCATTTCCACTGAAAATGTTCAGGCTACCCAGAAATGTGCAGCATCATGAATTTCCTTATTAAAATTGCATTTCTTATCTGTTGTAAGTATTACAGGGTACATTTAATATTGTTTTAATTATTATTCCCAAAAAAAATGCACATACAAATCAGTAAATAACACTCAGGAATTACATTTAAAAAAAGAAATATGAATAAGCCAACGCTTAAGCTTATTATAGTCCTTTTACACAGCATATTTGTATTTAGGCAACCTCTCACTGCTAGATTTAGGCCAGGGGTGTCAAACTCAAGGCCTGCGGGCCGGATTTGGCCCGCAGGCCTTGACTGACCTCATTTTATGCGGCCCGCTAGAGCTTGCAAAGAATATAATATACACTACAATTGGCGTAATTGTTGAATATTTGCTTTCAATTATGTGCCCTAGACTTCTGCTTTCAGACGTAGTTATTTATGGAGTTATTACCAGAACTGATAATAATCCAATGCAGAGCCAATAATGTAATATAATACATTATTTTATATTTATTATATATTTATATATGTATATTTATATAGTCTTAAAGTTACAATCGGCCCTTTGAGTGCAACCATAATGCTGATGTGGCCCGCCATGAAATTGAGTTTGACACCCCTGATGTAGGCTATACAAAAACCAAGTTGCAAACATTTCATATCTAATTGAAATATATTGAATAAGTAATAAGTACGTTTTATGTAGTTTACCACTTTTGTTTAAACTAGGGCAAAGGTTAAACGTGTGTAAATACAGATACAGTACACATTTAAGGATACTTTTGTCCTTATGCAACACATCCAAAAAGATATAGACATTATACATTACAATTTAAAGAATGATGATAATACATATAAAACCTGGTCTTTTGATATTGAAATGATTGTCGGTCTGTAGAATGGGTGTAGCCTAATGTCTGTGTGTGTGTGTGTGTGTGTGTGTGTGTGTATGTGTGTTTGCGTGCGTGCGTATGTGTGTTTGCGTGCGTGCGTTTTGTGGGAACAGAGAGATAGTATTGGGCAGTCCCTCGGTAGGCGTAGACACCAGAGCAACTACAAATACAGAGCGAGGATCTGAAACAGGATTAGTACTCAACACAGGATTATCGACTGAGAAACAAAGACAAAATACAGCACGGAGTCTAAAGCTTTTTACAGGTAAGGTAAAATCCACTTTATGGAGTTTGTTGCCTCAGAACAAGCTCAACACTTAACTTAATTTAAACTTGAAAACGCAATAGAGTAATCACTGGAAGTAGCATCGCGTGGCAGCAGATGACGTAAGGATGGGTTAGATTTCATCATTAATACAAATTACACGACATAATAAAAAATGGTGTCTCGTCGCTCATTGTGTTAAATGTGTTCAATGTGTAATCGATTTCACTATGATAAACAAGTTAAGCATACGATTCAGTTAAAGATGTGTAAAACTACTGAACGTTAACGTACTAAAACAGCTTACTTCCGGTTTAATGAATAAAACATCACTACATTTCAAAATTGCAACAAAAAAAGCATAGTAGACAATGTTACTTCTCTAACTTAGTTTGTATTGTCGATGTTATTTTTATTTCCGTTAATACCGCTGTTTGAGTTACGTGAAGGCATCATGTCCATAACTGCAGCTGTTTCAACTGTTGAACACACTCACTATAACACATCTTTTTAAAGAGATGTCTGCCAAATGTCACCCTTTGTTAGAGATACACAAGCTATAAATACAAAGAGCAGTATAAATAAGAGTAGTGTACATTGCTGTAAAAGTTAACTTCTGAACCTTTATTCACTTAACTTGCTCCGAAAACTGAGCTAGCTTTAGCTCAACAGGCTAACATTATTTTTTTAATTAGGGTAAATGGCCACAACCCGTTTAGCATCTGCTCTAGAGAGTCTAAAGTTAATTATTAATCTGCATATAATTAAAAAGCTAAGAGGTTATACATTAGGGTTAACACGTGTTTTTGTATGAGTAGTTTAAGGGAGTTTTTAATTGAAAATTAGACAAACTGTTATCTGAATCATGAACTAGCGGATGGCACTAGCTAGTTCATTTTAAGTGTTGCATTGGTTTCACATCCTAACTGGAAAGTTCTCCACGTAACAGTTGTTAGACTAACAAATCAAGGAACTTGTTCTTTCTCTCAATTGTGATCCCAAAGTACTGTCCAGAGAAACTAAGGCTGCCCTGGAGAAATAACTCATTAACTTGACAATCTGTTCCTCTCTTTATCTCTACCTCCATCTCTAAAGAAATCAGATTCAACCATGACTAAGGACTCAGAGATAGACATGAAGGAAGTGGAGCTCCGGGAGATGGACCCTGAGAAGCAGCCCATGACTGGTGATGGCCCGCCTGCAGGTGGAGAGAAAAATGGCACAGTGAAAGTGAAGGTCCCGGACAATGAGGTTACCTTCACCGGCCTGTCCAAAGAGGAGCTGATGAAGGTTGCTGGAACTCCAGGGTAAGATAAGACTCAACAAACACCTTATTAGAAAAAGACAGGTCTTCTATTGCTGTCGTATTTGTTTAACCCCACTCTTAATTATTTATGTATAGATGGGTGAGAACCCGTTGGGCGCTTCTGATCCTCTTTTGGCTGGGCTGGGTTGGCATGCTGGCTGGAGCCATAGTGATCATTGTCCAGGCCCCTCGCTGCAAACCCATCCCTGAGATGAACTGGTGGAACGAAGGACCCCTGTACCAGATCTCTGACTCCCAAGCTTTCGCTGATGGACTCGCAGGTAGAGTACCTGTTATTGATCGAAATCATCGGTTATTTTGCAGAAAAACAATATATCCTGCAGCTGTAATATTCACGTTAGAGTCCGACTTATCTTTAGAGTTTGGACTGGCCTTGATGTTGTAACCCACACTAATTCACAAAGGATAAGGCTTGTGACAAAGTATTGAGCTTCCTTCGGTCTGCGTGGCCTGTTTCAGCTAGCCTGATACCAAACTGCTGACAAAGAGTGACTCAAGGTCTAAAGGACGCCTACAAGTCATGTCTTTCCTTTTTCTCCTACTCACTTGTTAAGGTCAAGGCAACCCAGTACTTCTTCTTTATTGGTGTTACCATAGAAATTCTTTATTCCTCCTATTTTTATTTTCTTTCTTCAAATTACACTTAACAAGGATAGTGAAAATGATTACCCACACATTTCCAATTTGGATGTATTTCTCCCAATTGTTAGAAATGTTCTTTCAAGGTGAAGGAAGAACAGGTTGTACTGCTCTCCTTAAAGTGAATTACTGGGCAGCTCTCGGGTTTCCAGCAGGCCTTGGGCTAAATTCCAACAACCGCACGTGACTTGTTGGTGTTTTCACACACAAGGCCCTTTTGTGCCCAGACTGCACATGGCCAGCAGAGGGTGTTGGGGGGGAGCCATTCACATGCTCCTGCCTTGAGTCAATAACTCGCTAAAAGAATAGCTCTTTTTTTACTTGGCTGTCTCCTAACTCATCAAAATGTCTCTCAAGCCTTTTATCGTCTCTTTCTACGTCCCTCCTACCCTTTACAAATCAACTCCCTGTCTTTTTCCAATGTGAAACCCCACTGACGAAGCCTCCCTGTCCCTCTGTTTCTAGGCGTCGAAGCAAAGTTGGATGAAATCAACAAGCTGAAGGTGAAAGGCCTGGTTCTTGGCCCTCTTCACACCATCCAGGCCGACATGCCAGCCACCCTGAATCTTAAAGAGATCGACCCCACCAAGGGAAATGAGCCAGCCTTGCTCGCTGTGCTGGAAAAGGCTCACAAGAAGGGTAGGTCATCATACGACTAATCTGATAAATGGCTGTAAAACCATATTTTGTATGAACCACTGACTCATTCTCCATTGATAATAAGAATAGCATCTCATTATTGTTTTTACTTCTCCTCTCAGGTATTTCTGTGGTGCTTGACCTGACTCCAAACTACCTGGGAAATGCTCCCTGGTTCAGCCCTAGTGAGCTCGATGACGTGATGGAGAAAGTGAATGTATGTTCCATGATCCTTTTTTCAGTATCTTAAGTGAGATATACTAAGTGTTCTTCATGTGAGGAACTGTTCCTCCTTGCTGTGGCTAAAGTGTTCATGTTGTCTTCCAGGATGCAGCGGAGTACTGGCTGGGTTTGGGAGTTGATGGCATTAAAGTATCTGACTTTACTTCGGCCACCAACTCAGTTGATTGGTCCAAGTTCCAGGCTGCTGTCAAGGGCAACCTCACTGAGGAAACCAAGAAGAGGTAACTACAGCTCACTAACTTTGGTTCTGCATGATTAAACATCTTTTGCAGGAACAATGAATGTTTAATTTAATAAATGTAGCTTGCCTGCAGTATAGCAACATTCGTTTACACTGGGAAACTAATTTCACCTCAATTGGGACAGAACTAGTAGGAAAATAATGTTCAAAGTGTCGTAAGATGTCAGTATAACCATGGCAATGTTTCCTGGGGTCGAGATTAAAAGCATTCCAGTGCTGCAGGGGACTGTAGGTGGGGAATGGAGAGCTAGATCAACAAGAAAGGATGTGGAGCTTTACTCTCTCTGGTGAAGCGACACCTTGTGGAGGGTTCAAGGAATTACTTCTAAAATATCTGATTTGTCTTTTGCTGATACAATATCTAAAAATGATGCCATAATTTTGCATTTTCTATTATTAACAACCAGTGTCAACAGTGTAATCTCACCACATTGTCTTTCTCTCAAGGGTGCTGATGGGCGTGGTTACAAATGTTTCGGATGTGGAGTTGTCTGAGCTTGTTAACGGAACAAGTGTAGATCTGGTCCTGTCCGACCTGCTCAGCCGCAGGAATGGAGGTACGCCCATGTTTTAAAGTGTTTTTGACTGGTTTGTCGGTATTAAACAAAGCAGAAAGGCTGTACAACAATCATATCATAGTAGCATACACTTGAAAAATGTCAAGACCTCATGCACTTTGTTATATAAACTTAAAGGTCCTATTGTCATGGCCATTTCTACTGATCATAATTCCGTTGTTGAGGTCTACTAGAATAGATTTACACTGTGCACTTTTCCAAACTCACATTGGTTTCTCATACAGCATCTCTGTATGTGTATTCACTCTCTGTCCTAAACGGCTTGTTACAGCGGAACATCAGTGATTATGTTTTACAATGGCGTTGGCAACCAGAAAATGACACCAGTAATGACAAACAGATGAGAATGCTGCGTGGGGTCTGGGTGCCGTGTTGGCGGGATGTTGCACGGCTCGCTGCTGTGAGGAGGGGACAGTGTGAGCTCTATTACTGGTGTCGTTTCCTGGCTGCTGCGTGGGGTCTGCGAGACATCGCGAAACTCAGCCTGAACTCAGCCTGAGCACCATGGACGCGGGAAGGGGGGGGTGCTGAGGGGGCTGCAGCACCCCCATCTGCGAGGCTCCACTAGCACCCGCACCCCCAAACGCGGCGCACCTACAGTGTAAGCACGCCACAGTTTCGCCGCTGCGAGGCTCCACTAGCAACAAAAAAAAAAATCTCCAACGAGGTGTTCTGGGGCAGCATAGACAGGTCTTTTCTGTGTTCGAGTTTTACTCGCTACAGGGTGTACTTTGAGGGTTTGTGACTTTGCAGACCGTTTACATGCAGAAAAACCTTCATAACACACAAGGGGACGGGTAATAACCGGAAAAGCATGACATGGGACCTTTTTAAAGTATCATACCTAGCTTAGTATTGATCTGATTGAGTGTGAAAGGATAGCATTTCTGTCAGTGTAAATGTCTGCTTTTTGTGTGAAAACAACCAGACAGAGAGATAATTGTATCTGAATTTGTGCAGGTGTGCAGCGCATCATGGACATGAACACCCTCAGCTCTCAGCAGAGGAGTGTGGCCTGGGGTCTCGGTGCCGCCCAAGAGGACCAGCTGTCCAAACAGGCCACCACTCCTGCCCTGATCCGGCTCTACCAGCTGCTGCTGTTCACCATGCCTGGAACCCCCGTGTTCACCTACGGAGACGAGATTGGCCTTCAGGCAATTGTAAGCTACAAAACGGAGAAGAACTTCAAGTTAAAAAAAAAAAAAAAAAAGTGTTTTATTACCTCAGCTGTTACAGAGTGTAATGTTTTTCCTTTTGCGTTTCCTTATCAGGGATCAGAATCACCAAAGATGGTTTGGGACATAGAGAAGGAACCTGTTGAAGGAGCTGCTGTTAATGACACTGCTGAGGTAAGAGAGTTACAGAGTCTACATTTTAAATTAGTTAATTTTAGTTTCAAATCAAATCAAGTTTTATTTATATAGCACATTTATAAACGATTTTTGGTCGAGCCAAAGTGCTGCACATATAACAAATAGCCTACAGTAGAGACACTTTACAGCTAATACAACAGCACAGTTTAGCCTTATTTTATTTTGGCTTGTTTACAGGTTGAGCTCTAGTTCAACATTTCTTCAATTCTCACATTTACAGGTTCAGCGAAAAGAATACGTTGCTGTGAGGAAGTGGTTCAGATCCCTCAGCGAACTGCGAGTCAAAGAGCGCTCCCTCCTCCACGGCGACTACTACTCTCTCTCCTCCTCCGCCTCCTCCCTCTCTTTCCTCCGCATTTGGGACCAGAGCGAGAGGTACATAACGGCGGTCAACTGGGGAGCAGCGCCTGAGACGTTCGCATTCAAACTGGAAGCTACAGGCAAGTTCAGCAGAAATATTCAGTTTAGATGTTGTGTATCCATCCCCATATTGTTCATTATTTAACAACATGATCTTTCTTCCTGCAGAGGGATTAGAGTTGCCAGAAACGGCCACGGTGATGCTGGCGACAGATGAAGCTCTGGTGGTAGACTCCACCGTCACCTTGGACAAATTTGTCCTCGCACCCGGACAAGCTGTCCTGCTGCAGTTCCCCTAGACGGGCTAAAGATGGAGCCAAACTATAGAAAGCTACGCACACATCACTTGTTTTAAAGAGAAACTGAAGTCAGTCCTTATCCTTAAAAATAAGATTGGATAGTCAAAAGATTGAGAATTTATTTTTACTTTTTTTAAATAGACAAGATTCTTTAGTCGGAACATAAGTGAATAGGGTCAAAGAAAGTCTGCCATCCAACTTGTTGGCCAGTATAAACCCAGGTGAATGTTTCTGGTTTTTAACACACATTTTAGTTTTAATCTTGTTTTTTTTGTTGGGAAAATACAACCACTTAAGATATACACTGAGCATTTTATTCTTTTGTGATCATTTAATGTTGACAACATTGTCCAAATATGTGAAGACATTCCATTGTTTGTTCTTTGGGCATTTCTTTGGCAGTCCTTTCTTTTGTTTTGTTATGTTTTTCTTTTCTTTTACATTTTAAGAAATTCCGTTTTAGTGACAGTTTTTCTGTCTTTTTAACACCAAGGGTGACTCTGAAGTCTTTTTAAAGTGCTAGTAAACAACATTTTGCGATTGGCAACAATTCTGTCAAGTGAACTGAATTGAAAATAAACAGAAAACTAAACTGTACCTACTCTGCGTATGCCTCATGTTTATTTTTATATGCGACTACATTCTTATAAGATTGAGTTCTTTGAGCTTAAGATCATATCAGATGAGACGTTCACTATTTTCGGTACGTACAGGTGTGTGTAAGTGTGTCACAGATGTTAGCGGAGGAAGCACGTCTCTATATTTTATCAGCATCTTGGATGGGTTTCATCGGCTTATTGTACTTGACTGAAATGTACGCTGTGCTACGAGTTTCACTAAATGGGTCATACATGACGGTCTTAAAGTAATACTGTCACAAACTCTGACTTTAATGTCAAATGTATATGAAACTGTGCATTTTATTTTAGATAACTTTCAATATACCCATCTCTGAGAATATTCTCATAAGTTAAGTGATTTATAAACAAACTTTCTGTAAGATAAATAGGCATTGACATCAACACGTGGATGAGTGAGCAATTTTGTCTATATTAAAACATCCTCTTTGTGCAAACTTTTCCCGCAAATGTTTTTTATAAATGAATTATTATAGATGGGAATAATAGGACTTTTCAATTGCTAAAACCTTTTGAGAGAAATTGCCTGTGTGATTGAAACCTGCTGTTCCTTTCCTAACATTAGTGCTTCGATTATTGCTCTTTTTAGTTAATATGCAGTGCCCCTGCTTGAATGAAACGTTGCCTAAAGGAGTGCTTTACACTGTCTACTTAATCTTAAAACCATCTGTTTTTTAAGTGGATTTTTATAAGTGTTTTAGCTATTGTTCAGCCAGTGACACAAAAGTAGACTGCTTTATCAACAAGGATTATGATATAACTACTTATTTGACTCCTGTATGAACTGGAGTCCAGCCTGATGTCTGGCATGATGTTCCTAAACGACTTGATATTAGTACGTAATTATACTTTTATTAGACATGAAAAGCAACTAAGTACATGTATCTAAGAACAGGTTTAAAGTACTCTGCTGTAGTACTATAGTTCATTTGAAGTTCTCACATTTTGAAATAATATTTTACAAATGTTAGATTTAGCAACCGAAGAGTTTATGAAGTAGTTAAGGTTGGCTCATCTCAACCAGCTACTATACAGCAATACAATGTTGCTCAGACATTAAGGCATCATTAATAAAATATTTGTTATTATACATAATTATTATTACAACTCTGAAAGGGAGTTTTGTGCATAAGTAGGCCTACTTTCCTTTGATTCAGCCAAATGTTTGAAACCACACATATGTCAATCAACTATCTAAAAACCAGAAAATTCAACTTAAAATTGTATTTAATGAAATTCTGACAATGTGTGCTTTATATTTTCTGTAAAAAAAAAAAGTGAATTTCTGACCAGTTTCATTTGCTCTTATGAGTATGTAATCTCCAACAACCTGGCAATTTCTCATTTAAGTGCTTCGATTTAAAATCATCCTTTTGATGAAAATGTCAAACAGTCCCTTTAACAGTTGAAACTCAGGTTAATTCTCAGAGTTTCAGGGTCTTGGTATAATACAGGGCCGCTGTGGTATCGCAGGGGAGGTTTGAAGTTGATGATACCGGGAATCAGAGCCCGTCTAAGCACATCACCCCACGCCGCTCTGAAACCCAACCACCGTCTCACCCACCGCCGTGCACACTCATGACTGACTCTCAGTCTGAGTCTGACACACACCTTTTACATCACAGTGACATGAAGATACCTGACCTTTCATCAGCTTTCACTGCAGATTCATAAATGACTTTTTACACTGAAATAATCCACTCTTACATGTTACTATACATTAGATATCCATGTGATTGAAAACGACATATTCCATATATTTAAAAAGCAATCATAAAGCCAGTCCCTCTACTCAACACTTATTGTGTATAGATTTGTATTATAAGTATATAAAACATGCTTGTTTCCAAAGATTATTTTAGTGAGCTTCATATTGAGGTTTTGGGAATTTTTCAAAGAAATGTCATGTCTTGAAATCATGCTTGAAATATATACTCTTACACCTTGGATGATGAATGAATGATTATTGTCAGTGTCACTTCTGTGTTGTGTTAAACAGGGCTGGATTAATTATATCACAGGTCCTGGTGCAAGAATGAGCTTCTGGGCGTTCTTCTTATGGCATTATAACAGCAAAAGAAAAACACAATACAACACTGGAACACCAAACCTGTCTGGTTTCTTCCACCTTAAATAATCAGGTACGTTCTGAAGACCAAACTTGAGCATTTAAGAGGTTTCAATCAATTTCAGTGATAATTCTCATTTCCACAAGACACATCAAGTAGCCTACTTTTTCTTCTCCTGAATCATCTACTGTACAAACTTTGTTTGTTTTGTCAGCTAAAATGTATTGGCCTTTGTGGGCTCAACATGTTTAATTTTATTAAGGCCAAGTGAATTTTATATTGGTACCCACTCAGTGAGTTCATTGCAGTTTAACAATAGGCTACTTGCTTTCTTACTGGCCTCTGTGTGAATGGTATTGAATTTAAATACATGAATGACCATTCAGAATATAAGCACAACACTGAAAAAAATACCGAATTGCCTCTACATTTGACTGAGAAAGAAAACCCCCCTCCTCAAATAAATCGTTTTACATTTTTGTGGTACAGAATTTGTGTTCACTTTTTTGCCAAAAGTTAAATGAGAACTAAACTCTCAGCTCAAAGCTATAGCTTCTGTGTGAACAGCTCAACTTGGCATAAAGACCGGGAACAGAGGTAAGTAGCTAGCGTGCTCTAGAGTCCAAGTTAACTGCCTCTCTGGACAGCTCACGAAATCCTCTTTTTTTATTTGTCTTTTCCTTCTTCCCTTATCCAAACATCCACCTCTCATCTCATGCTAACTACTCCGTTAGCCGGGCTCGGATCCAAGGTACGTTAGCTTAAAATGCTAATTATGCTAAACTACGCTAACTGGTTACCTGCTTAAGCTATATTGCTATTATTAAAATGAAAGTTGTATTTATTTTTTCCTCGAACTCCAAGCAAGGAATCTTATAAATGTGACATTTTATTTTTGTATTTCCAAAACTATAACAGGTGTGTATGTCAGCAACTTGAATGCAACTTGACAGGGACTTGACTGGGATCCAAACATCCACCACCTCTCCTGCTAACTCCTTCTCAGTTAGCCACCATTGGACATACAAGTGTAGATTTCTCAGGGATTGGGACCTATGATTGGGACCCACGTTAAGAAAGAGGAAATCCTAAAAGAATATTTTGACATTTCGGAAATCAATGTATTGGCTATAGCTATCTGAGTACCTTAGCATGAGCCAATGACATTAATTTAGCATAACAGACAGCAAACAGTAACATTGGCTTCCTTAGCTATTATTTATAAAAGCATTAAAATGTACCTACCACAACTGAGGCTCAATTAGTAACACATATATGTTTGTGGACAGGGCCAGGTTATTTGTTTCCCCCTTTTACCCGTCTTTGTGCTAAGATAAGCTAAGCTAACCTGCTGCAGCTACCTATGTACTGTTTTAACACACAAGTTGTATTGATTTTCTCATTTCACTCTGAGCAAGGAATCAAATGAATGTCATATTTATATTTAAATGTTCCCAAAACTAGAACTTATTTTTCCTGCAAATATTCAAGGTATGTCAACATGTTAATTGATCAGGGAATGGGACAAAAGTTCAAACTAAATATACTTCTTTGAGAAATATACAAGTGATAATGATCATCTAACTCTATGCAAAGAAAATAAAAAAGTTAAACCTTTTCATTATTCCCCCCCAAAATGAGGACAAGGCTTCACAACTGCAGTTTTTTAACTATCCTTTTACTGTTTATGAGATTTGAAAGGACAAAAGTGTTTTAAGGTGGATACTTTCATATAACATTCTCATAACTGACCTCAGACCTCTTCAAATGTAACTTCAATATCTCCTGGACAAACCGCTTTCCAAAATGTTAAAGTTATTCTTTTGTATTACCATGCATTTGGGTTCCTCATTAGCTATATATGTGTGTCCAACATTAGGATACGTGTGTGTGGCCCTTTGAAAAAAACGGATAGAAGAAACACTCAAACTGAAAGTGTGTGTATGTGTGTATGTAGCGTACTGTATGTCTGTGTGTTAAGTTGAAGCCGCACACTAGGGTGTTTTTCGCTTGTTTCCACCATCAGTATGACACAGCTCTACAAACACACGCGCACACACACACACACACACACACACACACACACACACACACACACACACACACACACACACACACACACTGCCATTATGGCAAAGTGGATAAAAGACTGAAAGATCAACTGTGGCCGCTCATCTTTGTAAAGCTACATGTCTCTCTCTTTCTCTCCTCCCCCTTTCTCAAACACATGTGTACCTACCAGAAGATCCTACACACATGCACTCCACCGCCTCCTGATCGGAATGACAGCCGAACAGGTAAGAACACATTTTTATCCTCCTTTGAATTATTGTTTAAGCACAAATAGTTACTTTTATCCAAAGAAAACTTTTTATAACTATTTATGCCCCTGGAATTTACGAACAAGTGCGCAGATGTAAGCAACTTCATGGGTTAAATGATGAGAGTTGAACTTAACTTAGAACACAAGGTTTGCTAAATGAATTAATGATAAATCCAGTAAAATCTAAAAACGTTTTGAAGTCACAAATGCGAAAACATGTTTATGAAAGTACCATTCTGATTCGGATATGTGCTCCTCGCGAATATGTGATACATCTGATTGATAAGTCAATGTAGATGCATATTGCATTGCATGAGAAGCTACAAAAAGATCTTAATCATTCTCAAACTTTACTTGTAGCATTACAGTGTTGTTTCATGCAACATGTTGGTGTTTACACCAAACACGCTCTTAAACAGAGAGGCTTAAAACCACAAGCCTGTCTGTCTTCATTGTCGAGACTTTTTAAAGATATCATGATATGATAAGCCCAGGCTTCAATGTACCCCTGACCTGGGTACAGTTAAACAAAGGCTATGCTTCGATACGAGTTTGCAGTTCATTTGTTACGCTATAATAATCTAACATCCCTGTATTAATGTCTACCTAATTAAGGTCATAATGGTCAGATTTTGTTTGAATTGTTTAAGAAGTATAATCAACATCTTTAGCCATTTTGGAGGTTGTAGTTTGTGTCGTAGTTATATAGGGTCAAAGAGGAATAATTATCTAAATTGATTTGAATGAGCAGACAAAACATTAGAAGACAAGTTTGTAATGTTGCTATTTTTGACCTCCTTCCAGTTTGTGACCTCCTTTGACATCTGCAGACAGAACGGGGGCAACAACCGCTTTTCTGTTTGTTTTACTTTAGCGTCTGTGCCAACAAAGGCGTGAATCAAAAAACATCTGTATTGAACCTTTTTCTCTTTTTCTTTTGGGAAACTGAATAAAGTTGCTTTGTTGTTGCAATAGTATTTTTAAATGGCTTTGATGGGCTTCCACACTCTATCTGGAAGAAATTAGGAAACGGAAGAAGATTTGTATGTTTCAGTTATATCCAGAGAGGCTCTAAATCCCCCCAAATATCCCCCTGTTTATTGTTTTATCCAGTTATTATACAGACTTCAGTCTTAGCTCTGTATCAGCTTTGAACATCTCAACGCGGCAATTGTTTTCCTTCATTCTTTGCAAAAATGCTCAAGTGATGTCAAGCAGCATTAAGGCCTTCCTTGGTTACACAGCAATTTTAAAGCTCTGCCGCATACTCTGGAATAAACTGAGGTCTGAGTTTTGAAACAGCACAATGCTTATTTGTTGATTTTAATCCTTTTATGTCTCCGCGCCGTTCCATGTAACACAAACGCAAACTTGGAACAAAGGATGAACTGATTTGAATTTGGTGGGCAAAGGTCAAGGTCAATGTTACCGTTTATTGGTTCTATTATTATTATTATTAGTTCGAATTTCAAACACATGTCTTATAGGTCAAAAATGTTGAATGACAGTTTGGACGGACCGGGATGTAAAGTGCAACTTGACTAGGCGGTGACTAAAGTTCAGTGTAGCTTTGGTTTTATTATTTTCTTCAGGCTTTCTGTGGAGAAGTATCCCCGCAGCATAATGCTGCTACACCATGCTTCAGGGTGGAGACGGTGTATTTCTGCTGGTTTGCAGTGCTTTTATTTTTGTGCCATAAGGCCACAGGATCTTGTTCCACTTGGTTTCCCACATGCCTTCTGATATACACTTCCTCAGCCGTCATATGACATTTTTTCTGGTGAAGGATCAGTGTCTCCCTTCTCACTCATGGAAACCTGCGGCTCCATCACTGCTGAGCTTCTGAGGCAGAAACTCCAACAGTCAGGGCTTTCCAAATGTTCAAATATTGAACTCCTGATTTAGTATCATCGCTGCAGAGGAGCCTACAAAGTTCCTTTATCTCTATGGAGCGTTTGTTGCAAAGAGTGTGCAAAATTGCTTGTCACACATTGAATAAAAAACGTAATCGGATTTCAAATGTATATGCAATCTTTTAGTCATTCGGCCGCACCAGTGTTAAAAAAATGAAGTAAAGGGATTGTATTGTGAAATCTGCACTGATTAATCTGATTATAGGCTGTAGAATGATGCATGTAACAGTTTAGACAGTTATTTATTTTCTATTTTCTTAATAACTCCATTGTAGCATTGTTAGGCTGATAATCATACATCATACGCTACAAACAAACAAAACAAATCCTTCATAACATAATTGGCTGCGTTTATTGCAGTGCCTTTAGAAGGATTAACTCTTTAGAAGGATTAAGCACTTTGGCCGTTTTAATCTAGCACAAAAACAAATAAATATTATAGCAAAGATGTCCAAATTGTTTGATAATTTATTAGTTAAAGGCGGCCTTTAAAGCCTAAACTCCAGGAAAATTACTTTGAATTATATTTCTTAGTGGTATGTAGCAATGTTAAGCGTTATGTTAATCTACAGGTTCATTATATTTTCCCAGTATCCGAGACCGTAGGTTTATGTTTTAAAATATATAATTAAATCACATTGTTTTGATACAAACCAAAATGACGATAATGTGTTAATCACATCATTTTTATTTAGAAAATGAATAATCTGAGATTCATATATTTGTATAGAATATACAAAACTGTCAAATGTAATGGCACTGTATACTCTATTAATAATGTTACTGGCAACTCATGTTTAGTAGTGCATTTGCTGCAAATTAAACCTATATCCTAATATCATACATAATAATATAAAGCGGGCTTTAGAAATGTGATTGCAATGCTACACATTTCTAAAGACCCCTATGTGTGCACAGCGGGGTCTCTAAAAACTCTCGGGGCCTATGATCAAGACTATCAAGACATTATGTGATTTTCAGGTCCGCATTAATGGGTTTGTGAGCATCAAATGCATTAAAATAAAACAAAGTGATAAATATCTCATTATTTCTTTGTTAAAATTAATCAAATATCAAGCTGTTTTAGAATTGTCCAGAAGCTTTCTCTGCATACATTTGGTCTTTGCTTAGGTTTGCATGAGAGTAAGACTGAAATACAGATGATTAATTCCAAATACAAAAAAGAAAATGCATGGATAAGACACAGAAATGATCATTTCAAAGCTCCGTAGCTTTGCACAAACGTAATTTCAGTGAATGTGCGATTCAGATTCAGACAAATACACCTTTCCATCACCTATCCAGCTATTATTGTATAGAATATGACTAGACATTATATTACCTTTTTTCGAAAGTTGTTCACATCATTTTGAGACCTCCGTCTTATTTCAAGATGCTTCAAAGGAAAATGCTAACTTTATAAAATAATCTATTTCACCTGTGAACAGTTTGATGGCAGGTTCACCTCTGTGTGCTCCGTATTTCATATAAACCCTCGTGCTTTCTCTCAATCTCATTTGAACATTCAAAAAATCTCAAACTGGTGTTGAAACATTTCCAACACATTCAGCGTTAGCATGAAACATCAACAACAAGGTTATCAAGCGGGAATGACTATCGATTGCTTTTATGTGCTGAAATTTGACACGGCTTGTGCAAATTTGGTGGTTTGATTTGTCCCCCATCCATTCAGTAGATTTCTCCCCGCCAGTCGTCACTTCTTTTCTCAGTGACGGAAGACACACTGAGAGACTTCTCGGAGAAAAAAAAAGTCCAGAAGTGCATCTCTCGTTCCCCCTCCTCTGCTCCCGCATGTTTTTTAGGTGAATTTGAGAGAAAACTAGAGAAGCGTCTCCCCCGTGCAAACTCCTCCGCACCCGACTCCCGTCTTCTCACATCCTTTCATTCACACGTTTGTCTCATTCGGCTGTTTTCTCAAGGTTATGTGCATGCACAAACACACATGCGTATATACAGGAGACCATTAAGTCTATAAGTCCATTAGCAGAGCATGTCAGAATCACAACAAACAGTGTCAAATATGAACCAAAAAGTCATAGAAGAAAGAAATAAAGCACTTTAGTTAAGGACACCTTAGTTGGCGTCAAACTTGCATTTGAAGGCTTTATTTCGTCTTGTATGTATTCATTGTATCAAGAACATCATTTCATCTTTAAATAAGTGATTCAATTGTGCTGACATGAATTCAAACTGCCCCCAAAATAGGATTTTTTGGTTTAACAAGTGATCGTCATGTTGGTGAGCATGAACAACTTTTTAAGAGTCTCGGAAATACGCAGTGTTCATTTTCTTTCAGTTCACATTTGTAGGAATCTGACTACATTAGTTTAAACTTGAGAGCAGCAGAATCTGTCTCCTCACTACCAGACAAACTGCACGCTGATTTGCTGCAAGCGTGAGGATATAAATATCATCTTACTGGTTCTTGAGTCTTACCACAGCAATCTAAAGATGACATCGACACCAACATTTACTTTTGTATTGATAGACATTTTGGGGGATTTCATAGATCCTTCTGTTTCAAATATTTTCATGAAATATCACCTCATATACAAATAGTGCCATCTGACACTATTTGCTGTCAAACATAGAACATCAATGAATTATTGCCAATTGAGGTTATTGTGTCAGTGAAGTCACCACATTATTATGTAATATGCATGTTAATGCTGAGGTTTCCGCCTATGAAAAGTACACACTGTATGACTGACCTCAGCATTTACATGATCACCTACACACATACACCAACACACTTGCAGAAACACACACACACATCGACATTTTGAAACAAACTACTATAATAAAGCTTCCTCCATGTTCTGCGCAACTGTGATTTATACCAATCAATTATCTGTTATATTGTATTTGAATTACAGCTAAATTGAACGTGAACACATTTAGGATTTGAACACGTTTGAATGCAATCAGGTCCATCTCACACGCAAAGATGGGCACTGCTTGAGATTGCTGGGTCATTTTTCACAAACATTCACAACTTTAAGGTTTTTTGATGAATGAAATGTTATCACTTGTTGCAAATTTGATAAAGCCCATGACTGAATGACAAGTTCAGTATCAACTAAATTAGAGATTGTTCTGGTAAAATTCATGTTCAATAACCATTTTGGAGATATGAACTGTTATCTGAAAGATACAGTATGTTTGCCGATGATGCAGTTATTTATATAGATTGCTGCCATTTCCGATACAATATTCACACCGGCTTTCCAGAATTAGAAAAAGTGCATTTACTTTAAATGGTGTTCTTGAACATTTTGGGAAGGTTCTATTCTGTACATTTATAGTTTATCATATTTATATTATAACACCAGTGATACTTAATTTCCTATTAGATATCTCTCCCCTACACTTCAGGGGGAAACTGTACTTTTTACTGCTTTCTTCAATCATTTTATCTGATAACAGATACTATAAAAAAGTCTGAATTGCTTTAGCAATTAGCTGAAAGGACTTAGTTTCAGCAAGATTACCAGCAAAAATGCAAGTGAAATTCTCCAAATATTCATTCACCTTTTATGTGGATTAGTTTTTACTGAGTTTTTACTTTTTTCACAGCAACATCTTTTTAGATTTGCTATTCAAACTTTTAATTCAACCTAGTCTGGTCTGTACTCAACAGACATGTGTGTGTGTGCGAATGTGTGTGTGAGTGTAGTGTTGGGTGTTATTGAAGTTGCTCGTGTTTGAGGTTCCTTGTGCTTGCGTAGGTGTTTTAAAACCATATATGACAACAAAGGTAGAAAACGGCTTATGGGCACATTAAAGGTGTGTGTGAGTGCGTGTGTGTGAGTGGGAGGGTGAGAAGGTGGGGCTGCAGGGTGTTTAGAGGGTTCCCTGAACCTCATCGTTTGCCGCCGTCTTCCTTCCTGTTTCATTCTCTCTCACTTCCTGTCAGCTGACTCAGCTGGAGAATCTTGATCTGGTAAACATCCACGCTAACACTTCTGCACACACATGTACACACACACACACACACACACACACACACACACACACGCACACGCACACACACTGCATGTAGCGAACATTCAGCACTCATGTAGAGGACTGAAAGACGGACATGGATTTTTCGCACATACACACACCTTTATGACAGATTATGCAGTCACGAAACTCTACAAAGGTCAACCAAAGTAGTACTTTATACATACAGCCACTATGATACATGTATATATGTGAAAGGTATCAAAAGTACATTTACTTTAACTGCTGATTGTAACGTTTTTAGGATGAAATGCATTTTGTACACGTTTTTTAGTACCTCAACATCGGTGTAAATATCTTTTTCTTTATTTAAATAATTCAACTACATTTGCGCCACAAGTGGGACACTAAAAAAGAACCTAGACGATACCACAAAGCACAAAGACTGAGATGAGACGACAGATAAAAAGCAGGTTAAAGACTTTAGAGAGAAAACAAATAGGTGGCATGGTGAGAAAGAAAGAGAGAATAAGAGACGGAGAGAGAGATAAGGACGGGGCAAAGAGACGGAAAGAGAGACAGAGAGATGGAGGAGGGGGGCAGAAAGATAAAGATAGCTGAGAGGAGGGAGATCCGTCAGCGTTTGTTTCCTCAGGATGTGGTTACCACGACGACGACGAATAGGCAGATAGGCAACATCACTACTCGCTAGTCCCCTTTGACACCTGCGAGTGAGTGTGTGTGTGTGTGTGTTTCAGTGAGAAACTATTTGTAATTGTGTGTGCGTTACATTTTGCTTCTGTGATAGACTATGTGCGTGTGTGAGAGAGAGAGAGAGAGAGAGAGAGAGAGAGAGATAGGAAGGACTATGTGAGAGGAAGAAAATCTGAAGGGGGAAATAATCACACAGACTCTCGAGACGAAGCAAAGTAAGTTCAGAGTACCATGACAACAATCAGAAGAGCAACTGGGAGCCGAGAACATGAACAACAGTGGAGGAACTTATGTGAAAAGGAAATTAAGCGGCAAAGACTGGTAAAAAAAAAACAAGCCTGAAATCTATACAGTGTTTTCGTCTCTTCATCTCATCTGCCTTCGCTCTTTCTCTTTCTGACTCACTCACTCACTGTCCTATTTAGATCTGAATGTGGTTTCAAGAAAGAGAGAAAGAAAAACCAACAAAGCTTCAAGAGGATTCGGTACTTACCGTTACCTTTTAACAAGTCAATAAAAGTATTAACAGGAAATCAAATGGTTTTCAAAAGGCCTTGTTCAGCGTAGCATTGCTAACAGAAAAGCTTTCTCTTTATCCTTTTGGTATGTTGCAGTCAGAGTGATACGCTGTCACTTGTCTTTTAATCTGTTTATTCCGACAAACTAAATCAAACGGCATAAATCGAGGTAAGCGCACATGCTCTGCTGGAATACGATGCTAAAAACGGCTTATATGTTTTTCAGGGCGCCATTACTTTAAACCTTCTGCCTGCATTGCCTGGTAATGTCATGACACAGGACATGAGTGAACACTTCTAATCAGGTTGGAATTTGATGGGTTACAGAATTTGCAGTATTCGCTCTAGTTGTGAAAAAACGTATTTTTGTATCAGAGGTTCTCAAAGTTTTAAATGCCAATTTAAGAAGCACGATGAAGGAGAAGTGCAGTTGCCGTAAATGCTAACTAATAGCGTTTACAGTAGTTTTCTACAATGAGTTAATCCTGGTGTTTGTCGCAGTATCTAGGAAGCGTCTTAAATGTGAGCTATTGAATGTGAAAGCACTGAATCCTAAAATATTGAAATGTCATGCCGACGAGTCACACTATACTTAATTCTGTTTTAAATGTACTCAATCTTCTGTCCGTCTCCTATAGGCACTCTAGCTACACGCAGTGATCCATCATGGACGACTCTTCATCCACCCAATCCTTCCCCGACCTCAACCACCATCGCCACCACCCATCCTTTCACCTCACGCTGCCCGGCCATCAAAGCCCCGAAGTGGGATACCCGTCCTCTCAGCCTGCCCTGGAGCAGTATGGAAGGGGAGGGGAAGAATCCTCTAATATTTTACTGGCTTCAAACACCTCCTCAGGGGGAAGGAGAGGGAGCAGTGGTGGAGACAGAGGCTTCCTCAACACGAGTAGTAGCTGCTTGGATGGAGATGCCAACTTGGGAGGCGGAGAAAGCGGGTTAGGCGGCCATTTTTCGGACACTTGGTATGATGTGAAAAAAGAGGAAGTTTGGGAGAACGGGGAGAGTTGTGAAAACGCTGCAGATGATTTGTATCAAAAAGCAGATTGTTACAGTAATGATGTTTTTTACACCAGTGAGGAAGGAGCGAGGCGTAAACTCAGAGCAAACTGTTATAATCATGTTAGATGTGAAGCTAAAGGCGAAGCAGTTTACAACAGAGAAGCTAACGTTAGCCACTTCACAAAACAAACTACTTCCTACAACAGACCTGCAGCGGGGAGCTTCAGTGACAGCAGCGTTGACTGTTCAAGAGTTGGTGATCATTATCTAGGAAGAGAGGAGGATTATGGGTCCAGCTGTGGCTCAGGGGAGGATCAGCTTCAGGGGGCAGAGGGTGAGGGACCCTGGGTGAGTGTCTCTCCGTCGAGTCAGCCCGGGGAAGGCAGGTGGGGCGGAGCAGCAGACCAAAACACTTTGAACTCAGGATGCCTGACGCAGTACACTCAGAAACTGGACTCTTTCTCCGAGGCCTTCCTCTCCCAGCGCAAGAGAATATTTCCCATGATCCCCTGTGGAGATTCCTTTTGGGAATATGGAGTAGGGAGAGGAGAAAGCCGCGGATATAAGCCGAGGCACAGCTGTGCTTTTGACTCCTACCTGCCGCCCTGCACCTCTTCCTCACCCGCCCACCCCTCCTTCCCCTCTCCTCCCACATCATCTCACATCATGTCTTCAGTTCTCAGTCCCCCTCCCACGCCTCTGCCTCCTCCTTCCCACTCACCCTCCAAAATGGACTCCCCCGGTGGGTTAGGTGTGTCCAGACATTCGGTGTCTCAGGGGGGGGATTCACTACAGTTTTTCCCTTCGCACCTTCAGTCTCTCCCCTCTATCCACTCCTCTGGGATGATATGGAAGTTTCCAGTGATGTCACACACTTTTACACATACGTCAGGTGACCCCGGCATCACCGAGGGCAACCTGAGACCTTCTCATGGCGGTGACTACGGCAACATCCTAGGTAGGACATTGTGTGCACATTTTTGTAAATAAAAGTATGTATCATAGTAGGGATAACATTGGGTTTATCCAGAGCCTGTGATATCACATAATTAAGTAATGCAACCTCATTACCTAAATATCAAATATGCAAAAACTGAACTGAAGATATTTTTTCTTGTGTGAGTGTATTCTGTAAGACAACACAATAATATGACCTTAAAAAAGAGAAACCCAGGTATGTTGTTTAAAAAAAGGAATACAGTAAACTTTATTTTGTATCATAACTTGTAATCCCGTTTAATTGGTTACCCCCCAAGCCTGGTCATAAGTGAAATAGAAAACATACTAAAACATGAATTGATTTAAATGAACTTTATTACCCTCACTTACAAAAAAACACAGGTACAACCCACATGTATGTTTACGGGACATGTGGGTTTTCGTAGATGAGCTTGTGACATTTCTCGTATGCAAATTACGTTTTCACTTTTCTTATCAACAGACATTTTCTTATTTTCATTTCATGTTAATTCGATAATCACCTTTAAGCCCATAACACTGAATGCGTGCTTTTGAATGTGTATTTTTTTTTCAAGAATTGATTCGAAGCAGATTCTATTAGTTTCTAGAAGTCTGCACAGAAAACAGTGATGTATTCTGCCACACCCAAAATGATCCAGCAGTTTATCATGCAGCATTGACATCCACTCTTCTTGTCCTCCTCCCCTCTTATTTTTCCAGCCTCCCACGTTCAGTCCCCAGAATCACCGTTCCTCTCCTCCACCTCCCATCCTTCATCCATTCATCCATCCAGAGCCCTCGGTCCCTCCAGCGCTCCAGCCCTCTATCCGGCCTTCCACCTTCCCTCTCTTCCACCTCACCTCACAGACCAACGTTATGAGGCAGCAGAAAAGAAAGCCCCTTACATTGTGACCCAGAAAGTGAAGAGAGAAGAAGCCAATCTTAAACAAGCACAGCTACAGGTACAGTACGCCGAGCAAATTAAAAGAAACAGACATTTTTAGAATACGTTTCTTTATCTCCTCTTAACCTGTTTTCCAGGTCTCAGGCTCGAAAATGACATTCCCAGAACAAATGACCATAACTACACTTCTAAAAAGGGAAAATTAATAATCTTTTTTCTCAATGTAATGATAAACCTGTGAGTTGGATGTAGAAAAGTCAGAATCAATATAGATTTTTTTATTTTAAATAAAATTCAGATTGAACACAGTAAAAAACTGTAAATTATTGTGTCCGTCCAAAAAAAACACATTACTTATAATGAAAACCACCCTTGAATGATGGGATAGTAGACTAAAAGCTTTAGGAATCCAAACTATAACATATAATAAGTACCCTGTATCATGATTGATGCAAAACAAGTGAAATTTGATCTTTTTAGAGAGATTTAGCAAAAAAAAAACACTTCTGGGGTCATTTGGGTGGATTTCACCTATCTCTGGCCCCCTTGGTCGATTTTGATGATTGACATCTCTTTTTAACCACTAGAGCCAATAGAATCGAGGGGGAGCTCCACATACACACACGTTACCAAATAAGGAGTGAGAGTGACGCGTAGCCAAAACCGGAAGCTGCGATAGACTCTGGAGGCTACCATTAGCAGCTAAAATGTATTCTCCGATTTTTGCATAAAAATTGAATTATGGTTATCAATACTTTTTTCAAAGTGACAGACACATTGGATTAACCTTCAGCCGCGTTTTTTCTCGTTTTAATGCCATTGAACACAACTTTTGATCAGAATAACAGCTAAAGGTGAGCATATCTCTGTGTTTTGCTACCTCAAGCTACGTCGTGTGTGTGTCTGTATTTTCTTCCTCTGTCGCGAGTTCTGATCGCTCAGTGATGATACTTATATATCTATAATCTGTGGAATCTCAGGATGTTAGCTAAACCTGTTTGTGCAGATCCAATAAGTATATCGACCGATTTATACCTAGAGTTTTGTGCTAAGTGCGTTAGCATGTTTTCGCTCATGGCTCATTTAGACCCTTCTTGTGAGACTTGTGTTTTGTTTCGGTAAAAATGGTTCGTATCATCAGTTAGCTGAGTTTCTTCCCGTTAGGAGGGTATGACACATTCATAGTTTTTAAAATATTAAGAAGCCCTGGCTGAGACACAGTGTCGTGAAAAAAAAGAAAAAAAGACCCGCCGGGGGGGTCTTTGGGGCTTAACAAGAGCAATAGCAGGTTTGTGTTCATGCATTGACGTTCAGCTTAAGTCAACATTTTAGATAACTGGGTTGACAAATTGTGGGGGAACATGGTGGCTTTTTATTCACCCATTTTCAGGTGCAATGGTAACACTGTGATAATGTCTAAGCCAGGTAATACTGTCATAAATGTTGGTCTTTGAACATTTGATGATGGTGGTCGATAATCCATTTTTCGGGACTTGATCCAAAAAAAATCTTAATCTTAATTCTTCAGTTTTTAGAACTTCAGTTGCTTAAGTTTTCTTTCTGGCTTTTGTTTTGACCGTGCTTTAATCAAAAGAGAACAAGGATAACTCTGAAATGACTTTCCCTTTTGTTCTTACAGCAACAAGTCTCTCCAATCCACACTGGAACTCCATTTCCCAGCGTCCTTCACTCCAGCAGAGGTCAGAGGAGAGGCCGGTACACTCCTCAACCGCTCCTCAATCCAGCGCGTAGAGGAACGGGTCTCTACTCCTCCATCTCATCTCTCAATCACCGAGAGGAGGAAACAGCATGTCCAGATGAGGGAGATGAAAGTGTGTCACTGTAAGTAAAACATTTATTGTATTTAATTTGTATTTTTTTGTAGATTTAGATCAGTTTATTAATGTTTAGATTTTATTTTTTCGCTTCTTTTTCTCTCTCCAGGTATGTCAATGTGGGTCATGATTTCCAGGCAGAGCTTCCTATATGCTTTGTGGATGGGGAAGGGTCAAGGGTGTTGTGTCCAGAAGAGGAATCGCCTAGGGAACAGTTGCTCTGGAAACCATGGGATATGCTGGAGGAGAATACAAATTTACAAGACCAAGGTAAGTAGCAAACTGAAATACAGCTTAACAACCCAAACATGTAATAACCAGCTTTGGAGTCATCTTTGAGCAGGAAATGCCAATCAATTCTCATTCATTTATTCAATGGTCAAAGCTAAGATAATCATATCCTCAATTAATGTTTTTAAATGAGTCAATTTTCCGCTATACTCGATGCTGAAAACGTTTTTTGTTTTGCTCTGTGTGTGTGTGCACAGTGGAGAAGCTGTTGTCCATGTGCAGTTCCAGCTGTGTGCCAGGAGGGGGCAGTAACACAGAGCTGGCCCTGCACTGTCTGCACTTATGTCAGGGGAACACAATGGTAAGCACTGAGGAAATATAAATACTGTCTTTCTTTCTTAATTCTTCACTAATTATTCCCATCATTTTACTCATGCCTCCATCCTTTGTGTCGTACTTCCATGCATCTTTACTCATCTACTTATTGTCATTTCTTGCTATTTTCTTTCTCACTAACTCATTGATGTCCAGTTAACTCTCTTCAGAGCCATTGCATGCCTCATGCTTCTGTTCTCCTCCTCCTCCATCCCTCTCTCCTGCAGGCTGCTCTGGAGATGCTGCTGTTCTCACAGCCCTCGCCTGCAGGAGACTACCACTACTCTGGTAACCTTTGACCTTTGCATCACCCTAAGGCTGCAGTCGAATAAGACAAAGAAATACATCCTAGGTCTTACACCAATAAGAGTTGGGATAAGAGGGTGGTGCAAAGAGAATCCCACTAAGCTTACATAAGGATATCAATGTATTTTTAAATTACTTTATTTATCATGGGAAATGAGTACACTTACAAACTAACTTCTGTTCAATATAAGTAAGGATTTATGTCCAAAACCATAGTGCTCAATTATGATCAGACTCTTTGGCACTGACAAATATATATTTTTTATTTAACCTGAGTTAACTCCACTTTACATATTCAACCACAACTGCATGACAGAAATAGGTGGAGAAATAAAAATAACTAAAATGTGTTTAGTGTTTCATAACAGCAAATAGTTGTCTGCAAGTCAGAATGTGAGTCAGAACATGGGTAACAATTCCCACTGTATGTACAATAGTCGCCTTTGTAGAAACCAAATCCATCCACTTTCACAAACTCTATCCCTCTCCCTCTTTGTTCCACGCATTGAAATCCACCAGGCACCCTTTAAAGCACAGAGTAGACATTGTTCTGCACACTAGTGTTACCTCAGGGTGGTGTGTTTCTGTAGACAGGGTACCGCTAACAGTTTCTGGCCCACTGGCAACAGCCTGACAACATTTAGGATGTCTGAACTCCCTGGTACGTCTCTGGACCCCCACCACCCCACCCCCCGGTCCAGCTTTCAACTCCCTGAATGTCACCAGGCTGTGTGTCTCTCTAAAGCTCACAGAATGAAGTCCAACAAGTAGTAGAATGTACTAATACTTACTTAAGTTCTGTACTGTCCTCCTCTGCATTGCTGCAGATTAAACTTACAACAGCCTATATAATAGTTAGAATTAACGCAACCTTCATACCAACAGTTTTAAAATGCAACAGCAGTAATAGTAAAAAAAAACATATATAATAGTAAAAGGTAACATCTTCCTGCAAAAAGACACTTTTACTTTACCTTAATGTACTTGCTGATAATACGTGGTTTTGAATGCAGGACTTATTAATTGTAGTGTTTAATCATTTTAATGTTTATTGTTGTACTTTTACTGAACTAAAGTATCTAAACAAACTGCTTCCACCCGTCTTCTCTGTCTGCAGGTACTGATCGTTGGACAGACAGTGAAAAGAGTCTCTTCGGTGCAACTCTGCGGACTTATGGGAACGATTTTTCACTCATAAGGAAAATGGTAGAGTTGTTTTGCATGTGCTTATGCTGCATTCTTTTATGGTTACCTTCTCAATGTTTTCCTTTTCTAATGTGCCGTACCCTAAAAGGGTAACTCTGTGCATACCTAGTACACACATCATTTAAATAGGCTAGTTCTGGTAAACAACACACAGTGACCCATATGGTCAGGAAATCAGTTGATGGTGTGTTTGTGTTGCAGGTGAGGACTAAAACCCTGAGCCAGTGTGTTGAATTTTACTACCTGAGCAAGAAGCTCCAGGACAAGCAGAAGAAGCAGAGAGAGGAGGAGATCCGAGAAGCAGTGATGGAGCAGCAGAAAAGTGTAAGAAACACAAAAAGGAATTCTGAATGTAGTTCAAATATGTTTGCCTCTTTTCAAATTGACCCTTTAGGTTTGTGTTTGAATAGCTGCCTTTTGCTTTAGTTCTCACTATCTCCTTATTGTTTTATTGTTTTGTCTTTTGTTATCCTAGGTCAAACCGTTGTTGACAATAACTTTGTTATTTACACATATGATTATATTGAGTTAGTAGATTTAAGGCCCACATCCCAACACTGAAATCCGAGTGTAATTCAATGGTCTACAGATCTATAGATATCACAATAACATTGTCATTGTGAATTATTTTGCAATAATCTGGTGAAAATCAGATATTGTAACCATCGAAATTCACATGACACCCTGTGGGCTCCACTGTCCTGCATTGACCAATAGGACTCATAGAATATAAACAAATAGTGTTGAGCAGGTTGAGTAGCATAGGAAAGTGTGGGGGAATCTTCTGTGTAGCAATGCAGGGGGAGTCACCAACTCAAAAGGAGACACGGGGAGAGCTGGAGCTTTGATGGCAAACACTGATGGGTTTATTTGGAGCTTCGGCCGCAGAATTCACAAAACAAGTCCAAGAGCCAGAGGTTCTGACTTCACGGTAGAGTTGCCACGTCAATTCTGAAGAACTCTACCCCAGACCCATGTATTCAGCTAGTTCAGAGAGAATAATCAACATTGAGCATAACAAGATAGAATCATAACACCTCTATCAGCTGACGCCAACAGGCAGGAACAGGGAGACAAAACACTGAGAGCACAGCAGCCAAGGTTACAGGTGCGTGTGCTCAGTCAGGACAGTTTGAACGGATAAACTGGGTCAAAGTTATGGGTCTTGGGAAATATTTCCCCAACAGAAAGTATTTGGATTCTTGTGCAAACAGTTAAATCAAATAATGTTGTTTGTGGTGTCTAATGCAGCCCAGCCAGTCAATTATAGCACAGTACTTAAAATGGGTCCTGTGTTCATAGATAACCCCCGTCGTCCGTCCACCAATGGTAGCACAGTTTGGACCAGGGCAGGCGGTTCCTGCCCCCCCACTGACCAGCTTCTTCCCATGCAAGCTGTGTGGCAAGTAAGTAGAACCAGTTATAATGGATAAACATTCTCATGCAAACACATGGTTTATATTTTCTTGATTTCTCCTTTTCCAACCCATTTTTCCTCTCTCTCCGCCCAAGAATGTTCTACAAAATAAAGTCCCGTAACGCTCACATGAAGATCCACCGGCAGCCTCAGGAGGATTGGAGCGACCGGCGGCTGCAGCAACAGCTCTTCACCCAGCGTCTGGCTCTTAGCCGCCCCACAAACCTCATCTCCACCCTGGGCGGTAATCTGCTCCCCCCCCAGGCTGCAGCGCTGACCTTTTCCTCCTCTGAAAGCAGCAATACAGACACTGTCCTCAACTCTGTAACCAACAGCATCACTCCTAGCAACGGCAGCGTCCTTGATCCTGGCGCCGTGGTAACATACAGAAACATCGCCGCTCCAAACTCTCAGGTTGACACAAATACAGACTCTAATCAAAGAGAGCCGTCCACCCTCTTACCTTTCCACCAATTATGGGGCTCTTTTGACCCCGACCCCACTGTCTTCTACTGCAACACAGAAGAGAAAGATGGAGGTGGGATGGTGGGGGGGAAAGAGACAGTCAACTGGCATTAAAAGCATGACTGACACTTCGCATTACTGTTTTGAATGCAAACTCAATTTTATATCAAACTTTTTGTCCAGGGATAAGTCCTAAACCCCGAACACTTCCTGTTCCCTCTGCTTTTGGTTAGATGCTGAAATAAGATCTGTGGTTAACACAAGCTGAAGAGATGTTTTTACATTTTGTTCTATGAACAAAAACACGTCAGTAAACACCCCACTGATAAATGTCTGAAGCATTAATGTGTCTTAAAAACGGCCATTGCTAACAAGTGTCTGAATGAGACTACTAAATGTCATCATGCCAAAGATTAGCCACCTTTAGCTTAGCGGTGGCGACCTGGAGTCATGTGACTCTGCTGTAGTTCCTTTATAGCCTAGAGTTAGCCTTTAATGGACTTAATCCTGCTGAACAAGATATGAAAGTATCATAAATGTGTGTTTGTCACAGAGAATATTTTCTTCAATATTCCAAAAGCCATTGGAAGAATCCCTTTGACTTTTTGTTGAGGGAACCCTTGTGATGCTAACTTCCAGTTTGCTTACAAAAATATTTCATCTCTCACCACTCTGCCAGGGACCTAATGTTTTCAGACTGGTTTGTTTGTCAGCAGGGAAACACAAATGGGACTAATATCATTACAAATGGTAAAAGGGTTAAGCTTGGGCCAAAGGAGAACCCATTAGAATTTGGAATCGGATCAAGAGTCGGATAGACACATTACTTTTGTCAACACAGTAAAGTAAAGCATTTGGCCATCAGGATGTTCTGTGCTCTATAAATGCCCTTCTATTTTCTGTATTTTTGTGTTGTAAATGGTGAATCTAAAATGGTAACATATTTAGATGTTTATTCATCATTTGAATAATATTTGTAGCCTTGTGGTGTTTTTTGATTGAACAAACAATATTAAACTTGTTCTATTGTACATTTTAAAGGTTGTATCTGTTTCTCCATGTTTCCAGTGCTGGTTCCATGCTCACTGTCTTCCCCCCTGAAGCTTCGTATTCGTAACAGAGTGTTATTGATTTTCACCTAATGTTAAGCGTAATGTTCCTTTATTTCTGTAACACAGATATTTGCAGAATCAAGTAGACAGATTGTCTTCACTTTCCATCATTTCCTCGCTCTTGAAGTCTGACATTTGTGGTCCTCACAAAGATAGATGTACATGAACACACACACATAGCTGGCACAGCCATTTGAAAACACACAGCTTGTTGAAAGGTTTTTCATATAACACCATAATGGGCTAATATTGACCCTGGTAGACCATCTCCTCTCTTACAGCTGTCTGAGCCCAGAATCTACCTGTTGATGGTTAACTACTGTGTGTTTTTGTGACTGTGTGCTGCAGGATGCCAGGAAAAGAAGCAGTCAGTGAAAGTAGGACTGCTGAATTCAGATTGGGGTTCATCTAAAATTAGGCATATAAACAAAAATGCATTCAAGCTTTATTTGTAAGGATCAAAACAAACAAGGAATATCCAAAATATACCATCTTCTCCAACGTTATTTAGCTAATGCTTATGTATAGAATCTGTAAACTGACTTTCTTCTCTGCTACATTTACCTGTAATGAAACTTCAGTCATACTTGTCTATCCGGTGGCTCCAGTGCATTTCTCCAGGCGGTGTGTCATCTTTGTTCCCTTATCTCCACGAGTGTTACTGCCACTGTGAGAGTGATAACAATATGTGTGTATGGTATGTAAGTCTGATTGTTAATGTGTATATAAAAAGCCACATGTCCTTTATAGGATTATTTTCTTTAAAGTAAAGCCTGAGCAAGCAGGTCCATGTCTATGTGTTCAAACGTTTAATGAATCTGTGTTTTTATGAGCATTGTGTGCTAACCGTATTTGTGTGTGTGTGTCTGATAAAAGTTACAACAGCCTTCAAACGGTTCCTCCCCCTGTCAAAAGTCCACCATGTCAGGCCCAGTTTGTCTGCCCTCTTTCTCTCTCTGACGTTGATTTGTTTTTCAGGTTCTTTATTAACGCTTCTCACTTCTGTTATATAGAGCATGAGTCTACACAATAAGTGACTGTCCTCTTAAATATAGAGCAATATCTTAGTAAACAATCCTAAATGAGGTGTGGGGAACGAGTTGGGCGTAGTTTTGGAGTACAGTTTGTTTCAGGATTCTCATACTTTGATTGGAAAGTTCCGAGGAGGAGGACATCAGAGGGGGAGTGGCGATCAGTCCTGAATGTTGGCTTTTTTTCAGAGAGGGAGCGAGGACAAACGCGTATATAAAGGGGGAGAGGGAGATCAGACCAATGCCGTGAGGGAAGGGGGGACTGGGCAGAGAATAAACAGAGGAGGTACTGAGCATTGCCCCTTTCACAGTGAGCAGCTCTTTGCCAGTCCACTGAGCACAACCCATCCCCACTTTCTCTCTTCTGCTGCCTTTCCCTTTTTTTTCTAGAGTTGTACAAGTAAAAAAAAAAGCTTTCACTGATGTGACAATTGTATTACACTTAAAACGACAACACTTTTACCCTCATAAACAGAAGTTAAAAGAAATGGTTGACCATGTGTAAATCAGAAATAGCTAAAATACCCACAACTAAAAGACATTGATGTTTTGCTTAAAGTTTTATTCACTGTACGCCTGCTGCTGACACTTGATATCTTGTGTTTGTTAAAGCATCTGCATAAGATTAAAGGGCTTAGTACTTAATACCCGTTGCACACATTGAAGCATACTTTGGTATTTGTGTCTTCAGGTGACTTATTTGCACACCAGGCCAGGCTCTTGTAACATTTAGCATGTTGTTTTATTTTAAGGTCTCCTATTATGCAAAATCCACCTTTTCATGTCTTTTATACATAAACATGTGTCCCCTCTGTGTAAAGAGATTCTGAACGTTTCAGGAAAAAAGATTCGCTCACCTTTTGTCCTGATCCATTTATATAAAAACCTGTCTGAAAATGAGCTGATCAGATTTTGGAGTGTCACCTTATTTTCAAAGTAACAGACAGAGAATCAGCACTTTTGAAACAGGGCTGAAACAGAGGGGTTTATGGCATGCTACACACCATGATCTGTTTTGTATTTCGAGCCAAATACTTCAGAGACATGTTTTGTATATATCTGAGACCTATAATATATTGATGAAAAACAGTATAATAGGGGACCTTTAAGATGTCTTGTTTTAATCACCATTAAAAAGTAACAGAAACAGGTAACACAACGAAATAACTACACAACAAAGGAGGGTCATGTAAGCTTTGTTTACCGGTCCCTCTTGGGTTGAAAAGTCACCTGGAGGGTATATGTTGACCTCCGTACACTAAGTAAGTACACAAAATGAAGACATGATTAATATTAACAGCCTGTTGGAAGGGGAAGGAGCCCCATAAAAATACTTCTGAGCTCGGTGCAATGTGGCCTAGCAGCACTGGTGATGTGATTCTGGCACGCTGTGGTTGGCCCACTTGGCAAGGTGTAATAACAGCAAAGTTAAATCTAAAGGGCACTTCAACTGATCAGGTATAACAATCCTACTGCAACTAAGTTTCTTAATCCTTAGAATAAATCACTGATTTCACATGCATGTTTTGCCGGTGCCATTATTCTGGTGTGATTTGAACGTCAGGAATGTCATAGACACAAGGCCTTTCTCATTTCACTAATTTCCCCTCCTCGACTCCTCGGTCCTCTGGTAGTGACCATGGTTTTCGGCTTGCCATGTTGAAGGACATCTCATTTCTCTAAATGCACATCGAGGATCGAGGAGGCTGGAGGAGCTAAAAAACGAGGATACACTGATGGTTCCTCCACGGCTCCTCCGCGGATGCATTTCCGGCAACAGTGATGTTTAAAAGAGTCGTGACCTTTATACAGTCTATGGTCGTGACGCACGGCCGGACTTATCTCAGCCAATGACAGCTCTGCATGCATCCCCTGGATATTATTTTATTAACTGCTGCTTTCATCGCGAAGCAATGTTTACAGTGAGAACAGCTTTGAGGTCCGTGCAGAAAGCAGAGCAGTGTGTATAATATATATCACTCAGTATAACAGCAGGCCTGAGAAAGAAAAAAATAGAAAGGCCCACAGACTCTGCTATCTTGAAGCGATAAGAAAATCTTGAAAAAGTACTGATGTTCTGACTTCCAGCTAAGGGGCTGTGCACATTTCTTCTGGGCATAACTGCCCATTTTCATTGAAATATCACAACGACATGAACAATGTGTGATAGAGTGCATTTCCTCTTTAAATTAGGGTGAAGTGCTTGTCTGTTGCAGGGCGGTAGCAGTGTAATGACTGAATTGCTGAGGTGTCCTCACAGTTTTATCTCTTTTAGTGTGTTGCATGGCTCCTGATAAAAGCATAGAAATCTATTGTCCACTTTACAAAGCAAGACACAAAGAACAATTTTAAGAGGCTGTAATCAAATCCTGTCATTTTCAGCGGTTTCCTGCACCACAGGTATTTTTTATTTCTCTCAAACTTTGCACCATACTTTTTACTTCAATTTAAACAGATGGAAATGCCTACATTTAACCATCATAATTCTTTATTGTAAAATGTCCTTCTTGTGTTAAACTGCATGCCTGTGTGTTTCCAAACGGAACACACCCTCTATTTCCCTATAATTAGTAGGAAATTACAGCAGATATTTTGAAATGTCATAACAGGAAAAATACACATACAACTTATAATAATAAAAGTGTCTAAGTCTGAAAGACCTGCAAAAACTGAGAGGAAAATGTGATTTATGTTAATATGACTTATCTGTTTGCAAACCTTTCTTTACACATACACATATGGAACAACATTAGCATTAATTCAGCCTCACCTGAGAATTGTAGGTCTACTATTCGCTCTCATGTGTGAATATATTATGTATAAACAATGTTTATACATACTATATACAAAGCTGCCACAGTCATAAATGTATGTTTATTAAACATACATTTATGACTGTTGCAGCTTTGGTTTCAGGGTCCTGCTGTTGTGCATGCTGGCTCAGGCTCACTGTCACACTTACTGGGACACCTCAACATCACAGAGCTATAAAGGTATCAGTAACACCTGTGTCATATTACTAACAGTTACAGAAATGTATTGATTGGACTCCTATAACATTATACTCCGTGTGGAAAGTAACTTTGTACATTAACTCTAGTACCGTAGACTTTTGGCAATCCCTTTGGATAAACGTGTAAACTGAACGAAATGTTATTTTATTTAACCTACCTTCCATTATTACACTGTTACTTTTAAATCACGTTAAACAGGGATGTCTGGTGCTCTTTAAATGCTGCCGCTCGTTGCGTGCTAACATGTCCTTCTCTGTGATTGGTCGAGAGCAGAGGGGGCGTGACCGGTTGCGTCACATCAAAGAGAGGGGTGACAGATTATGGAGAGAGAGAGAGAGGGAGAGAGAGAGAGATTAACAGGGAGCATGAGGCAGGCGCAGTAGCAGACTCCTATATCCGAGAGAAGGAGACAGACGGTGCCAGCTGCTAGCTAACTTAGCTCTTGTAGACAGTTAGCAACTAGCTTCAGAGTCCTAGCGCCTTAACTGCATATGAGGCACTGAGCAATAGTGTGCTTGCGTGTGTGTGTGGCAGCGCGTGTGTCTACTCGCCCCGCTCGGCTGTCCTGAAGTCACTCCGTGTGTGTAGCCTACCTGTGTGTGTGTGCGCCAGTGTGTACATATATAAACTCCCCTATCTTCCTCTTCCGAGCAGCAGCGTGTCTGTTGTGAGGGAAGCAACACATAAACACACTCTGATACTCGACTGTTTACATTCGGTGTCCGGTTACTTGCCAGCGGGATTCCCGGCTTTTACTGTCAACGACACAGCACCTGCATGTGAGTACTGAGTATGAATGAGTACCCTGTGTGTGTGTGTGTGTGTGTGTGTGTGTGTGTGTGTGTGTGTGTGTGTGTGTGTGT
>CALSBZ010042811.1:998871-1043987 GCA_943591055.1 Gobionotothen gibberifrons | reverse complement strand
TGTGTGTGTGTGTGTGTGTGTGTGTGTGTGTGTGTGTGTGTGTGTGTTCGTGTGGCTGTGTGTGTGTGTGTGTGTGTGGCTGTCATTGAGTGCAATTGACCTAAACACAAGCCATGCACCTCTCTTGAGTGGCTACGTGTGTACTTGCTTCTTGCTGTCAACGTGGTAAAGGTGTTGCAACTCCTGGAACAGTTTCAGCAGAAATAAATTAACTGAAAAGCTACATTGAAAAGCTGTTCAAAAAGTGCCTAGTCAACTTTGCTGGCTTTACCTTTAAGCTGAAATGTAGGCTGACTACTTTAAATACTTGCAGCAGTAGTTAGCAAAGTGACTCAAAAAGTTGTTGCAGGAGTTTTTTTTTAAATGTAGTTTTGTATTAGCATGATGTTTTATCACAGGTTCTCCACTGATACTGCCACACCTACATAACACATTGAGGTCCCAGAATTAAAAAAAAAGTAGAAGGGCACTGCAATGTGGACTACAATTCTCCTGTATATAAAGGAATACTGTACATATCTGTTTACAGGTTACAACTTGCATATTGCACAACATGCCTATTTCCTTTCAAGCTGCACACAAAATAAGCTTGTAAAGTTGTTGTGTGTGTGTTGGCCTGATTTTCCCACTGGTTCTCTGTGTTGCAGAAATCTGGTCTCTGCTCTTTAACCTTTGAACTCATGCATGTGTGTCAGATTCATTTGGTTGTACAGTTTGTTCATCCTCAAAGCAAACTAAACTCTGGTACATGCAGAACAGCTGTCCAATCCCAGAGCTCAGGGACACGCAGTGGGTAGCGATCACAAGTTATTTTCACAAGCCATAATAAGCAATACTTGCAGTAAATCTTGGAGCAGGTGCAGGATCATAAACACTCAGGCTGGAAAAGGCCTTGTGTATCGATGGACATGTGCCATTCACCTTGACATATTAAGACTTGTTGCAATAGTGCCAAGGTAACAGACTGAAAGGCTAAAGGCAGCGGACACATCCACCATAGTTTTATGACAATGATTCAGAGGTTTCGCTTCTCCCTTTTTTTAAAGGTGGGGTAGGTAAGTTTGAGAAACCGGCTCGAGATACACTTTTTGTTATTTTCCATGGAATGCTCTTAACATCCCGATAGCAATGAATATCTTAAGTGCTTTGACAAAAAATCCACAAAAAAATATCATCTGTGGAAGCCGTAGTACTGTAAAAAGCACGACCAATCATCTGAGCCGGCCCAGCTAAAATAACTGGATGGCCTACCTGCCTGTCAGCCTTCCATCTGTGCGCAAACTTATCTCGTGCCCTCATTGGTCATGTGAGCATTCGTGTGTGTTGGAGGAGGGGCTCTGTAAGGAAGTGGCAGATTTTTTCCGGCTGTGTATTTTCAAATTCTAGCGCACTCGAGCTGGTTTCTCCAAAGTGACCTACCCCACCTTTAAAGTTATAAATCATGAAGGTCTTGAGTTCTTTGTGTAGCGACAGGGCAGACAGTAGTAGTTGAGCTGTTGTGATTGCAAAATAAACAATAAGATGATAGAAGTCCTCACCCAAGGCCGTTTCCATGATTGAAAATGAATGCATGTTTTCAAATCTGGATCCTTCACAATATTTATTGGGTTCTCCCTTGGCCCATGCTTCACATTTCCGCGTGCTGGAAAGGTACTTTTTCAATATTTTCCGTGTGCCTAGCATCAGTATTTTGTATCTGTGGTGCACTGACACGTTGAGTTGATATCTGGTAGAATGCATGGTTTCCTCCTGCCCCGTGAATCTTGTTACAAAAACCACTTTGCATGCCTTTTAGTTGTAATCAAATCAAGAGGCTTAGTGTTTGGGTAAGGGTTCAGACATTATTTAAGTGTTTTGCATCCAAATGTGGTGCAGCCTTAGCTATCGCAGCTAATAATTTGCCTCCAATGTCTAGACTTAAAAATCGGTCTCACTGCATCTGTGGTTAAAGTTTTCGGGTGTAGCACGTTAGCAAAGCTTTTTGAAAAAAGTTTTAGCCTTTTTCATGTCTGAGAACATTATTTTACACCTCATGCTAATGTATAATTACCCCAAATTAGACAATATGTTTTGAAAATACAATACATTGAAAAGGCTGCAGTTGTATTTTACTACATTAACTGTCCCCTCAGGGCTGTCAGCTAATTGGGGTCCTGACCTGTTGTTAGGGTTACCACAAAATGCTTCTTGGGAAACACTGGACATTGTCTTTCTCATACTGCCATGGCACCATCCTGCAAATACCTGTGATGACAGGTGTTAGAGATGCAGCTAGTAGGAAGTCAGGGTGAGAATGCTCAATTCATCTATTAAACCGTGGCTCCTCTACTCCATCATATAACATATTCCTGTCAAATGATATTCCAGTGTTTTTCAACCCTGTTAAGACCCGCCCTGCTGTCACATGTCAACAGGAAATGCATCAGATTAAGGAAGTGCTATTCCACCGGACCTCACAGCACTGACTGCTGGTGATCATGATAATGTAGTTATAGTTCATGAGATTAATCCCACTGCGATTAGCGTGTGTTCAGCAGAATCATGAATGTCAAGCATGTTAAGCTGCTACTCCCTCAAGGTATTGGGAGGTCAAAGAAGGTCTAGTAAAGGAGAGCACTAGGTCACTCCAGTGGCTCTCATGCCATTAGCTGCCCCTTGCTTACATACCTATAATTTAAAAAAAAGTATAGCATCTATACACAAGACCCCTTCTAGTAAGCTCCAGTTATAAAAAGAGCAGGAAAGTAAATCCAAAGCAAACATTTTGTGTACAAAAAAAAAACGCATCATAAAATAATGACATTTAAATTAATCTCAAATCAGTCCTTAAAAAAGCCAAGAGAATACAAATGAAAACAAGCTAACATTGAATAAAACTGTTATACATTTGCAGTGTATGATATGAAGTATCTACTAGTTCTGCTTTGCTTTCTACAGAGAACAAAAGGCTTAGGGTTTCATAGGATATTGACCTCTCATTCTTTCTGCAGTTTTTTGGCCAAGAACGTTCTCTTTACAAAATAACGTTTTTGTAGTAAAGTATCTATGGTTAGGTCACAAAAGCTGAACAAATGTAAAGAGAAAAGGTTCATTTCAAATACGTTCCTTGATTCTATCTATGCTGCAGCACAGTGTACAAAGGGGGTCTAAGGCGGCAATTATGTAAGAAATGTGAAAGTAATGTAGTGTTTTTCTAATATATTCTATCCTAGCGGAACCTCCCACAGCAGCAGCAGCAGCAGCAGCAGCAGCAGCTGGAGGTAGCATCATGTTGACACAGCTGTAAAGAGCCTGAGTGAAAGTGAAGAGCGAAATGCACTTTCATTTGGCTCGAATAATCCTGTCCATGCACCACACATCTAGTTTTATGTTTGTTGACACTGGGTTAATCTATTTATGTTGATAAAGTTGAATTGCCTTTTTGAATAGTTCATTTAAGCATACTTAGTACGGTATTAATGTCCGTCTCAAGAGTGCTTCTTGTTGATGTGTTTTCTGGCAGAGATTCCCACAGTGTGCTTCTGAATTCATAACCACGATTACAAGCTCAACATTTGGCCTTTATGCCAACACTTCCCACTTTTTAGTCCAGTCACAGGCTTTTGTTTTGTCTGCACTCACACCGTGTGTGACCTTGTTCCTGCTGTCTGAGCTAGTGCTACTTTTAGTTTTTGGGACCTTATTACACCTCATCCTTAATGCATCCTTAATGGATCCTCACTGTTCTGACACAGCCAGTCCTTAACGTCATTTCCACGACACTGAAAGTTCAGTCTGACTTTGTGCGCGATTGTGGATTTTCTTTGTGATTTTTTTGAAGCTACAAAATAATTGAGTTAGCTGAGCAATCGAAAAATGTGCACGAATAAGAATGTTCTGGATTTTAAGCTATTTGGTAAAATATTTTACGTCTTGCAAAAAAAGCGATTTCGATTGATATATTTTCTCAAATAGAATGTCATATTTTCCCATTATTTATTACAAGGACAGGAAGCACATTGTTTTCCTACCCATGTAATAAATAATGCCACAACATACCTCGATAAAGCTAAATATATTAAACTCAGATCCTTGGCAGTCGGGTGTGTTTTAGTTTTTTGTGCCCTAAACACACATTTCAGATCACTCACTACTCATTCTTAACTAACAGAGATAGTGTCTTCTCATGCTCGTCTTTAAAGGTGCACTCGCATATCAATGCTTCTCCCAGTTAAGAGAACTCTGAATGATTAAATGTTTAAGGGTGAGAACCTAAATCCACAGTTGTTTGTCGTATGTATTCGCCCCACGATCCGTCAATTAGGGTAAAGTCAATGCAAGTTCTGTGTTTTTGGGTCACGATGCGTCAAACCACAACGGAACTTTGATCTCTGAGAAGTTAATGTATGAACCAGTAACCTCCTCTGTTCTTTCAAGCTGCCCAACAAACACAGTTTATGACCTCTGACCTTTAAGTTTATACAGAGGATTGTGTGCTGTGATTTAGCCGTGCTCTCGGACACATGCACCCTGAAGGCTGGGAACACGTTATTTAGAAACGTTGCTGTGAGGAGGACAGAGTGCTAACTATTGTTTGTGGGAGAGAATGAACATTTGGCTTCAAACCTCCACATTCCATTTAGGCTTTCAGCTATAATTTAATCCAGTGCTTGGTTTGTGTTTCAGCAGTTTTGAAACTGATGTTAGGACTCTGATTGAGATAAGAAAGAGGCTGCAAAGAACATTTTTATGAAACAATGTTGTGGTGTTCTGCCTGTATCGAAGACTTACAAAAAGTGTGGTTTGTTGCAAATACCAAATAGTTTAGAAACAGCCCTACAATGCACAGACAGGAATGTAATTTAAATGTGGCTTTACGACAAACATGTGACTCTTTCCCTTCTCTGACAACAAAGCTTTTGACATATTGTCTCCCTTCTTTATCTCTCAACTTAATGGAACCTTTAAAGTTTGCAACAAAAAGGGGTTGCAACTTTTCAGCCTGCAGACTGAATCCTGTGGAACTAAATGTCTGGTTTGAATTATTTCAGTTTCCTGTGAAGTTGAGGGAGCTGTGGTGTTCCCAGTAACTTAACTCTTAAAACAAATAGATTTTATTATCTTCTGAAACTAAATGGCTTGAGAGTTGTTCATATCTGAAACAAGAAAACACACAATCCCCCTTTTATCCTCCAATAAAGACAAAGGTCACATTCCTGTGACAGTGCGGGTCTTTTGAAAAGACTGTAAAAGGATCAATATAAGCTTTTATCTAAATGTTCCAGCTTAATCATATCTCATAAGGTTAGGATAAGGCTCATGATTTTGTCCCTTTTTTGTAAGAAACTGTTTATGGTAATCTTAAAGTAGTCCTCATTACAAAAATGGCGTGCTTTACAATGAGCTAAACTAAGGTATTCATCTGAAATATGATAAAACAGCTCATTAAAATCATGAAGGCATGTTATGGATTCCTGATTGTGGCCGAATGAATAGTAATCTGCATTAATAAGTATAGCTCGGAGTGAATCTTGGGACATTACCATCCCTACCAGAGTCATTGATTTATTGCCAAGCTGTCAATGTGTCTGTCCCTCTTTCTCTCTCTTTTGTGGATTCAATCCAGTTTGATTGTATTTATTGTAAGTCTGGGATCACATGAGTATTATGACCTTTAACCTTTTCTGACTTAGTTTACAAGCCACTGATCCCAATGTAATCCATCTGAAAGAGATTTCCTTTGTTTGAGTCAAAGTAAAGTTATTTGTATGACTTGGATGTTATGTCACTGTTGATAGAAGTAACCCCCCCCCCCTGCTTTCCCTCTAACAACACAGTATATTAATGCAGTGCATGTATCTATCAACTTAACAAAAGAAGGAAACCCTTTGGAAAAGCACCTTATTGGTTGTTTGTGAACCTTTGCACATTCCTTGTGCCAAACTACCACTTCTGCCCAGCTCTTTCATTTAGATATACTGAACACATATAGTATATTTAACATCATTGTATTTCCTTTTCATTAAGAAATATTCTATATATATATATTTTCATATTTTTATTCAGATATCAATTCATCTTTTAACATTTTATTACATTCTAAGTTTTCTTGCTTTTTCTACTCTCTTACCTTTTTGTTTATTTCCACATACTATGTTTATGATAACACATGTCTTGTATTTCCAAACCTTTTTGTCAATGAACCAGATTAGATCTTGTTTATGTGGAGGAACCTTTATTTACTGTTTATCAGTAGTTTGGACAGAGGGAAAATGTGTCAGTTGATCACTGGACTTTGTCTGTTTTGATAAGTCACAGTTCAGAGTTGATGACTGACCAGAGCAACCAGACAGAGAGAGTATCAGGATGAAAGGACATTGATAGAGTATCAGCCTAGCACTGCATGATGAAGCTACTGCAGTTGGGCTGTAGTCAGTAACGCGGCTGATAAAGTGGATTTCATTGGCAGTCATTCATTACTATCACTTCTACTGACGACAAGTTGTGCATGATAACATGGATTCAGTCAGAGCCACATGTTCCATTCTTATTGCATTTCCACTCAAGTATTATTGAATTTGAAGATGCTGTGACGTGATCATCTGAACGCACTGAGCTGTGAGTGGACTTTGGTCTTGTTTTTCCCATAGTTGTCCCAATTAGAAGAAGAAGAAGAACTGGGAGGGATGAAACCCTCTTTAATGGTCACACATGCAGAGCACACAGCACACACAGTGACATGTGGCCTCTGCATTTAACCCATCCTAGTACCAGGAGTCTAGTACTAGGATGCTGGGTTTAGAAAATGAACATTCACATCAATCTTTATTCATCCCATATTGATACAGGACCAAGACCACCAAGCTCAGGGATAGGGTGTGTGTACACTTACCTATGTATAAAACGCACACCGTCTCATCTGTTTGCAGTCTACATATTTATTTATATATTAAAACTACTTGACATGCATATAGTTTACTTGTAGCTGCATGTAACTTACACTTACTGTGTACATTGCACTATACAATTGTATTTCTATTTAATATATTGGTACGTTGTTGGAGATGCATGGGATTTAAGATTGCCAAAACGATGTTATTGTGACTATGACGATAAAGCCTGTGGGGCGGCTTCAGGCAGTCTTTTGGGATGACTTTATTGCACATGTTCATATCACGTTGACGTTTAGAAAACAATTGATTGATCAGCACTTATTTTCAGACATTAGATGAGTTGTTTCCATCTTGGCATATGGATGGAAAACCATCACTGTGAGCTGTTTCAAGTCTGGAGGTTTCTTTCCCCTGCAGGCAGCAGTGTCTGGAAGATGTCCAGCTTTTAGGAGATTAAAGAGCATTTTAGATTACAAGCCACATCTTAAATGAACCATCATTTCACTACTGGTTGGTCATATTTTAACGTCATGTCTTTACAAATCATTTATGCACTTAAATCAAAGCATTCTGGCGGTTGATTTTTTTGTTTTGTTGCCATGTTTCTGCACAATTTCCCTTTTTAGGAAACTCATAAAAAGATAATAATCTTTTAATTCAACAAGTATGGCTTGATTGTAGTGTGTGTTTGTCTTGTGGACACTAGATGGTTGTAAGATATATATTTAAAATGTTGGTTTTTTCAGGGGGATTTCTGTACTCACTTGACTGTTATCTCTGACATAGATTAGCAGGTAATACCTCTGTGTGCCTGGCTATTATATCTGCATAGTTTACACAGTATGCATATATTTCATCAGAGGCACACACACTCTAAGAGGTTGTTATTATCTGTGTTTGATGGATCATATTTCACCTGTTTTTAGCTTGTACATTTGTCCTGTTTTGTCCCAGTTTGCTGTTGTATTCAGGCTTTGTGAACCTGTATCTGTTTCATGGTGACGTTGTTGCTTTTGTGTAGATGCAGGATACTGTTTCAACCTGAGCTACTCTACTACAGTCTTCAGTCTTGAGGCATTCGTCGGCCGTCTAATTTATTCATTGGTTCTTGTCTCAGTTCACCATTTACATAGTTAATTCTTTATTCTGTCACTTACCACTATACGTGACTTATAGTTCATCCCACATGTTATTGTACTGGTTATGTATTGACTGTTTGTGCAGTACAAACGGTTCATTATCTTTAAATCTAGACAGTACATACAGTATGTGGTAATTCACTCTTTAACCACAGGCAACAACAGGAAGTCGTTGTGCACAATGAGACTTCACTCGGCACAAAGTAATAGTTTTCTCCAGTCTCAGTCAATGCTACTATCCCCTCTTCTTGTTTTTCACTTGGTACATCTTTATTCCTTTCCCCCTCTCTTTTCCTTGTGTCTTAGTCCCTCCCAACAGACGTCCAAACAGAGGTGGACAGCTGGCATTTAAGAACGAGACAATTGTGCGTTGGAGCTGCCATTTTTCACCGCAATTAAATATGACGTGTGACACAGCGGCATCATCTGTCAAATATCACAACAAGCCTTTCATCCGTCACCAATGCTAAAAATAATTTACATAACAATAAAGTTTTGCAAATAATACACCTGTGTGATACCTCTTGATAGCTACTCCTCTTATATGCCCTTCTAAGTGTATAATAAACCGGCCATTTTGTTAATATAACTTGACAAATCAGTTGGGTTTGTTTTAGCTTATTATGTGCAACTCAGTCAGTTTAGCTCTGGTCTGCACTGGCTGCACCGCTGCTGTTTGGCCACAGGGGGGCAGCAGAGCACTGTCATTGAGCTGTAGCCTATTAGTCAGAGCAGAAGAAGAAGCTTATACCTTTGCTGGAAACACTGCCACCACTCAAGTTTAGTGAAGGAGCCAAGTACACCACGCTGAGAAGGTAGTTAATGTGTGTGTGTGTGCAATTCTTATGTGGTTGTGTGTGGTTATGGGGTGCTTCAATTCAAGACATTATTGATAGAAAATGCAGCCATTAACCTAAAATGACACTAATTGGTGGAAATTAATTGTTTGTTTGTGTGCGTCTTGTTTGCTATAGTTGGCTTTATGATGTGATAGTTTTATGACGTAGTCCTTAAAACAAAAATGCAACTCTTTTCATTATTTAACATTCTTTCATGTACAGTACAGCGTGTCTGTTTCACTCTAATCCTAGTTTCGGAAATGGCTGGGAAAGCAAAAAAGATAATGAAAGCCTCTATTGTAATTTTAATTTTTTTTTTTTAAGTCTCCGCTAACACACCGGGAACTTGTTGTGGTTAATTTGACACACCTGCTGCTGATTGGGAGCTGGAGAGCAGAGCAGCAGCTGATTGGCTCTCTGAATCAAATGGTTTTGGAAGATGTTTGATTCTTTTTTTTCTAAGCAGTGAGCTCATTCCAGGCTGCCTTTTCTTTACACTTAAAAACCAACTAGTTTTGCTAAAGTTGTTGTATGCACATGTTTTGAATTTACAAACAATATGTGATATTTGTATTATTTTAAGACCACTTCCTTCTATCGTGATACTGGATCCCTTTTTGCATATTTATATATTTTTTTTCATTAGAATACTTAGATCCTTATACTCAAGGGACCACAATAAAAGCTTCACTTTGGGAATAGAAAATATACAATTGTCTATACTCCAAGCCATCATATAAGCAAACTGCAAGCAAAAAATATTTACCAAACTTTAATCGCAGCATGAAGACAGTGCCACAGGTCTCTAATAAGTCCTACGTAATATACCACTTTTTCTGTACTGGAATAATGCAAGATTCCTACTTAATATCAGCTGCACCAATTATATTTTTTAGGTAAATGGCACACACTTGAAACGCTCCCACAACCCTAGGCAACGGCTTGGTTGGTCGCTTTATTAGATTAAATCTCTCTAAACACGGCTCACACCTCTTGTTTAATCACTTTCAAAGCATTATCATCCTCTTATCTTGTTCCTTAAAGCGTCTTTTCCCACCTGAGAAGCTGAACTTAGCAAATGGATTCTACACAGTGTAAACAGAAAGTATGAGCTGTATGTAATTGGCTCTTGTTCCTGAAGTATACTAATGTATAACCATTGTGTAGCTCTTGGGACACAAAAGCAGTTAGATATCCTCTCATGAAAAGTGTATTTTAAATATTTGTTCTGTGTGCTAGTGTCTCTAAAAATATATTCCTGATCAATGTGTTCCCTCATTTCTGACACTTCTTACCTTCACTTCTTACTGTTTAAGTGTAAATGGTTATGGCTCAGGGTTTAATGGGTGTCTACCAATCAGAGGGTCAGTGGTTCAGTCCACACGTCAAAGTGTCCTTGGGCAAGATACTTAACCTCAAAATGGTCCCAGAGGCATGTTACAGTATTGAATCTTCACTGCTTGGAATAAAATGGACAGCTTAATGACACGTGAAGTAAAAAAAGTGTATAGACATTGTGTGTTAAACATGTCCTCTGTTTCTCTCAGGATGTTGCGGTTCACTGTAGTACGAGGCGGCCTCGGGATGCTGGCTGTGAGGAGGACCTGTGTGTCCCCGCGCTTCTCCCACTCTACCCCGCAGAGCAAGATCCGACCAATCAAGAAAGTGATGGTGGCCAACAGAGGTAAGAGCCGTCCAATGGCAATAACTTACCCCAGAAATACAAGCAACTCGATAGCACTATTACATTTAATGCTGTTTCATTTATAATGTAAGAAATGACATTTACTATCTTCCCCAGGCAAAAGAACAGACTCTTAATTTTTAATGGCCAACATTTACTTTGATTTAGCTCATGCTATCATTTTAGCACGCATTGTATGGGTGCACGTTGTTGGCTTATATAGAAAAGCAGTACAGTGTTTTTTAGAATAATGGAATCTGCAAGTCTAAAAGATGTATGCATTATGTCTTTTTATTTTTAATCCTCTATTTTTTTAAACATCAATTTTTGTAACGGACAACAAAAAGTCAAAAGGAAAATGCTACTTTTTATGTTACTTCTAAGTTATTTACCAGGACATGTTGAAAACAGCTATACGACAAACAGTTTTTTTCCCACATATTTGTTTGTCAGGCTGCCAGAAATCCCCATAATTGCCGTTTACTGGCATTGAGGTCTGAATGGACAAATAATTACAGAGGCGCTGAGTTTTCTAAACACTTGGCAGTCACCAGTCTGCCGGTCGGACGCAGCATTAACATGACTGACGTGCTCCAGTAAGACTTGTAATCACCGGACCCTCTCGTAATAATGCTAATGCTGTCCAGAGAGGCCGTCAGTGGGCAATTAAAGAAGCTCTGTCAGGATTTGAGTGACAAATAAATACATTTTTTTTCTAATGGCTTTTAGAGCCTCATTATATTCCTTCCCGAGGACACATTTAAAGTGCTTGATTTGCTTCAGTGTTTCATTATTTCAGATTTATGTTGCGTGGGTTCCCAATATGATTCCAATTGTGCACACATATGGTCCTTTTTGTAGGCCTCCTGCTGCACATAAAGTCTGCATTGCGCATACATTCATGTCCACCCCCCCATAAAGGCACTATTTAACTGCTTAAATCCATCAGTGTGATTCAAATTTCTCACACATACAGAGGGCTTTCCGTCAGTCCCTCTCCTTCATATGGGCGTGATGCGATCTCAACACCACATTAGATCACATCACACTGCAGTGCACTGGACCGGCTTCAGAGCATGTGTGTGTGTGTGTGTGCGCTTGTGTGTGTGAGATGAAAAGAGAGACTGGACCATCACATCATATCAGCCAAGATTCCACTTCACCAAGCACACTCTGCCATTGCTTCAGTAATACTCTTCTTTCCTCCTTCCTCTCCTCCCTCCCTCTGCACTCCTCGATGGTTTTTACACTTGTCGGATGTGATTTTCCTCCGAACCCCTTGCTGTCTTCCTTCTCGCCCCTCATGACTTTGCTCCTCTCCTTTTAGCATGGTGTACTTTGTCTCCTCCTTTTTCTCTCCTTCACTGTGCCCTCTCCACTTATCATTCCATGTTGGTAAACCTGCCAAACTGTTTCTTTTGGTACCTCAATTCTTTGTCCTTTTTCCCCCCTCAACTTTGTGTGTTTCCTCACCTTTGATCCATCACATTTTCTCTGTCTTCTCCTCTCCGTCCTTTCTCATACTTTCATCCTTTTTGTGTTCCTACTGTTGTCCTTCTTCAGAATTCTCTTTTGCACTCTCTAGATGTCTAAGCGCCGTCCTCCCTTTCAAGCCAGAACAACACATCTTACTAGTTTTTCTCTGACTAAACCTTTTTTTTTCTCCGTCAAAATGTGTGCTTTCAAAAAACCAAGTATTTGGCTCCAGTGACAGCAGATAAAAGCCAGCTCGTGTTTTGGTTGTCTCAATCTGAGATATTACACTCTCACACAACAACACAAAACATTGACTTATTGCTGTGTCTGTTGATATTTTTCACAGCGTGATGAAGTATACCAGATGGATTTGTCTTGTTTTCACATCCAGTGTGGCATAACAAATTCTAAGTTTATTTTATTATCTCAGTAGGGGTATTTCTTTCAAAAAAGGCCCAGGATGTTGATATAACCATAAAACATGTGTTCTGATGAAAAATAGATTATGACAGATGAAGAACTACCTCCCAATACACACAATCTACTAAACTGTGGGTCAAAACATTTCAATAAATAAAGAGAACACATGTGAAGCAAAGAAGGAGCAACGTATAAGAAAATATTACTGGTGAATTATTAAAATACATGAAAAACATTTGTCTTTTTCTTCTAGGGGAAATCGCAATCCGTGTGTTCAGAGCCTGCACTGAGCTCGGGATTCGAACCGTGGCCGTCTACTCGGAGCAGGACACCGGACAAATGCACAGGTACTGAGCTCTGCCACATTTCAGCCAAATGGGTCCTCTGGGTTTTAAATAAAGAAAGCGTAACGGACAGATGTTTTTTAAACTGCTGCTGCCACTGCTGTACATCGTGCATGAAAGGCTAACGGTTGATGAGAGCCAAAAGCAATTAAAAGAAGCGTGGGAGTTTTTTTCCCCCCACTCGAGCTGTTTGGGCCAGGTTTTTTTTTTTGCGTCGGGACATAAGAATAATTGTATCGACATTTTGAACATTCAGGTAATCACTCTGCTTAGTTTACAGGCACACCCATCCTAATCTTTCTCAGCTTGTTCTATTTCACTCCGACTTTTCCAAACATATTGCACAGACTTGTAACCAATGACTGATTGGAGGACTTTTTTATTTATTGAACAGACTAAATACTGGTGCCTGCTCTCTGCTGAGCTTGCACCTGCTTCCATGACACTGCCTTACACTGATATGTATCCCTTTGTCTTGTCTTAACAGGCAAAAGGCGGACGAGGCTTATCTGATTGGAAAAGGCCTTGCACCTGTTGCAGCATACCTGGACATTCCTGACATCATCCGAGTGGCCAAGGTAACGGATGTTATAACAAAAACATGGATTTCCCACTAAAGGAAAGTCTACTGTTTGCTTTAGCAGTAAGCCAATACAAACCTATCGTTTAAAGGGGTCAAAGTGTGATTTGACGTTAGTTTCCTCATTTTGGTTTACATTACAGTGCTCACCCTCAGAGAGCAGATGTAATGCTTCATGGCTACTGCGACCCAGGAGGAGCTTCTTCAGTATTAAAATATAAAATAAAATCTCCCAAGTGATGTCATTAGGGTTTTTCTTCAACTTGGGCTTTGAAGATTGCAAATTATTATCGTACAGCCAACGATAGAAACCGAGGATGAGGACTCTCAGAGATATGGGCATGCAATATTTAAATGTTACATTACATAACAGGAGTGTAGGATCCAACATTTTTGGAGGGAAAAAATGAATTTTTAAAAATATCTTGCTTTTTTAACACTTTTCAATCTCATCTGAGAGAACAGATCAATGGGTTTCTAGTGCATTTTCATACAATAAAAGTATTGGGCTTTGGCTGCTCTTACAACAACATATAATCGGCATATGTTCTCCTGAGTAGCTTGCATTGTGTCGTCATTATTGGCTCCATCTTGCACTGAGAAGTGGTACAAATAGTACGGATGTAGATTCAATAATTCATCCCCCTTTTTTTCGTCTGAAAGCTTTCACTTTAAAGAGTTTCTTCAATGAGCAAACGGTGTAAAACGACATTTCTGCATGAAAAATGACTCAAAAGTTTAGTCCATTAGATGAAGAAGTTAGGTGAGTGTGCTCCCCTGATGTGTTGTGGTCGATGTATTTTCTTTCAACTTAGTTTCTTGCCTTGGGTAGTCGGGTCGCTGCAATTGATACAGCTACACTTAATACAGTTGCACTTAATGGATTGCAATGTCATGACATTAGTCGTATAAGTGTCAGACAAATCCCTTTTATCGCTCTCCGTTTACACTTGGCTTGGTTGGAAGAAGGAAAAGGGGAAACAACATATTTTATGTCCACTGTATCTCTTCCTTCCCATTGTTCCTCACCTCCTAGTTTCCTCTTGCTGCTGCTTCCCTCTACCATTTCTCTCCTTTCCCCTATCACACTTTACCTCTTTATAATTGCGTTGGATGAGATGCTGTGTTTCTTGTTAGCTCCCTCCCCTCCTCCCCCTCCCCCCTGCCTCCTGCAGGATGTGCTGCCAGTTGTTCATTATCGTTTCTCTGATCAATCTCTCGAGGTTTATAATTTTCTGCTTGGGCATGTGGTCAGCCAGCCAAGTCGGGAGCCTCCGCCGTCCAACTCATTTCTCTAAATCCTTCTGCCTATCTGGGAGCCCGGCCACCCCACGCCAGCAAAGGAGTGTCTGTGTCTGTGTCTGTGTCTGTGTGTGTGTGTGTGTTCGTTCTCACTCTTTCACATTCAGAGTGTCCGTTGTTCTTCTTCACCACACTGCGTATCGCCCTGCTACTGTCTGACCAAAATAACCATGCTTATCTGTCCCAGAACCTTCTGTGTGTGACATTGAATGCGAGAATGTGTCTTTCTGCTTGTAACTGTGAAAGCACAAGTGTATGATGCTTCTCTCTGTGTGTGTGTGTGTGTGTGTGTCACCCGGTGTGTACATCTTCATTCGTGTTACTTTGTATTCATGAGTGCGAGTGAGCCTGCTTGCTGCATTTTTTGTGTGTGTGTGGCGCTCCTATCCTCCTCTGGCCTGCCAGTAACAGCTCCCTTAACAACGGGACAGCCCATAATTATAGTCCGCCTCGTATCCAAGAGCAGATGGCACACACTGATCCAGAGATGGCTCTATCTGTCAGGCTCGGCAGCTACTGTATCTGCCTACTACCGTGTGTGTGTGTATTCCTCTCAGTATCTTCCCCCTGACCCTTTATATGATGTGTGCCGGCACTCGTTCAGTTCCCCTCCGGTGTCCATCGAGTAGATGATGATGAAGGCGATAGCAGCTAAGATAGAATGAGAATAGAGTATGTCATTATCTCTCAGTCCCTTTGACGTTAGCATACATCCCTTTCCCCTGGCCAGCAGGCAGCGTGGGGTAAAGCGTGCAGGTTGGTGTGTGTGATGAGGACTCCCCAACAGTCAGCCAAGTGTTTACTGGGGCCCCCGCAGAGCCTCTGTATTTAACACGCCTGGTGCTTAGCGGGCTACATCTCCTTTCTCTGGGTGTCTTTCTTAGCTGTATTAGCTTTAGCAAGAAGTCATGTCTTATCCAACAGGCGCAAGATGAAGACTATAATAAATATGGATAAAGGAAAAACATCAATACAGCATAGTAGGTGAAATCAAATTCCATACGTCGGACACAAACAGTTGCGCTTTAATAAATAATAATATTGCTATCAAATGTACTCTTGTATTGGTAGGTTTTGGGGATTAGCAGGAAGTTCAACAAAACAATGGTGGAGACATCGGAGCAAACAAAATCACATATGAAATAAAAACTTGGCTATCTTATTTCAAACATATGTTGATCAACTGCATAGTTTGCTGTTGGAAAAAAGGAAATATATTGCAGTATATGTTATTTGTATTGCAATACTCAGCATATTGCAACATTTTAAAAGTAGCAATAACATCGTATTGTGCAGCCTACCCTAATTCCCACCTAATAATCATGTGAATAACCTTCTCTCCATGTCTCCCTCCCTCACTTCCTAGGAAAACAATGTGGACGCCATCCACCCCGGCTACGGGTTCCTGTCGGAGCGGGCGGACTTCGCTCAGGCCTGCATAGACGCAGGAGTGATGTTCATCGGACCGAGCCCAGAGGTGGTCCGCCAGATGGGAGACAAGGTGGAGGCTCGGGCCCTGGCCATCAGTGCAGGTATAGAGGGGCAAAAAGTGGAGGAGATTCAGAGGAAAGACAAGTTATGATTGGAATACCTGTTGTTTATAATATGTACAGCATTTGACTCAAAATAACAATTGGAGAACCAAGACCATAGACAAGATGATTGCTATATTTCTGATTCTTGAAGTTTTATTTGATTTGAAATTTAGACCAAATTTGCCATAAACTCTGGTGCTTCTTGACTTAACTACTCACTTCCCCACCCGTGTGGGATGCACTCTAAGCAACCTATTATTCCGCCTTGAACGTCATCAACCACCGCAAGAAACAATAAAAAACAAGCTCTGTTTATAGAGTTTAAAACATCCTCCTCCTCTTTTGCGTCATCAAGCTTTGAAACAAAAACTGACCTTGTGAGACTTAATTGCAGTATGAAACCACTTTGTCTACAATCTTTGCTGAAAACCGCAACTTAAAATCATTCAAAAACAAATATGCACTTTGCAACATTTCACTAAACATTATCAAACGAAATTGATTGCATATACTGTAGGGTACTTTGGTAATTCAATGCAACACCTGCTGTTTGGAGGTTTGGGGAAATGCATGCTACACAATTGAAAATAGAAATGCTTAGGCACTGGTGGAAAGTACATTACTCAAATATGGTACTCAAGTACAATTTACTTGTACTTGACCTGAGTATTCTCAATTTATGCTATTTTACACCTTTACTCCACTTTATTTTAGAAACAAATAATATACAGATTTACTTGTAACGGAGTATTTTTTAGATGTGCTATTGCTACATTTAAAAGTTCTTCTTCCAACATTGTGCTTAGGACATTCATTGAAATTGTAATGTTTCTCACTTATTTTTCCTCTTACCTGACCTAGGTGTACCTGTGGTCCCGGGGACCGCGTTTCCCATCAGCGGCCTGCACGACGCGCAGGTGTTTGCAGAAACATACGGCTTCCCCATCATCTTCAAAGCAGCGTACGGAGGAGGAGGCCGCGGCATGAGGGTGGTCCGTGAGTACGAGGTGAGCCGTCATCGTCATTTTGCAGCTAGCTCTGACAAAATAAACATTGTCCTGTCGCATGTCCAGCAAAGACAATTCTAACCCAATTTATATCCTGCTAAATTAAGTTTTTCATATTCATTATTTTTCTGTTTGCTTTGAATCAAGGCGAAATTACAGCCTGGTCATTTATCTCTCCGGCCGCCAATCACCCTGTGTGTTTGGGTGTGTGTGATTGTGTGTTCTCTGAAATTGCTTCTGTCGGCTACTGAAGCAGAGGACATTATAAAAATAATTACTTTTTAATATTGTAGCTATCAAGGGGTCACATTTCCAATATGAATCTCAATGTAAAGATAACATAATCCCATCTATTGCATCTTAATATGTACAATAGCAATCAACATGTGCAATATGTATATGGTAGAACGGCTTAACTTACAAAATACATAAATAAATATGATCAGGAGATAGGAAACATCTCCCTCATCTCAGCCATATTACGTTCTGCCGCCCTCACAGCAGTGATGAGCTGTCATAATGCTGTCACAGTGATGAGAGCACATCACTGTGATGTAGGCTTGTTGCCAGGTTACTCTATAATCAATTTGCTTTAAATCATGCATTTTAGTTTCTATATCTTCCTATAATAACGCATGTTCTAGTTTGTGTATGAAGGCATTTGTCCTGGTTAAAATGGTGGTTTCAAATAAAAGTCCATTATAGAAATTCCACCTGTGCCAATTGGCAAAGGCTTTGTCTTGTGTCATCTCGAGATTGCAGACTTGCCTTACATTTTTCTAGGATAATGCAAAAAACAAACACTAAAAACAACAATTGGGAAAACAGGGTCACAGTGCATTTAATATATGATAGTGAACTAAGAAAAATGCGAAATAAATGTGGTTGCGGATCAACTAGTTTAGACCTTACAGTGTTCCTTGAGGAAAATTATACACATACAGGCGGTATTATCTGCTTCAACTTATTCTCCTTTTTTAAACTGTTTTACTCAAACTTAATAATGCAGCAAAAAATAAAACATCTATACAAAGTCCAAAGAACAGTGTTTAAGAGTATACAGTACATGATGTACAATTTGCCTAGCAAGGGGATGTATGCATATACCATGCTTCTCTTTGTTGAGTCTGCTTGATGTTTCTATATAATTATACTTGGGGTAGAGAGTCCAGCCACTTAACACACATGCATAAAGCTTTCAGAGCATGACCAGCCAGCAGCAGCAGCTCACTCACGGCAAGTGATGTTTTAAGAGATGCTTGTTATAAACCTGTAAGAAAAATGTCTTAACCTCTTAGATTTGTTAACGGCAAAGCTGATCCAATAACACTACATCATCAAATGGAACAAAAAATGTCACCTCACAACAAAATATGAAGGTTTTAGCGTCCTTTAGTGAGATATAATTTGTAAATAAAAAGGGAAATGGAGTCACGTAGGGCCACAGACACCAGGAAGTTGCTACTTGTCAGCCCTGTTTATGTCAGCAGAGCTCCGGCGGCGGCTGGACTTCTCATACCGCCGTGAGTGGAGGCCCTGTGGGGGGTGCATTTGGTCACGGCCCTTGTGTGTGTGTGTGTGCAGTTCTCCCCTGTGTCGGCCTCTCAAGTCTGACCATGTCGAAGGTTTTCAACAAGCAGCTGCTTTTTGTCCAATCAGATAGAAGAGGGCACAGATCAGTGGTGAATCAGAGCTGCCACCTCCTCATGCTTCATGGCTGCCAGCATTCACTGTTCTATATTTCTGTATACAAAATATATTAAGTCACAATGAATAAGGTCCTGCAAATCATCACTTTAACTTTTACCCTACCCAAAATACCACATTCATTTAAAAATAGTTATACTTATCCTTTATTTGTCCTTAGAAATGTTTTTAAATGTTTCTAAAATGTCAAAAACCATTGCACAATTTGGATGAATGCAATTGTAATACATTTGAATGATAACCCTTCCTAGATATCCTATTCTACACACTTAACACAACTAATTAGTTTGGAACAGATCCTCTAAAAATAGCCTCCGATCCCTCCAATATGGTGAACCATATGGCAATTGCTATATCAGTCGAAATAAGCGCATTGAGTTATTTTAATTCCAAACATCGCAGCGCTACCAAAGACATTGTCAGTCTACAAACAAATAACAGTGTTGTACTGTAGCCATGGAGTCTCAACCGTGTGCAATCCTTTTGGAAAGTATGACCTTTTCTGAGTTGTACCCCAGTCTAATTAATTAGTTGTTGACATTCCAGTCATTCAGCAGGGGCCTCCAGATGAGACTGTGAGGAAACTGTAAAAAGGTTTCCGTGTGCTGGTGGGACCACAGCAACAATGCGTCGGTTGCCTCTTTATTCCATTAGGGCCATCTTGTTGTTCATTTGTATTCCGGTTTAACAGACTGAAGTACTCTCCACATATCGTAGGAAGAGATGTTTACTGATAAGCAGAATTAAAGTGCCAGAGCTTTGCTCCGAGTTTGACGTGATGTGCTTTCCCAAAGCGTAAGCGTGAAAGCGAGCGCACGTATCAAAGCTCCAGTGGCTGAAGCTGACAGACGAACTGAAGCGATGTGGAAGGAGTACAAATAGATTCCTGCTCACCTTAGTCTTTTAAAAGTATTTTCTGTCAGTGACAAAACAGTGGTGCTCCAATGATTTGACAACTCTGCGAGGTGTGACTTTAAATCCCTCTGCTAACACTGGTAATGCATCTCAAGTTTCGTCCCATGTTTAATTCCCTGAAAGCAGTAGAAAATGTTTTTCTGACCATAAACGGACAAATGAATATAAAATAATGAATTTATCAGGTGATTTATTAGCGTCGTGAAGATGTTATTGATTAATCTGCCATTTTGCTCTCTTGGTTGATAGATCATGTCTATCAAATGTTAGAATATGTCAATAAATGCCCACCATAGAGACCAAGGTGACACAAAGGCTTTATTTGTTTTCTAGAAGCCCAAACCAGAAGATTTACAATTCACATAGGACCAAAGAAATCTGGAAATCAATTTGTACAAGTTGTGCTAGCAAATGTTTTGCCATTTTTGCTGTACTCAATTGATAATCTAAAAAGTTGCAGATGTCTTGTTTGATGTCTTAGGTTTGCGCTGTGAACCAAACAATGTGAAAAAAGAAAACGGGAAAATAAGTTTGCAATGTTGACAGTTTTTAGTAGTGCCTTTTTTATGCATGACACACCATCAGAAACAGAGTGGTTTAACACTTAGTTAGAGCCCTGTTGATGCACACTTCCTGATTTTATAGAAATGTAATCGGAACACATTGACATTTATTTGGGTTTCCTATTCAGAGGCAAATCACGTTTTCCATTTGTACCAGTCCTGTGAGTATGTTGTTTTCTCCTTGCTTTGAGATGACAGATGAGGAATGGTATCGTCTTCGGCAGCATGATAGTGACTCAGTCTTTGCCGGGTAGAGCAGTCTGAAGGGCCAGGCCGGACGTCACACACTGACAAACACAGATTGTGTCATGACCTCCAGCGTGCTCGGGCGGGACCTCCCTTAGTCCGCTCCCCGAGATGTTGTGTAGAATCGTGCTCCCTAAGGAGGTGTAAACATTTGTGTCAAAAGAATGGGAAAAATCTGCACAACATCAAGTGTGAATGACAGGGAAGGGAATATCAAATCCAAATTAAAACGGAAAAATGAAAGTGTTGCTGAGATTAAACTACAAAAACATACAAACCCACTCTTCCTTCCCGGATAGTAACTCAGACTTGAATGGATTTCTTTCTCGTCTGTGTGTCAGGAACTTGAGGAGAATTACCAGCGGGCCTACTCTGAAGCCCTGACTGCTTTTGGGAACGGAGCCCTGTTTGTCGAGAAGTTTCTGGAAAAGCCAAGACATATTGAAGTACAGATCCTCGGTAAGTGCACTCCCCTCTGTGTTTGCATGTTACTATGTGTCCTTTTCATAGCTGTGAATCAATCTAGGTTCATTAAGACGGCAAGTTGGATACAAATCCTGTGTGGTATTGCTAAGGGAGGAACATGAACAATGAGACTGAATGAGCTTTATTGGCCAGTGGAGGATTCTCCAGCCTTTGTTTCCTCCTATTACAGTGAACATAACTACCACTCAGTTCTATAGAACTGAAATTCAACACTGACACTTACAGGAAGTCTGTCTGCACTTCAGACATACAGTATATTGTACAGTGCATGCTCCAGCATACATTACTGTAAGATAGGGCTGCTCAATTAATCATATTTTAATCGCGATTACGATTATGGCTTGCAACGATTACGAAAACAACGTAATCGAAATAAAACGATTATTTTATTATTATTACTTTTTATTTATTTTTTATAATTTATTTTTTGTTTGTTTTTCAGTTTAATTATACTTTAAGTTCAGGGTAATCAACTGTTCAAAAAATAATTCTCCAATAAATGGATGTTTTCAAAGTCAATGAATAATCGCATTTAATAATCGCATTTACAATTATTGAACCAAATAATCGAGATTATGATTTTTGCCATAATCGAGCAGCCCTACTGTAAATGTTATGCTATCAGGCTCATGTCTGTCTGTGGTCTTGTGGGTTGGGCTTTCTTCATGTTTCAGCGTTCATCGAGCTGTATTTCTCTGTGTGTTCACTGTGATTAATTACTGTCTTTAGGGCATGTCAGGGATTTTGTGAACTTTCTGAATTACCTGTTAAAGCCTTGTCTTTGCCAGCATCTCCTTTTCTGCCTTCCTTCCCTCCTTCACTTTGGACTTTTCCAGTTTCTTCCCGTCGTTCTTGTTTCATTCCCAATGTCTCAATTTATCTTAATTTGCATTCCTGTTTCTTATACTGTACTCTCCTGTACTTGAATTCAACCTCTTCTTTTTCTTCATACCCTCGATTATCTTCTCATTTTCTTTGTTCCTTCCGTTTTCATTGTCTCACCCACTCCTCTCTTTGTCTTTCCCCAGGCGATAAATATGGAAATGTCATCCACCTCTACGAGAGAGACTGCTCCATTCAGCGGAGACACCAAAAGGTGAAGTCCCCTATTTAACCCGACTTAATGTTTGACTTTATTTTGAGATTATCTTCATGGCATTTCTGTTTGTCAGAGATTAGCATGAAGTGGATGGGGGGGGCATTACAACAAAGGTCATATGCAGGATTCTGATGAATATACAAGAGTGTTTTATATACATTTCCTTATTTAGGATAACAAGCTAATTATGCTACACAATAATAAATAAGGTAATTATGCTCCAGATTATAGCAATGATTATTATGACATTAGTGGCCCTGGGTATCCTAGCAGCAGGGGGTTGGAGGATTATGAAACAATGACAACATAACCACTGCCAATGCTGTGAGATGGGAGACTTGGCAACAAATGAAGAAGCTCCATAATACTCCACCAACTTGAATCAACCAAAACACTTTATTTATAAGTATACAGCTTTTAAATTGATTGTCATTTATTAGCCAAGGCTATTTTTCTGAGCTGGCACTGGAAATAAATTAGCCCAAAAAAGAAGGAAATTAAGTTTTAGAGCATGTCAAAAACAACAAATAAGTCTAAATACAATGAGAACATTTCGAAATTGTCATCTAATAGTCACTCAATGCTTTCATCAAAGGAAGCTGATTAACATGTGTAACATTTCATTACATATTGTCACTTCAAAGCGTTTTCAATCATGTGTTTTCATCACTTTCTTCTTCTCCGCTTTAATCGAATTACAGAGGATAATCATATTAGCGGCTGTGTTTATGCAAGAGCTGCTGCTCTTTGATTCCGCCATGCTTAATCTGCCTCTGCCCTTAATCTAAGATCTTTTTCAATCTCAGAAACAAGAATAGTCGCTTGTTGAAATAGATTAGGGATGGTGGAGCGCTGATAGGATATTTCTAGCTTTTTTTTTTCTATATCTTGGAAATGCTCACAGACTTAGAAGTTGTTTTCGTGGGATAAGATTTGATTTGATAAATTGAGTCGTTTCGATTTTTCGGAAATCATACATTTAATTATTTCTTTCGGTTGACTTGTTTTGATTGAAACAGATCAGTCTCGAACACGGCGAACCCCACCCACCCTGCAGACCCAATGAAAGATAAATGTGACTTCAAATGATTCACTCCATCTGTTTCGCTGAAGCCTGGCACATACTTTATAAAACTGATGGCTACTGCAGGAAACACTAAAACACATTATGGGATTGACTTAATATAAGTTTGAAGCTAACTCCAGTCTGTGGCACTTTTGCTCTTTTCTTTAAGAATCATAAACTGGGATACATTTTAATATTTCCACAAACCTTGATTGATACCTTTTTGTTATATTACAAATAGATGATGTAACTATGTGTAATGATAGTGAGGAACCAATAGAGATTTATAACACACTCTGCAGCTCTCTGAAACTCTACAGTGCAATTTAGAGTCTTCCAGCCCTGGTATCATGACCTTCAACAATATTGTTTTGGTTCTTAATTTCGGTTTCATTTAAGTTTGAAATGTAATCCTGATGTGCATTAAACATAACAGAATTCAACTTCTTAGGCAAGCTTGAAGTCAAGAGCAATAACCCTAAATATATGATAATGTAAGACAATTTATAAAACAATGAAAAGATACAAATGGAAGGAAAATTAAAGTAATGTAACATCCATCAAATGAAATGAATACAGGTTATAATAGCATGGCTTTTCAGATTTAACTAATGCATCGTGACACACTGTCTGTGCAGTTGACTAATTATGTCCTATATGAGGTGTGATGTGTCAAAAGCAGCACTAATACAATACATTATGAATGAAGCTGTTGGATTTGTTTGTGTCCAACCTTGAGATGAAATGTGTACATTGTTGTTTTCAATGTTGCATTATCAATAAAGTTATGTTGTTTTGAAGGTTGTGGAAATTGCACCGGCGTTCCATCTGGACCCTAATCTGAGAAACCGTCTCCACTCTGACGCCGTGAACCTCGCCAAAATGGTACGTCAGCCACCCCACTTCCTGCTCTCTTTTCCTTTTTTATTTCACATGCTTCCCCCTCAGGGTTAACTACACCACTTCATTACGGGGGGAAAAGTCTCCTAAATGAATTGCAACTTTTATGACACAAGCTCTACTTAATCACTTTTTAATCATTTAAGGGTACGCAATTTATATGCGTGTATTAAAATAATGTGAAATATTCATGTGGCTGCGGCAGGATGTTAGGCAGCTTATCACTAGGAAGCATATTTCTTCACAGTTGTCGTGGCAGGTGTCTGCATGTTGGATTTGCGGTGTTAAATGGTTTTACCACTTGTTAAAAAAGTTGGAGGACAGGAGGAGAAATGGCTCTTCTTGCTCAAGCATTGGGTTGTATTTAGAAAATTTGAGCACATTTTCATAATACCTGTTACATTTTTCTGACTATCAAACAACTGGATTCTCCGCAGGGACTTTAAAGTGCTATGTACCTATGATTCAAATGAGGGGGACATCAGTGCTGAGCCAAGCTGTGAAAATTCAAATGCAATGTAAAAATGGGGGGGAATTAGGTTTGAAGAGTGCAGGCAGTAAATATAACTCCCGAAATGAGTGTTTGAACACTTTTTGAGTGCATTTGTCGAGAATAATTATGATTATTGTCTCCAATAGGCGCTTCTGCTACGGTAAAACCTTACCCTGCAAAGTGAAAGCTCACCGTATCACCGTTGCTTTAGTGTAGCTGAGAAGTTTGCCCAAGTATGACAGCAACACTTGAAAGTGCAGCCTCATCTCTCAGAGCGGATTTCAAGTAATGGCCTTTTCAGGTAATGGCCCAGTTCAGGAAGAAGTAAAGTGGGAAGAGTGGGAGGAATAACCTTGATGACACTGGAGGAGAAATGCTTCTGCGAGAGGGAGAGATAGAACTTTATGCTGCTCTCCGTGACCTTGCTTCAGTAGTAATCAAACTACAACATCACCAAGCTTGTCTCCTCGTGTGTGTGTCAGCAGCCACACACGCTTGTCCATGACTTTGCTCTTCGTACTTCGCACTCGCCTCTTACTATTCCTTTGTGGACTTTGACTTTCTTCCGTATCCAAACCTTGAATTATAAATTAAATATCCTAACAGTGTCTTTCTGTAGTCAGATCTCAGTGTTAACCTCCCAGTTGTTCACAGGTTCCTGCATTTCAAGGCTGTGTGCTCAATTTGCAACTATAAGTGTAAAAGGTGAGAGACAAAAGGAAGCCTCTTGTTTGCAAATATTAATATTTGATCACACCATAAACAAAAGGAAGATGATAAGAGGATGTTACATTGAGGAAAACTAGTTTTAAGCTCCTCAGCCATGATATAGGCAAAGAATAAAGGCATGAAAATACAAAAAAGCAGGAAAAGGAATTATTTGATCTCTGACGGATACATTTGTTTATAGAAATATTATCATAGATATTCACATGTAAATGGTAAGAAGGTGTGTGCCTGCAACTGAAATGATTTAAAAAAAGATCATCAAGAAAGCTAGATATTTGCCAAAATGTAGTGCCAGCAAAGAGATTACCATGATAATTTTTTATAGATTTCTAATTAAAATGAGAATTATCAAGCACATTTATTATTCCATCCAATATCGTTCATTTAACGATTTGTATTGCAAATGAGATATTTTGTCCCAATGGCTCAGCCCTAGGTGAAACATCAGATTGCTCCATGAGATCAGTAAAAAACGGATTCTGGCTCGGGTTAAATTCTGCAGATTATCCTCACCAGGGGATTTCCTTTCTCCCGGGCTCATCCTCCATTTGTCTTGCTCCAGACACTCTCCTCCCCCCCCTCCTCTCTCCTGTCCCTGCTCTGTGTTGTGATTGCGTCTCACATTGTGCCAGCCCCACAGTGAAGGCTTCCACTTCAGAGCCAGACCCTGCTCCCCCTGCAGGTATTGAATCCTGCTCCGTGAGCAGCGCTGATGCCGAACTCTGGAGCTTAGTCGGGTTTTATTCCCGCCTGTGTGTGTGCTTGTCAAAGCCGGTCTGTTTATACTGTGAGAGACGGCGCAGGGCCACATTCATTTTTAATGTGTTCTGTGGGCCTTATAGAATAGAAAATGGTGGCAGTTATTCTGGGTGCACAAACACTCACATTAACAGGTACATGATTTCATCTCAAGTGGCCAGTTTTCCAAAGTTGCTATCTTTGTGATGATATACGGACACAAAGTTTGAATGTGTCCTGTCTCATTAGAGGCTTTTACTTTTGTGTGAGGACACCTACACTGGCCTTTTTCTCATATCAACTCTCAGGGGAATGGGTTCAGCACATTTACATGTAGTCCACAGAAGAAGATTGTCGGTTTCCAGAGGCCATATTATGATTTTTGGGGGCTTTTCCCTTTCCTGAAGTGTGTTGTATAGGTTTGAGTGCATGTAATTGGTCTGCAAGGGCTAAAATCCCAAAGTTTCTCTCCCAACCCCTTGCCTGACATGCCTCCTTTGTTTACTTCCGTAAGATTTTGCCATCACTATGTAATACCTGCAATTCTATTGGCTAGTGCTCCAACACTATGTACGGGATAGGCTATGGAGCAGGACATCTCTAAGCATATGACCAATCACAACAGTCAGCCAGCTAACCAATCAGAACAGACTGCGCTCTGTTTTCAGACAGAGGGTGAAAAGAGGTGCTGCAGCACAGGCAGTATGAGAAGAATAAAGAGCTTTTTGAACATTAAAGCATGGAGACATGTCCCAGTAGAGCCACAAAATACGAATATGAGCCTGAACATTTGTATAATATGGCCCCTTTAAGTAGCATTCTCACTTACTGGAAATACTCAGTTTTGTTTAGTATGGCTAGGGGTGCAGGACATGCCACAGATTACACAACCGTTGCAAAACCGTCTTGTTTTGTGGTCATGGAAAAACACTGTTTCTTGTTGCGACTGTGGCTGCGAGGGAGTGCGGTCGTCTTTCAACCAGAAGGTTGTGGGTTCGATCCCAGCCCATGCAGCCAACATGTCGTTGTATCCTTGGGCAAGATACTTAACCCCGAGTTGCTCCCTATGGCATGGCCAATGGTGTGTGAATGTTAGGTCCTAGAGTAAGATACACTGCTCTGTATGAATGGGTGTGAATGGGTGAACGACATGTAGTATGTAAAGCGCTTTGAGGGGTCTTAAAGACTGGATAAAGCGCTATATAAGTACAGTCCATTTACCATTTGTTTTAAGGCTTCACCCCTTGCAGACAGACGTTGTTAGATCGCATTGTTCCTCCAGTAAGAATCTCGTTGGCTTCGTGACCCTTCTTCTTCACCTTTTAGATGTATTGTTCCGGTTTCACACCAGCCGCAATATAAATGTCATCAACTCACCCCACACTGAATTCTAGGGATAATAATATTCACTCTGAGCCTAATCCGGACATTACACTGACCTTTACTTGGGAGCTGGGTAAAGTCTGTTTAATGTTAGAGGCATGATTCAGACATTTGCGTTCTCACATCCTACTAAGTGTGAACACAATGTGTGAAAGGGGCCAACAGACACAAAGTCTCCCATTTGCAGTGCACATGGAATAATATTCTGGTTATCGTGGTTCTACACATGTATCTCCTCCTCCCCCACACACCTGCTATTTCTCAGCTCTCATCTGGCCATAATGGCGACTACATGGTGCTGCTGCTCGGGCCCCCTTCATCTCTCCGTCTGCGCATATCGACCGCATCTTCCATTATCAGCAGCCTCCATCTGAGTCTTTCACAGAAACAGCCATGCTTTGAACTCGCAGCACTTCCTGATAGAAAGTCCTAGAGAACAAAGTTGCCTGGCAACACTGACTGACGGCCGCAGGAAGTAGCTTCAGCTCTTGGAAGAAAAGGGTTTGAGTGGATATCAAGCCAGAGCTCGCAAGAAAGACATAGTGAAACGGACCTTTGTGTTATCTACTGCTCAGCGGATTTTGATGTAAACTCGACTGTGAATGTTTTTCTGTCTTCATCCTCTGATTGTCTGTCCTTGCTTTGTTGTCTTTGTCTAAGAACTGACATTTCCTTTTAACACATGCAATATCTCAGCCTGTCCTGATTAGTTTTTAATAATGATGCGTCTCACTATAGCAGCATGAGGTTTCATAATCAGTGATTGCTGATTTGGGGCGCTACTTTGCCTACTCATTCATCTCTGCGCTGCACGGGATCATTTCAGATTTGTATTACATTTCTATCTCGGTGTTAGGGATAGGACTATTCAGGATTTTATATCTAAGATCTGTCCTATCTGTGCTGAAAAAAATCTATATGTATCCATCTGTGTCTTAACAAAATGTAAGGTAAAGTGATTTGTTGATAGTTTTGACAATATCTTTTAAAGATTGTCAATTATTATTATTATAGATTATATCCCGTTTGTTTTTTGTTTCTGAAACGTTTTCAAGCCTCTGTATCGCGATTGGGATTTGGCAGAGAAAGTTGCTGTGAAGGTGTATAATCAAAACATGAGCATTAGACAACATTATTAAGCTTTTTTTAAGAGAAGGAATTGAAATGCAATATTTTCACTGATTCTACAGTTTGAATTTGCATAGCCCCATGTTGATCTGATGGCAGGCCCGGCCCATGTAATGTCTTCAAAAGCTGAAACGGAATTGGTTTAAAAGCTAGTGTGAGGAGGATACTACTATGATCTGAAACTCCAGGAAGCAAAAGGAATCTATTGGTACCAACCTTGGCTTGTCAAGCTATCTTGTCAGTATTACTTCTGAACAATGCACCACATTTGGGCGAACCACGAGTCTCCCCTTTACAGACATTTACAGATTAATGATTAGGATATCAGTGCTAAGCTTTAACTCAAAATAATTTAGAGACGGGCTGAACAAATTGGGGAAAAAAACAATTTGCGATTATTTTAACTGATATTGCGATATGATTAACAATATTTGAGGGGTTGGTCATTTGAAATCATAATTCTTGTTATTGAAAAAATACATTAAATGATTACATTGTGATTTTAAAAGAGGATCTCAGATCTTTTGGGAAGTCTGTAGTATATGATTTGTATTTATTTATTTTATTAGTATATATCTGCAGCTCCACAATACTTGATTCAAATCGTATTCTAACACATATTTATCATATGGCAAATATTGTGCTTCCTGCGGTTTGAATATTGCACTAGTCCATATTGCTGTTGCTGTAAAATGTTGCTTAATTGTGCAGCACTATCCAGAGGTTGTTAGTTTTGAGATAATATACACCACTTCTATGTGGTATATACTGTTAATCTCCTTTTAACATCCCCTATCGACCGCCATTAAACATGGGTTAATATGGCAAGAGGTTAATGCAACATTAGTGCATACACATGTCAAGGCCAAAACATGTTTCACACAGGACGTCATCAAAAGCAGTTCTTAAAGGTTGACGTGTAAATAATGCGCTCACCTCATTAACTCTGTGTTTTAGCATGCCTGTGAGCTCACCCGAGAGATGTCTGTGGGCAACCAAGCTATCAGGCTAATTAGCCTAACATTGTATCAGTGTGTGTGTGAGACAGGAAAGACAAGCAGGTGTGTGCTTATGGGTGACTTTAATGTCAGCAGGCCTTCACTGAAGGAAACGTTTTTTCATAGCATATTTATTAATGGATGAACCTGAAGACAGAGAGGCAGAGCTACTGTCTGATACTTAGTGCAGCTGTAATTAGGAATTCATTTCTGGACCCTGTGTGGGAGAGGAGTGCTGACAATTGTTGCATTTTCCACCGGATGTGTTGCAGCATCACCCACTCAGTTTTGTTAGTGGTTTTTGGGTGGCAAGAAGTTATCCAACAACTTTGAAGCAGGGCCAGAAAACAACACTCCTCAAATTATTTTTGTGCTCCTATGAAGCGAGAGGGCAGAAAATTGTAATTTTCCGCTGTGTTTTAAGTGTGCGATGGTGAGAGGAGAACAGGAGACAGATTTGAAATCTGTGTGAAAGATGGTTTGAGGGGAAGCATTATTTTTGGTTGAGTGTTTTAGAGAACAGAAGAGGAATAATTTGTTTGTGTTGAGTGTTTTGCTTGTGCTTGCCAACTTGTTTTCACACTGAAAGAACTGCTACTCAGGGTGTTTATATATAAAGCCAGCTCTAGCGGTCAATACTTCCTGTCTTGACTTTGTTTGCAGTACTCACCCACAAGCCAATTCATTCTTATTGAAGACGTACATCTTTATAAATGTGTCATAAATATACAGTTTGATTTCCTAAAACTGTTGGGCATTGCAGTTTTAAGCAACCACTAGTCAAACGGGAATACAAAGTGAATTTGTTGATTATTTTCATCGCATATTGATGCACTTTTGGTGGTCTAGTGGACGTTTACGACGGCAGGATGAAGCGTAATAGATAAGCTACATTGGAAAGTTAATAAAAGCAAATGTGGTAAACTTTGTAAATCAAAACAATGTTTCCTTATCGGCATTTTCTTTTTAGAACACAAGGATTTCTGTTCACTTTTCTTGTGCTCAATAAGAAGTATGATCCTATTCGTGAAAAGTCTGAATATTTCTGCCAATAGATCCTCCTAAATCCTACACACTTTAAAAATAAATCTATTTCCTCTGATGGTGTGTGTCTTGAGTGTTTGCAGCTCCAGTGATAATAGGGTGAAGGTGTAACTGCAGCCTCAAATCCGCCTTAATTAAATAATAACACCTTGTGTGTGTGTGTGTGACATCAACGTCTGCGCCGAGTGTGTATCCGTCTCAGCATCTTGTGAGGTGTTTCTGGCCTCTCGCTCAGTGTCCTTTTGTGAACACACACATCTGCTGTCAATCCAGCAGAAGTGATAAACGTGAAATTAGTTCCGCAGTCAATCACCTTGGCAACGGTGAGAGAGCGATGACACACTCGCACACTTACCAGTCATATCCAACACTCACAAACTCAGATTGGCACTGGGTCCCTGGAGGTGGTCAGTGTGCTGTAAACAGTATTACTTCTTACAGAGCCATCAACGACCCGTCTGTGTGTGTTTCCATTTTAGACTTTAAAACTAGCAGCACTTTTTGTCCTGAAAGCACATTTTAATATTCCATCAGGAATACCAATCAACCATTTTCTCAAATTTACTTATTTATGTTTTCCTGTCCTTCTACATTTTTTTACTTTTCGTAATCTTCATGTGTCCCTTTCCTCTTCCTGTATTCTTTAGTGTACATTTGATCGTTACTTTTTGTCTTAGTTCCGATTCCTCATATATGTACTTTTTTTATGGTCCTTAAAATGATTATTTAGTTTAAATAGTTTTGGTTGATATCGTTTTTGAAGTTGATTTTTTAGGGAGGTATAATTATATGTATTTAATATAAGATGAATATGTTAGATCTAAAAATAGCATGAATGTCAGCTTTGTGCTTGAGGAATAAAAATACATTTCCCAGGTTATTGTTCAAGTGATCCCATTTATTGTTGGAAATGATCCATGGTTATTTAATTATTCATTTTCTTAGACTAGTCAAATGAGCTGATCAGTGACAATATGTAGGCCTTCATTTCCTCATTAAGTCATCTATTTTCCTCCTGCTTTCTTCATGCAGTTTTTCAATCGAGTCAGGAAAGCTGCTCGGTTAACAGCCAGTATCTGTGAGTGATTTTCTTAAAAAGAAAACTTCCAAAGAGATACTCAAACAAACACAGTATGGCAGACATAATGATTGACACGTTTCTTCATCCTGCCCTTCCTTCAAGTTAGTCTGAAGTCGGAACCAAAATAGTGCAACATATAAGGCGGTTGCTATAACCCTGAGGCTAAAAGGAATTGCTTCCTCTTCCCTATTGTTCAGCTCTCCTCCCTTCCTCCAGGTTGGTCAGTGTGTGCTTTAATGCCTGCAGGAGCCAAAGGCAGATTCTGCTGTGCTGGGTGTAATACAGGATGCATGAAGTAGTGCGGGAGTCTCACATGTCAGGGTGACATTGGCACTTGTGATTGGATGGGGGCTATTTTAAGCTTCCGTGGCTTGTCTCCTCATGTCTGCAGAAAGTGTTTGTCAATTCCAGGCCAGGGCTGAGTGTGATATCTTTCTTCTGATCATACCCGGGATGTGAAAAAGCCAGGCAAAGATGGAGGATGAACTCAAAGCAGAGGGGGGAAAGGGAAGAAGTACAAACCTGTGGTAATGATATGTGAGTATACAGAAAGCAAGTGAAGTGGTCAGAGGATGCAGGGACTGAGACGTGAGGAAGTGAGGGGAAGACGAAAGAGAGGAGGTATCGATTATTTCTGCCAGCTGGGGGGGAAACTCAAGCCAACTGTGCTTTCTGAAACGAGAGCCAAGGGAAAGGATGAAGGATGGAGTGGAAGGTGTAAGAGAAAATGCCGGTGGGGGGCGGAGCTGCAAGCTTGGCACTGTTTGTATCACATTGTGCAGCGGTACCACTAAAGAAAAGTGAAAAGTGCATGCTTATGAATAATATATGGTCACAGCAGCGGTTGGTACAGAAGCAGGAAAACTGTAACTGCAAACTGAGCCAGATCTGGTGGACTCTTTTGAATCATTGTGTTGAAGCATCTGAGCAAAGTGATTTTAAAGTGGAATTAAGACAGTCGTTTATGCAGGTGAGCAGTAAAAACTTCACGTCTGCAAAACGGCATCAAATGTAAATGGGAAGAAAAAAAACCTTACAATACCACTGAGAATGGAAACAGGAGGTTATAATGGCCTAAATTAATAGCTAAATGACTGAACATGTTGTTCAGGAGAGAGCTGTGTACTCGGGACACCAAACAAAAAGGGGATTCAAACAGGAAGGGTAACATGCTCTTTTCACATCAGGAAGGGCACAGATGTAATTAAAAATGGCAGCTCTTCAATGTTGTTAGCCTGTTACCATAGTTACTCCGTTAGTTTGGTTACAATTCTTCCTATCCCAGCTGCTTTATGCTACAATGCACCAGTACCTGAATTTACAAAAATATTTTGTGAAATATGCTCACCATGGAGTGGATGAGTAAGGTGCTGCATGTGTTTGTTTTGACGGTCCCTGCAGACAAAAACAAACACAAACTTGTACTGAAATGTAATGGAACATAATTAAATAATTGTTTCAAATATTGACGCATCACTCGGCATTCAAGCATATTTGAGTGTGCTGAATTAAATTACCTGGTGAAACCTGCTGCCAAAATATGCATTGATCCTTTACTGCAGATTTTTTTTTAAAGTATAAGAATTAGGGCTGTCAAGTTAACGCGTTAATAACGCGTTAACGCAAAAAAAAATGAACGCCACTAATTATTTTAACGCGATTAACGCATAGGCCTATGTATTTTTTGTCCTCGGCCGCCCCGTAGTTTCAGAGTGCATCGAGTTTAAAATACCATTTACAAGCTGATGCTGACAGCCCCGCTCCTGCCGCCCGCTTGTGGCAGACCACAGTGACTTCCACGCTCACCGGCAGGCTCCGACTGGCCATCGGGAGGACCGGGTCGGGAGGGTGTGTGTATGTGTGCCTCGAGTGAGGCACACCTTACGTGTTGTTGTTAGCATCTGGTGCTAGCTAGCTGCGCTAACGGATATAAGGAGTTGTTTCAATGAAAACAGAGGAGCGACATTTCGCCGACAACTGCGCCGAGCTCTTGACTTTATGCAGGTAGCCAGACAGTGGGACATTGCACGAAAAGTCAGCACACACAGCACCGATAGTGCGCGCAACATGATTGCAGCGTCCAGGCAGCTCCCGTTCGAGCATATATGCCTTGAGTTGAATATTTGTAATGTTCAGAGGTTGTTGTGTTTAATATTCATGAGAATATTTGTCATTGTTCAAATGATAATAAACAAACATATAAAGCATATTTGTCCACTCATATGTTGATAAGAGTATTACAAACTTGAAAAATATCCCTCTAAGGTACATTAGAACAGATAAAAAATGTGCGATTAACTATGGACAATCATGCGATTAAATATTTTAATCGACTGACAGCCCTAATAAGAATCCTTTGTTTGAAATGTTTTAAAGGGGACCTATCATGCAAAATGCACTTTTTAATGTCCTTTATACATAAATATGTGTCCCCGGTGTGTCAGGGAAAATAAATCCCTCTCTTTTCCTCCGTACCCAAATCTCTAAAATGGGGCTACAACGGCGCTGATCCAGATTTGCGGCCGATATGACGTAATATCGGCGGCGGACCCACAGCACTATCAGAAACGTTGCTATCAGAAACAATGCCCGAATGTTTTGGACATAATATGGTCGGTGTTTACATTAGCATTGCTAACACTCAGAGCTAACCTGTACTGGAGAGCATGTGTGTGAAGAAGCAGCATATCACCTTGTGGTATAACCGGCAAGAGAGAAAGCCTTTGAGCTCCATACTGTTTCAGAAATAATCCTTGATAATCCATGATATGGCGTTTCATCACGGCAGTATCTCCCGGTAGAATCTCCCGCATTTTTCTTTTTTTTAAAGCTTTAAGTTTATTCCCAAAATCAGCACTTTTGAAACAGGAAGTGAAATAGAGGGATATGAGGCATGGCTAGAATGGGTGATCTGTTTGGTATTTTGAGCAAAACACTTTATAGACATGATTTTTATATATCTGAGACTTATGCTATTTCCTAAAAATAGCATGATAGGTGACCTTTAAGGGATCATAACACTTGGTATTGCTGGTGAAAGGCTCGGTAGCAGTTTTAAAGTGAAATTGTATTTTGTTTCATAGCTGCACTTTAGCAGCGTGTGGCAGCCATCAACATAAATTCTGCATGTGTGCAGCTTAGAATAACTTGTTTTTGTAAAATCAAGCAAGGAGTTGTACATTTGGCTTCATGGTTTGAGTGTTTCTGTGTGGTTCTGAGGTCTGTCATTGCAGCGGTGACCCATCATTTGACATTAAACTCTGCAGCCAGGATCTCCAGTCCATTCTGTTAATTTCTAATTGGGTTAACGAGTGACTGCTTCTGCCAAAAATACATTTGTCCCTGAATACTGACAGGCCTGCTGGGCTACTTGTTGGCAGAGCTCTGTAAATTGCCTTTTAGCTCGTAATGAAATCATCAGTGTCACATCGGGGTGTTGATTCTGCGTCAGGCCTCATTTTGCAACACTTTTTCCTACATCCCTTCTTATTTAGCATCCTAATGATGTACAGTACATCCAAATGGGTTTACTCTAGTGCACAACTGTCCTGATCTGCCCTCTGACAGCTGGAAGAAGGAAATAAGGGACACATGTTCTGAGCAAATCCTCCAACACGGGCAGAGGACTAGTAGCTATAACGTACTGCTGCATGCAGTGAAAATGTGAATGCTTCTGATGAGAAAAGATGGAAGAAATTGCCAATGGGGAAATTAAATTGAAAAGACAGGGAAAGTTTTGACTGAAGGAGCAGTTCTCTCTGTTCTCAAACACAAAGCGTGAGAACTGAGTGAATAAACGAAAAACTGCAGAGCATATTCTGCATTCAAAAGAGGGGAGAGAAGGAGGGGGGATGCCCTTCTCCCCCCTCACTGGCTCCCTCCTCCTTCACCTCTCATTTTAAGTTTTACAGGAGCGGTTAATGAAACTGGAGTGGACACGAGCACAGACTCTCTGGCATCAGCAGTTTTCTCTGTTTAGTGTAGCTCCCTGATTGCGCACACGGGATAAGACTTCAGTCAACTGACCCCCCCTTCTATCTCTCCTTTTGTCTTTCTCCCACAACTCTCTTCTCTACTTGTTTTTGATTAACTTTACAGTCTTTATTTAAATGTTTTGTTTGTATCCACATCTGCACAGTCTTCATACTGAATAGGATTAAGGCCACACGTGACTTTTTGGTGTCGAGATCGGACCAAAAGTCACTTTTCTCCTACAATTCTGACTTTAATCTCAGAACTAATCTGTTTCTGTACCATTATGCCGGTCCTAAAGGTATATTGTGTATACAAATAATGTCTTAAACAAACTAGACATGTCATATCATTTGTTGATTTCTGTTCTCAAATTATATTAAATAACTTTATTAGTGTTGTTAATGGTTGAATCTTTTTTAATAGTCATTGTTTTGAATGAGACACCCCTAGTGGCAGAAGATGACATTCTGCATTTGTTTCGCATTTTGTTATTTGCCTTTTTTTCCTTCCAATTCAAGTCTGACTGTCATTCTGTGACGGTCTGTGCGGACAAAAGGTTCATCATTGCTCCATCTTTCCCATCCAATCATCCAGTCTTTTACATTTTTTTTCTTTGTTCCCCTTTGTGTTTCTCTTATCCTGGATTACTTATATAAATTAGATTGCTTCTTTAATTGCACGGCTGAAGCTTCACCACATTTGACAAGCTTTCATACATTACAAATACAAGTGTGAAAGATTGGAAATAAGCAATCAACACGTAGCATGGCTGGAAATGTGTTCTGTTTGGCGGCAGTGTTTTGAAAGTTAATTAGCTGAGATTCTATATCAGACGTTTGTGTGAAACATTAAGGGGATACAACTCATATAAACAATTAAACTATCAAGTGTTATTGTTTCACACATTTAAATCAATCACTCTAATTGTAGGTTTTCTTTTGTGATTGGTCAACTGCTTAGAGATGTCCCGCCCCTTAGCCTGTCCCGTACAATGTGTGCAAACGTTACATAGTGATGTCATTATGTAAACAAAGGAGTCCTAAGAGGCGTTTCAGGTGGGGGTGGGGGAGTGTGTGGGGGTAAAACTCCCTCTTGAAGGAACTTTTCGATTTTAGCCTTTGCAAACCATTTGCATGCACAACACACTAACACACTAAAGGAAAGGGAAACCCAAAAGCACAGGGCCTCTTTAAAAAAAAAAAAACTAAAAAGAAAAATACTCGCACAGGAGACAAACTGATGCAAATATGAACATGTCACACAGAGCGTGAACATGGATGTATATTTGTGTCGCCTGTAGGCACACAACAACATGCATTCAGTGAAATGTAAATAAACACACATGCATACTGTCAGCTGATAAGTGACACGATAAAACAGACACATTTCCACATGGAAAGGGATTGACACAAAGCTCTCGCATGCAAAATGAGAAACAAACAAACAGAATCACCCCCCCCCCCCACACTCTATCCTTCCCTTGTGTCTCCCTCCCTCTCTCCCTCCCTCTCTCCCTCTCCAGTTCCTCACTCCCTCCGGCTGTGTCAAATGCTGCAGTGTGGGTGTCTACGCTCAGACTACATCCAAATCTTGGTCTGACACACACACCGAGCTGAAACATGCACACAACTGCAGTCTTATGAAGTAGAAAAGCCATTTCTGCCCCGACTACCTTTTTAGGAAGTGAGAAGGAGGGAGAGAAAGAGGGAGATAAAGGAGGGCGGGGGCGAGATGGAGGGAGGGATGCAGGAGTGAGGCAGCTGTGGCGAGAGCATAGGAGGAAGAGAAAAAGCATTTGGCCTGATTTTACATCCAAGTTACTAATCCTGTCTCCACAAAGAAGTGATCTAAATGCGTTCAGATTCACCTCTGCATGTTAATATTAATCTCAGTCTGACTTATCGGCCATATTTGTGTGTAGGCATGTACACGATGATGATTTATTGTCAGATCAAGTCTGAAATATTTTCTTGCTGCTCCATTTGCAACATAAACAAAGACAAATATTCAGGAGAAGAATCTAGGACACATGCATTTTGCATAACACTCACTGAAGACAATTTATTCAAGATCCTTCAACCTACATTTGATCTGGGAATAAACTCCATATTTAATATTAGTGTTGACACCTAAACAGTGCTTTAGCATAAAACATGTGGCATCCTGTACCTCCATATTGTTCAGGACATGGTTTGGTGCAGAGACAATATGTTATGGCTATAACCCTTAATGGGTTGAATTAGGTGGGCACAAAATGAAAATCTATGTCCAGCTGTGTGTGTTTCTTTTTTACAGGCAGCTGTATTCATTTACTGTTTATCATTTGATAGACAACAAGCTCATTATGCTTTCATTACCGCTGACAGAATGAAGGGCGAATGAGGGCAGGGCGACGGATAGAGGCAGATAGAAAATTGAATGCAAAGTGGATAAGAAGGGAAAGGCATGACGGGCTGACTTACCCAAAAGTGAGAGGGAATAATACCCTATATTAAGAGGGATTTGGGAAGAGGGATGAGCGATGAAAAGACGGATTCAAGATCAGGGAGGAGCGGCGGAGAGAGGGCAAGCCATAAAATGTATCAGTGTGTAAGTGAGATGTATAAAGAGGGGTTTAAGGAAAGTGGCTGCAGTGAGTTTGAGTGGTAAAGGGAAGCTTTCAGAATAAAGCGGTATTGGCATTTTGAATGGCAGCGTGTGCCATTTTTAGGGATTCAACACACACTCATCACTTTATAGGATATAACGTTTTTAGTCTCAAGTTACTCCTGTTTTTTATATTATTTTTGCTTAACAAAATCAGCATTTAGCAACCATGTTTGGGAATGCTAACTTTCTTGTGGTATTTTCCCTATCAAATTATATATATATATATATATATATCTAATTAAGTATATATATTAAAGTAGAAGTTGTTTTTGAAATCAATATCATAGACTCACAGAGGTTTTATCATTTAAGAGAGCATGGACTCCTATAATGTTGCAATCAATTTTTTTGACTTTTATTTATATGTTTTTATATTTTATGTATTAAAAAATAATCCATCTTTTTTCAATTAGGCTTTATATAATTGGATAGTGGACCTTATCATTTATGACTACCTTATTCAAGATTGCTTGTAATTACACTACAAGCATGTCCCACAAACAACACGTTCTCACTCCCAACCCGTCAACATGTTGACGGACGGTCAGGGCCCCTCCCTGTCACACTATTACGCACAGGGTACCCCTTGAGAGTCAGTTTTAAACGGGCAGGACGTCCCATAGACCTTCATAGAGCTCCCTGAACGTTGGTAATAGATGAGTTGGGATCGCGGCGAAATGCTCTCCGCAGATCCATTCTCACAGCGTTTATCAACCTTGTTCTTACTCAATATCAAGCCACACTTATTGTTTTTACTTCTTTATTTTAATTGAATAATGTAGGACTTTTGATGCCGTCAGTTATGGAGAGAGTAGGGGCTCAGAATACTGAAATCTGTATTGTTTAATTGTTTTTTCCTTCTAATTTTGTATTCTTTTCTAAACCACACACTGTTATTTACTCAACAATAACACATAATTATCCTTGTGTTTATTTATTTGTTTGATTAATAAACACAAGTTGGAGTCAGGACCGAGGGTCGGTGCGGCTCATAGTAGTTGCTTTAGAGAATTTTACACCCGGAAGTAAGTGTTCTCTCCGCTTCGCTTGACAACCCCGTGATAGTCCTCAAGCTCTGTGATTGGATATTTGAGTGTGCGCCGAGGGTTACGCCGAGCATCGAACAGCACTTTGAAATGGGATGGAACCACGGCAGACTGTCCAAAACTGGATTTGAACGGGTCCCCCACCCCGTCCCCAGAACTACACACGCTGGCTATTGTGTGTTTCGCAACATGTTCTATTGCACGTCTCTACTGGGAATTGTAGTTTTAAAAGACGTTTTCGTATTTCCCATCATAAGAAGTTGCCAGTATTAAACTGTGTACATCCCTGGAGGTTTAGGGGATAGGAAACACTCAAATGTAAAACATATAATTAATAAATGGGTGAAAATTGCAATTTCACAAATGCACTTGTCAAGGTTCAGAGGCACATTTTGCAAATATGGCAGTAGCCATCGATCATCTTAAGATAAGATATACTTTATTGATCCCAAGTTGGAAACATTTGCGTTACATCAGCATGTGTAACAGTTGTAAATATGCAGTGGTGTTTATTTGTAAATCATTTAGTATAATCACACAAATTCTGTGTTTTATATTTACTAATTCTGTGTTCTTTATTTATTGAATGTTCAATACCTGACAAGGTCGGAGATGAAAAACTTGGGTCGCAGGTTCCTCAACAGTGCATTACAAGACATCTATCAATATGTGTGTGTATACCTCCACCATTAAACTGTCATATTCTGCACATGTATTATACTATCTACATACATCTTATAAGAGTATAATACATATGTATAATATCAGTTAAAATAAGTGCTTAAACATACAGTAGTTAATATTGCAGGAAAGCAATATATTAGTACTTTGTCAGGCTTAATATTTATACCCCCAAAGCTTTTTTCTTATTCAAAATATGACCTTAACCTAAAGTATTCTTTAATGTTTAAATAAAGCCTTATTAGTTTGTCTGTCTGTGTCTCCTATTAATATCTAATAATACATTTCAATAATGTGCTTTAACCACCAGGTGTCCCTTTCTATCAGCTGTGCACCGTTATGGTGTAAATATACCAATATACCGATTGGATCAAATATAAAAGTCAGCCGAATCAGTATTGATACTGCAAGGAGACTTATATTGTGAAGAGAAATTGAAGATTTAGTTTAATTGCTGATATATTTATGATCCACGTCACATATTCAGTTTCGGCGGCAGTTGTTCCTGTTTGTCTAGAAGTCTTCTCATCAGGGCTCTATAAATAGCGAACTACGGCAGATATGTAATATTTAATGCAGCCGAACCGTGTATTACAATGCCGTTATGTGATGACCTCCAAAGAGAAAAGGAAGGAATAAAGTATTTTTTATTTTTTTCGGATTTCACATCAACAGGAAGTCCGGTTAACTAAAATGTCCGTGCAGAACAATACCCCAACCCATAGATCCGTGGGTGAATAATGTCAATCACCTCATTACACACATACCTTCACATTTACATTTTAATTTACATTAAAGTATTTTGTGAGGCCTTCTAAAATGTTTTTAAATATAATTAGGGTTGTAGTTGAAGAGTTTGTACATTATTGCGTTGCCTTGCAACCACAACCACACACATGGATTAACATCGATTTAATACATGAATGTAGCCATTGTTTCTGCTAAAAGAGGTGTCAACCAGCTGGGGCAACAAGAAAATCGGCGAAATCGAGTGTGACTATTAAAAAAGAAATAATTATTATATTAATATTGACAATAACAACCGACCGTCGGGGAGCGTTCTCATGGCGTCTATTATCAACGCTATGGGAGGTCTATGAAGGTCTATGGGACGCCCTGCCCATTGAAAACGGACTTCCAAGGGGTACCCTGTACGTAATAGAGTGACGGGGAGGGGCCCTGACCGTCCGTCAACATGTTGACGGGTTGGGAGTGAGAACGTGTTGCCACAAAACAAAGATATTTGCCTATTAACTTAAGTTATTTCAGTACCTTAAGTGCCATTTTGAGAGTTTAAGCATATTTTTATGATTATTGAGATTGTGAATAATCTTCACACACATTTTTGAATCTCGTCCAATGCCTAGTGTCAACTAGTGGGAATTAGATAGATGTACAAGAGAATATATGGCTGAAGAAGGGTAACCTCAGATTGATTTAGAAAAAAAAGATGTTTGACCTTTTGGTCTCAGTTCCAGGGATATGAAACATTTTGACACATGGAAGTCAGCTGTCGGTGACATTTCATAAAAGGCCAAAGTTGAGCACATCAGCAGGAAACCAGAGCAGAAAGTTGAAAGCAAAACAGACAGGAAAAGGTTACCAAGGACGTAGAGAAAACAAAACGGAGTAGAAAAGAAAAAGGATTGTGGCATGAGATGTGAAAAGCAACAACTCATCCCTGTACGTTTACTCTCACCTTATAGCAGTTTATTTGATGTCATAAGATGTGACAGTTTGTGCCGGCTGGCTGACAGAAAACCCGCCCAGGGAAACTTTCTCTGAATCGTACGCTGTTATTTTGGGATGAGTCTTCCTCTCTGTCTCCGTCCCTTCAGTACATCTAAAGTTATGGCTGCACTTTGCACTTGATGTCTTTTTTTTCAAATTAATTGATGGTAAACATCAAGTTTTATGAGGCCATTATTCTGTATGTCCACACGTGGACTGTAAATTCCTGTAAGGTGTCTTCTGTGGCTGTATTGATTTAAAATCTGTCTGTGTTGCCTCTCCTTTCCTTCTCCCTCTCCATCTATCTATCCTGTGTGTGTGAGCACTTTATGGCTGCATTGCTTCCAGACTTTGTACAACATTACGCTCCATTGGTCCATAGGATCTCTCTGTACCGTGAAAAACATCCACTGATCGAAACATGTTTGTACACGTTGTTGATGTCTCATGACTTTTGTCTGAATGGTTGAATTGCGATCAAATAGCTTCTTGAAAATATAGAAATAATGTGGCTCACAATAATACTTACTGCAATCTCCGTCAGTGCATCTCAAATGTATTTTAATGACCATATACATTTGTCTCTAATGCTCTATGGCAATGTTTTTGATGTCTGTAATGTAGCAGACCTCTCTAAAGTACACGGAAAACCTCTAAGATCTTCTTTTTATTAGCTTACATTAGCTATAGACTACTATTTGTGTTTCTTATAGAAGTGCCATACAAGACGTTTGATAAAAAAGTAATTGAACATTGACAATATATTTAAAATGTAAATAAATATACACTGTTGATCGTTGGGATACTGTGTTTGCCAAGCTGTTGGTATTCATGTCTCAAATGTTAAGATTGGTTCATAACAAAGCGCCATTTTGCAGTAGCTGCAACCCAATATACGCTCATGCATCAACAGACAAACAACCTCTCAAACACTTGACCTCCATATCAAATGTTTTGCCTCCTAGTGCGAAAACTATGGCCGCCAACATGTGGATACTTTTTGTTTTGTGAACCCATCGACAGACTGATCTATAGTGAGCTCATAGATCAACAGCGCTCCTCAGAAAGTGTCTCCCTAAATGTGCTGCTTCACCCATGCAATCTGCATAAAGGAAATCATAAATATCCTTTACATGCACACATTTAACACAAGTATTAGAATACATGACTGATTAGGTGAGGGTTCAAATAGCACAATATGTCTTTAACACAGCGTTACACACCAGTTGCCTGATGTCATGTGAGCATTGTGGCTTTTTCTGATAAAGCCATAAAACGTAGACAAAACAGACCGTTATGTGTGAATGACAAAAAGCTAACAACGCAACGCGTACACCATGTGTGAAAAGGCTTTTGTTGCTTCACACTGACATCTTTTGTTTAGAGTCCTGTGACATGAGTCCTGTTCATCATCTTTTCAACAGCTGCTTCTTGTGGCCGCTCCTTTCATCACTTTTACATCACACGTTTCAGTCATCACTCCTCGCCCGACGCCCCGTCAGCTTCCCTCACTGTACATCTACTGGTGCTTTGATTTTTGCTCATATCTCTTCGTGGTCATTCTCTATTTATCTCAACGTCTTTCTCTAGGTCCCTTCACTTTGTCCATGTTCCCCAACAGCCATCTGCTCATTTCTCCATCTACTTTGCCTCATTTCTGCACCTCTGCATAATCCATGCATCTCTTTTCTGCCATCTGTCCCTCTGTGACCTTTCTGTCTCTCTTAACACCCACTTTTCTTTTTTTATTCCATTTCCTTGAGTGTTTTAGATGAAAGGACCCATTTCCTGAAGTAAATGGAGAGGAATATGAGTTGAAAGTGGAGTAAAAGACGCCTGTCACTTAAGAGGGGATGGTGGTGCGGGGGGAGATGAAGTGACTGTTTTGATTTTGAGCCCTATAGAGGAAAAACGATGAACGGTAAAAAGCAAAAGGAAGGATCCGAAAGTATGAAATGATTGGCTGTCACTTCAGAATTTTCTTTTAAACTTGTTATATTGTAGTGTGGTTGAGCTTGCCATTTTTGTAAGGTGCTACTCTGTTTGTGTTCTGCCACAGTGATGCGCTAAACTGAGGTGATGAGCACAATACCTTCTAAACATTAGCTGTTAGCATTTAGCTCAATGTATTGCATTTTGAAGTACATTTGATTTGCTAGCTAAGTTGATATTTGGCTATATTTGGGTTTTCTAGTAGAATATTTTGACATGCTTTAGTGTAAAACAATAATACTGTCTCTAATGGCGCTTTTCCACTGCAGCACGTAGCACGCATTTTCAATTTCATGTCCTGTCCTCATCAAATTAACAAACACATATTGAAAATAAAGCCATTTGTGGAGATTTTCAGCCCACAAAAAACTGACCATGCACAAGCAATAAAAAGTTTTTATTAAATATATGATTTAAGTCTCGTCAGAATCTGTATTATCAGAAGATCCTAAGTGCTAATAAGACGTACCCATCTGCCAATCATATTATGAGTCGCTCTTCATTAGTAAATATCTTGCAGTTTAGACATGTTGATTGCTAAAGCAGCATGCTTAAGAGCATATATCCCTAGAATTGCAATATCCACAGTTGCAAACACATTTGAAGCAAAGCTAGGGTGTTCTGCTTCCAAATTGAGAAGTGTACATTATCTAATACCAATTTCCATGCTCAGCAAAAATATATACATAGAGTAAATCAAGAGGGAGTCTTATCCAGCCTCAACACTCCGACCGAGATAAAGCCATAATAAGCCCAATTTCCATTTACAGGACCCTCTTGAGTAAAACCTCTCAAGAGAATAGTAATAAGCAGTAGGCTACATTATTGTTATTTCATCCCTCACATTCAGATCTGTAGGAGGATTCATCCCTCATACTTACCCGCAGTATGTTTTCAAATCTGACGACCAAACGGGTCCTTTTCACATCCAGCAAATCATATAGCATAAAGTGTGGAAAACAGGATATGCAGAAGGAGAGAAGTTGACCTGAATCTGTATTATAGAGGCAACGTATGGACAGGCATGATTCAAGGAGGCAGGACAAAGAAGAGAAATGAAGGGATGAATACATGAATTGGTAAATGGATGGATGGATTCCGATCAAGCTCCTTTCCATCACAGCGGGGATGAACGTGAACGTGTGGGTGCATATGAATGTATGATTGTGTGTGTGTGTGGGCGTACACGTGATTGGGTTCATTCTATGCCTTTAAGCGTGTGTGTGTGTGTGTGTGTGTGTGTGTGTGTGTGTGTGTGGGTGTGTGTG
>CALSBZ010042811.1:983800-998471 GCA_943591055.1 Gobionotothen gibberifrons | reverse complement strand
GTGTGTGTGTGTGTGTGTGTGTGTGTGTGTGTGTGTGTGGAAAGTTGTGTGTGTTGCCAGTCTGAAAGGGAACGGATCAGATTACAGAACGTCTTGGCACCAGATTAACTCCAATCCTCACAAGAAATGAAAGAAAGGAGAGAAGTGAGCGGCAGTTAAAGGGAAGCGGTGATGTTATGGAGAGGAGATCTGCTTATGTAATAACTTCTGCACAATGTGACTGTTTGCCTCTAAAGATGCTGCGCGCCGCACCTTTAAACAGCTTGTCATTTTCAGATGTGATACCCTTGTGTATTATAGAGGAAGAAAAAGAAAGGGATCAGTCTGAGTGATCCTCCTCGATTTCATGGCAGTGAATGTTACTGCTGTCCTAACATGAAGGCCACATCGGCCATAAACTCTGGTGCTGTCATAAAGATGGCAGCACCCCTTTTGTGACTGTTTGCAGCTTCATTTTGGCCTTTACTAGAAATCAGGATGTCATGATTTCCCGTCCATCTGTGTTTTCGTTCCTCCCTTTGGCAATGCCAGAAGCTTGGATATTTGTTTGCTAGAGAATAGTCATAGCATCCTTCCTTACATTTATATAAGACACCTTTTAAACCCACATTTCCTACGTGTTATCTTTCAAATTGTTAGTTTTTACTTACGTTTGTGATGCATGTGAGGCCGGCTTCATGTTAAGTGGCATGTGGTTAATGAAGATAAAATTGTATCCACCCAAATTCAACAAAGAAATATTCAAAACAAACCAGGACAAAACTCAAATAAAATGATAAGCAAATTTAGATTGTTCTCGTTTACTTATACTAATGAAATGGTCAAACTGCCTCTTTGGTCTCCACACCGTAAGCTCGTCTGTTACTCTTTTTATAGGCTGTCACGTGGGAATTGTAGTCTTTTATTTTCAACTACAGAGTTCAGCATAGGGTGGCAATATTATTTGATCTTTGCATAAAACAGATATTAGCTAGTTGTATTTGAGATAAAAAGGGAATAGAGCATTGTTATTGGGTAATGAAATATGATATATCTCCAGCGATTGAGTGACTTTTGGGGATTTGACGAAGTCTGCTATTGCTACTGTATTCATAAATGCCTTCGTTTGTAGCATTAAGGTTAAAACAGGTGTGTATCATTACATGTTAATCTGGTTTAATTATAGCTAGCATTGATTATATGTTCAAACAAGTTAAGCTACAGAATGCAATGCACACAAACACAAAGCCACACACAAATGTGACCAGACAAAGCAATTTAACAGGGTCAGGTCAGAACCATCAATTGAACAATTGATGTGTTTTTTTCCCTGTGCTGCATAAATATGTCTGGGCAGGTGTACTACATTACTCTTGACTGGACATGTCACTTCCCAGCATGCACTACTGCTCTCTGGCTGCTGGATGTAGAGCATTGAGGGAGTTGGCAGGGGTCTGCACTAATCGTGTGGCTTTGTGTGTGGTGTGCAGTGAATCATCAATACTGTTCCTCCTCGCAGGATTTGCATTTAGTGACGGCAACCTTGCAGCAACAACCTTGAAAGCAAATCATTATTTTTTTTTTAGACAGTAAGTGTAGTGTGAGTGCCGACCCGGTGACCCCTGCGGTTGTTTGTGAATGTGCGGTATTTGGGTAGAATCTGACTATATTCCAGGCACTGTTGAAATGATTTGAGCATTTCTCAAAGAACATCTTTAAAACCTCTCTATTTCTTCTCCCCACGACTAATCAAAGCCAGTTTTGTATTCAGTAACTGGTTTCTGTACTTCAAAAGTTCAAAAAGAAAAATTATTGTTATGCTTCGCACCAAGCCTAGGAATCTTAGCGTGTCCTTGCAGAGATGAAACCGCAGTAAGCTCCTCAAATAAAGACGATGCTTGACACAGAAATGAAACATTTTAGCAGCTAATGCAAACTTAATCAGAGGTAACGTGACCCAATATCTTTCTGGCAAGAACAAACGGAAATGTCTAATAATTAGAAGTATGTAAAATAAATCTTTGGAAATTGAGGTTTTTGTGTCTAAAAGGAGTATTTTATGACATTTAGAAATAATTGGGGGTGGAACAAGGTGTCGACTCTGGCAGGATTTTACCTGATGTTTCTTTATTCTGCAGCATTAACATAGCGATGGACTCTCGTGGCTCTCACTCAAGACACATCAAGGCTAATCACAAAATGCTGATTCAAAGAAACCGTGGCTTTAGAAGCCAAAGGGGATCACATTGTTAATGTTGCAACACTTACAAGAAGCCGTGCAACTTAAATCCCAAACATCACTCAAGATTAAGATTAGACAATGTGCAAGGCCAGCAAAATAACTTGACTACGCACACACAAAATACTCATGCAAACAAAAAGCCGGTCTGAGCTCTTCTCATGGTCATTTTGTCAGGGTTAAAGAAGAAAGTCATCCTCTAGTATTCCTTTAACCTCCATCTTTAGAAAGTTCTACATTGCAATATTTGCAATTATACAAAAACCTTGTTACATCAAGGTCTTTCATAATGTTTAAAAGTAGAGGTGTTGCTACTTTTAACCAAAAATGTGGGTTTTTTTTCTAGCAGTAAACAGGCAAGAGAGTGAGGGTCAACAAACTGGATGGCAATGGAGACAATAATCTAAAATAGATGTATACATTTAAAGAATAGTACTAAACCCAAGCATTTGTCATAACCAACATGTCTTAATGGGAGAAAGCATCAACAACATTGTAATGTATGACTGTGCATGTAACCTTTATCAGTGTAGATGAGATTCAGAAACACATCTATATGTATCGAGGTACAAAGAAGTTGTTGGTCAAGAGACAAGGACAGACCTTGGATTGTGGCCTCACCGATTTGCACCAACAGTTAGAGCCACTGCTGCTTCTGCAAGGCAACATCCTGTTTCTCTTTCATACAATCTGTAGTTCTGTCACCGCTCGAAGGCCTCCACTGCAGCCTATTGTAGACTGAATGCCATCGACCCACCGTCACATCAGGGACACAGTGTGGGCTGCAGGGATGACCTGAAGCAGCGGAGTCACCACGAGACTCTTCTTGCCTTGCAATTATCGTCACTATGGAAATTATTTTCTGGAAATGATGTGGCCTTGAAGGACATCGGGTCAGCAGAAGCATTTCTTGTCCTAATTTAAAGGCAACACATCGTCTCGATATACCTACTTCTTATTTTTAAAGGCTTTAACAAATACTATAAACCCTTTTGGAATTATTCAACTAAATTAAGTTTAACTCAAGTTTTTTGACCAAAGGAGTATCACAACCCCTTAACTTTATCCATAGTGTACAATTAAACAAAGACTCAAATTCACTGCAAGGCACCATCTCCTTTCCTTTGGTAAAGAATGAGCCAGTGCACCTTATGATAAAGGAGATAGGAAAGGAAACATTAAAGCTCCTTCCCTTAGTGAGTTCTATCTCCATGGCTACCACTGAAATATCTGTGTCATTTCACTCACCCTGTAGTCCTCACCTTTCCATCAGCAACAACAATGGGATTTGTAAGATGGAGCAGTTTTCTTATTTGCCTTACCCAATTGATTGTGTACCTGCTGCAGCCTCACCTTTACATACAGGAGGAACATCATTTGAGCTCTTGTGTGCAGGCAAGTTGTTTGTCCCTAGATGCTTGTATTTCTGTATTGAACAGTTTCCTCCACACTTTAAAACAGATGCTCAATGTTGTCCTTAAACATCCCTGAGGATTTCAGGCAGCTTGGCCCAAGGTCGTTTCCATTAATAAGAAATATTCTGTGTTTGCGAATCTCCTCTTAAATGTGGTTTAAATATGTCCTCTCTTCGCCCTGAGCTTCACCCTTCCTTTATGAAAATCAGGCTACCACTTTTTCCGTTATCCCTCTGACTCATAAACAAACGGAACTCAAAGCATAACCTCCTTGGCTGAGGTAATAAAAACGACCTTTCTTTGCAATCTGGGTCTGAATGCCGTTTGTGCTTTACTCCATCTTGTTGATGAATGACTTCACCCAGCAGTTTCCAGTGTAGTGAAGTCTTTGAATAATATTCTGTCATGGCCAGTCGCTGTGGAGTGAGCGTAGAAAAAACTGTCTGGAGTTTTCATTGGATTTGAACATCCTGCAACGTCGCGTGCAAATGATTTTAAACTGAAGTGCTTGATGACAGAAAGAGAGTGACAGTCCCTCCATCATGGCAGCTCTGCCCTTCTTCCCCTCTCTGATTTACTCCATCTAATCCTCACATTCACTCGTCTTTGTCCTCATGTGATCAATCCATCAATCTTTCTTTTACCTCCCCCTCTTCTTCCATCCATCCATCCCCTTTTCTCCCACTGTTCATAAACTCTTCTTATGTACTTTGTCTCACTCTCTGCAGTACAGTACCAGCTATCTGTCGCTGTCACTTCCTGTTCTGAGCTGCTACATTCATCGGGGTCCTTTAAGCGCCATCACTCACACACTGTGGTCAGCTGCAGGGAGTTAAATATGTGAATATACATTTAATACTGCGTTAGGATGCTCGGTGACCTCTCCGTGTGTTAATACAGCTCACTGACTTGTCTGTCAGACCTTATAAAGCAGCGAGCGCTCCATCTGGTCCACTGGCTGCGAGTTCACTCACTGACTCAGTGTGTGTGAGTGCAATATGGAGTGACACATTCAATATATGCGTGAGAAGTTGTGTGCACTTTTTTCTTCATTTATAAAAAAAGGCCTTAATTGCTTTCGAAATGTTTTAAATTAAACTTTCAAAAGTCGTCAAGTATGCACGGTAAAAATAATCAGTAAGTCACTACCAAATGTTTCACCAAGATTTTGTAATTGGCACTAAATTGTATTCGGCGTCACATTAAAGGGGACCTATCATGCAAAATGCACCTTTGTACATCTTTTATACATGAATATGTGTCCCCGGTGTGTCAGGGAACTCACCAAGTGTCAGAAAACACAACCGTCTCTCTTTTCCTCCATACCCAAAATCTCTAAAAACGCGGCTACAACGGATCTGATACAGACTGATACAGATTTGAAAATAGTCTGACGTCAGTGACGAGGAGCTCCGCCTATATGGCCAACTCTCCACCAATCAGGGGAATGAGTGGTTGCCGTGGCATGGTAACAGCATGGTAACATGACACTCGTAACTCGGCCCCTCCTTTGCAGTGGGGCGTGGTCAGCTGCAGCGCATGCAAAGACAGGGTGGAGGAGAGGAAAATAGAGCAAAATGAGGCATGGCTAAAATGCATGATCTGTTTGATATTTTGAAAAATAAAACGTATAAATATACCTTATATAGGTATGGCCCTACAATATATTATTCAAATATAGCATAATAGGTCTCCTTTAAAGAAAGGTGGAAGATGTCTTAAATCTCACTTGTCTTAAAGGTCCCATGTCATGGCCATTTCTACTGATCATAATGTTGAGGTATACTAAAATAAATGTATATTGTGCAATTTTCCAAACTCACATTGGTTTCTCATACAGCATCTCTGTAAAGTATGTGTATTCACTCTGTCCTAAACGGCTTGTTGGAGCTCCTGCCCCCCTCCCTGTGAGCCCAGTGGCCGTCTGCGAGACACAGCGAAACTCAGCCTGGGCACACACACACACACACCCGCAGCCTGACTGGGAGTTTGTGTGTGTGTGTGCCCAGGCTGAGTTCCGCGGTGTCTCGCTGTCTTGCAGACCCCACACCAGTGAGTCAGCTCACACTGTCCCGCTCCTCGCAGCAGCGAGCCTCGCAACGTCCCGCCGAGTGTGTGTGTGTGTGTGTGTGTGTGTGTGTGTGTGTGTGTGAGGAAGTCCGCGGATTGGTCCAAACGTAACGGCTCCGCAATCTGCGAGCCGTTACGTCGCGTCACTATACCCGAAATACGTCACTATACCCAAGAAGTAAACAATGAAAAAAGAGAAATCTCCAACGAGAGTTGTATTCGCTACAGGGTGTACTTTGAGGGTTTGTGACTTTGCAGAACGTTTACATGCAGAAAAAGCTACATAACACACAAGGGGATGGGTAATAACCAGAAAAGCAAGACATGGGACCTTTAAGCTGTGTAGTGTGTGTGTGTGTGTGTGGAATGGAGTTTGGCAAAGTTTATCAATGTGGCTATAGCATGTATTTGTCCTCACAGGAAATACACACACGCACAGAATTACAATAACAAATCTGCCTGCACACAGAGAAGGTTGAGAAAGGTGACTCAGGCTGAACATTTACATTTTGTGTATTGGTGCCTTGAGGCGTCTCACCCAGTTTGACACATTGTTCCTTAATTAAAAAAATATTAAGCGCTCAAATAGTGCTACGTTCCTATGGTAATTCTCTGATCAATGAGTTGACACATTTTTTTTAACCAAAAGCCTTCTGTTGTGGTTATTTATGAGCTCTGATGGTCCTGCAAATTTGGATAGGGCAAGCTATTTATTCAGGCACAGTAAGAAAAAACTCACAAGCACATGAGTTATATACAATTGTTGATTAGCAGTATTATTAATAGGCGCTACAATTGGCTAATCAGACATGCAGCATCCCCGTGTAGCCTGAATAATAGAATCATCCTTTTTTCCACCACTGCTTATGTTCGATTGGCTCCTTTGAATACATGCATGCTGACATGTAAGCTAGTGAGGAATGTGTGTATTTTGGCACATATACTTTAGGTGTGTGTGTGTGTGTGTGTGTGTGATCCCCTTAATGAGTCTCTGGTGAAACCCATTGGGAGCTAGAAGCCATAAACGAGACTAATCTCTCTCTGCAGAGGAAACTATGCTGACTGTCGGTGGCTCTGAATGTTTTTACACGGATGATGTTACACAAGCTTACAGCGAATATTTATCAGTGTGCATGTCTGTTCACAAGCAACTTAAATACGAGTTGTGTTTAATAAGAGGCACACTGACGAGCTCTGAGCAGGTGAAGCATTTGTTGACCTGTGTATTATGCATAATGGATCCTTCCTTATAACAGCCTGTCTAGAGCTGTTTTGAGCTCTTTTTTTGGCTTGTTTTGTGTTTGTCTAGTTGCCAAACTCTAATTGCTGCATTTATTTTGTTTCCTAGCTTAAGGCAATCTTTATCTCTGCAATCCATCCCTCTCTCCTCCTCTGCCCATTTGATTGTCTTGACATTTACGTTTGCCAAATGTTGGAAATGCTGCTTTTAAACTATTAAAGACTGAACATAGATAGATAGATCTTTAATTTGTCATTGTACAGGTACTGTACAACGAAATTACAATGAACTCAAGGTGCCATGCACTTTTGTCTTTGAAGAATTGGGTGAAGGAATTGGTTTGTATCATTCACCTCCTCCAGGTTTGTTCACAGTCTGAACACTACAAAGATGGGGGGAAGAAACCAACAACATGACTATGCTCATCAGATAGTTTGAGATATGTTCCGACGTAGGTGGCGCTGTGGCCTTTTCCGGAGCCGTTCACATCTGTGCCTTCTGGGAATATGTGATTTCCTGATTTGCAGCTTGTGTTTTAGATATCTGATTGCTCGCAGCCCTCTAACTTCATTCCCATCTTTAGATGTTGTTTTCTTCAATGATTTCCTTACCTCAAAACAGGGTCTATTTCATATTCAGCAACACTTTGATTATAGGAATAATCAGTGATGAGGCGCCGCTCTGATTGGCTAAATTGGTGAAAATAGTTGGAACATGAATCAGATTGCTTTGCTCAAATCTTCTGTGAAATGTTCATACCGGCAAAATGCGGTGATAATAATGATGCGTTTTATTTATATAACATTTATAGAGCAATTACACTCTGCTTGCAGCTCCCACTGGGCAACATTAAACTAGATCTGAGACGTTTTCATTTGCTCTTCATAAAAGACTTGTATGCAGGTGCTACATTAGCTTTAAGATTCTGTCCGATTCCACACAAACAGTTATTTGGGGACAAAAGGATGAAAACAAAAGCTTTCCCTGATTCAAGTTAAAATGTCAAAAGAAATGTCCTGTAATGAATACTCAATGAAGATGTATACTGTTGAAAAGAAACAGCTCTGTTATTCTCTGCTGAATGAATAATGAGCTATTGAATAACTTTAAAATGAATAAAGGGCAGTACATGGTCATTCAAATGGCACATTTGCACACCGCCGAGCTGATCAAAGTGAGAACATTTCTGTTCAAAGGGGAGAAAAAACACATCTTAGGCAGACTAAATGGAAATTTTAGATCAAGGGTGCGTTTAAAAAAAGAAAAGAGAACCTTTTTAGTAGGTTACGGTGATGTTTAAAGCTGAAAACTAAAATAAATGCATTTGGAGATGCGCTCATGAGCGTTTTGCGTTGGCAGTTAACAGCTTGCCGAAACGAGCATGGAAGTGCTCCCTGTGTACTCTTACCCGCATTTTATTTTAAATGTGAGCACTTTCTTAATGCATTCTGTCGTTCTGTTTCTTCATATGCGAACCATTGCTTTTCCTGCCCACGCTAGTTTTCTATTTATCACATATTTGTCTGTTTGCTTAAGACTGTGAGATGGGGACGCAGAAAAAGTTAGACCTTTGGAATTTAGATGATTTTGTCCCAGTTAGTTAATATATTCACGTGGACGAGAACAATACATATTCTTTGCAAGTTCCTACAAACCTACGCAGATGTTTTGTATACAAGTTCAACAGAGACATATTGTCTATTCTTGAGGAAAGATTATGCTCATTTTCAGGTTTCATATTTGTATTGATTCCCTCTACTGTGACATGTAGAAGGACATCTACTTTAATGTTCAGAAAGGTCTTTATTCACGTCAAATGTGTTGGAGCGCTAGCCAATAGAAGCGCAAGTGGTCCATAGTGATGGATCTTAGAAGACATATTATGGCCCCTTCCAATACACTAATTTCTTTACATTTATTGTACAAGCAAGTGATTGTTAATCTGACTGCAGTGTGAAAATATGCTTTTATGATGAGCTTTTAATAAATCCCCCTTGATTAATGACCTAATTATTACAAGGCAGGAAAAGGATGAAAAAAGCCCTCGTGCCTCTGTACAAATAAAACACGGAGCTTATTTTCTCATTTCATGGAGTAATATCTGCGAGGAGAGAGCGCTGTGTTTTTGTTCTTCTGCTTTCATGGCTCATTAAGATGAGTGAGTGCTTCTTCATGACTGTTTACACAGCTGACATTATTATTAGGATAACTCTGAGCTGTAAAAGTGCCTTTTTCTCTCCATGTTTTCTGCAGGTGGGCTACGAGAACGCGGGCACCGTGGAGTTCCTGGTGGACCGACAAGGCAAACACTACTTCATCGAGGTCAACTCTCGACTGCAGGTTGAACACACGGTCACTGAAGAGATCACCGAGTGAGTAGCAGATGTTTACTTGTGCGGATGGTTGATGCAGTTATTGTTTTGTGTGTGTGTGTGTTGTCTGGTGCAGCTTCAAGGTGAGATGCTTCCCCAGAAACTTGACAGTGAATGTTGGAGGCCTGGAGGAGGCTGGGGTTGCATGATTATCAGAAACATCATTACCAACATTTGGTCAATACTGAGATCACGATTATACAACATGATTTCATTACACGTTATCTTTGCTTTTATCCAAATTGACAAACATTTACCCCCCGAGCCATAGTGGTTCCAATCTATATACATCATGCATTTAGAAATAAAATGGTGTAGTCTTTAACACATTGATCTGGTGCAATTTGAGAGCGAAATGAGATGCTAGATCTATGAAGAACATTGCCGAAACTATTTAACATATAAACACATTGGTCGTATAATATGCATTATGATGACACGACAGAAAAAAGGACATTCCAAAGCCGAATTACAAGCAACTATTTCCTTTTCACCAATGATGTTGTTATCACAGAATCCTCACCAGCCAACATTGTGATTAATCAAAGCACATGTTCGTAGCGTGTCAGTGGCAGTCAGTGACTTCATTGGGCCCAGAAACACACTTTCCCATTGACCTACATTGAGGAAGAAAGGTCTTTAACCCAGCATTTGTTGTAGCTAAATCAACTACACAGTACACACACTCTTTTAGTCCTTATTTAAATCACTAGGATCAACAAGTGGTAACATTTATTAAAAGACGGTAGATTGAAGGGAGGGCCTCAGGAAAGCTTAAGTCTGCATGATCCGGGTACTTTTTGAATCTACAGTCGGTCCATTTTTGTCTTCAAGTGCCACTGAGCAACTTTTAGAGGAATGAATGGGCCCCCACCTCCGACTCTGTATCCAGTTTTCTTTATACATCCATGGATGATCGATAAGAGAGGAGGCCATTTCAGACTTAACAGAAGACATGGAAAAGGAAAATGGACGGATTGAGGAAAGGTGGATGAAGAGTACACAAAGTGGGATCAGTGAGTAGATAAGCGGGACGATGAGGTCAGAGAGACAATGGGAGTGAAAGAGAGGGAGGATGATGAAAGATATAAATAGCACTCTGATTCACTGATGACCTGTGAGATTTGCTCGGCTGAAACACAGATGGGTTTCAAACTTACACACACACGCCACAAACTCAAAAACCCACAGGTCTACACGCCCTGCGGTCACACCCATCAATCTGTGCTCGGCACTGACGGCTGTACACAGAAAATACAATTACGCTAATTCGTATTAGATCCTCGCCATAATTAAATCAATTAATTAATTAACGTGTGCAACTAATATGGGAAGTGCTGCATGAACACACAATGATGTCAGCTGTTACCATGGCAACCGAACATGACTGACAACTTTATAAACTGTGTTTTTGTTGTTGTTGCTGTACTGATCAATCTCTACAGTTTTGTTTGGCATCTTTCTTGTCTTTGTAGTTGTTTTTCCCCTTTTCACACAAAGGAGCTCTTATTCATCTTGCCATGATTTGCATTACAAAACAAAGTGAGCTAAATCAGCTCTGGATGTGTACAAAGACTCATCAGTAAACATTGAAGTCTTGAAAATCATCAAGTCAAACCAGCGCCCCGCTCACGGCACAAATAATAATAATAATAATAATAATAAATGGAATTTATAAAGCGCCTTTCAAGGGACCCAAGGTCGCTGTACATGGTGGACAGACAGGACAAAACAGACAGTGAGGAGCAAACAAACAAGAAAAGAAATAAAATCCATTTTTGTTTCCCCAAACTATTCATCTTGTTATTTTGAGGAACACGGTGTCTCTTTTTAAATCTATCCTGTCAGTTTAGGTCTTTAAATATTTATGCACGCCAGAAAATATGAGTAATGTGACTTAATATTAATGATTTTAAAAGACAGATGTGACGGCAGTAATATTGGTCATCTATCTATTTTAGGAGGCAGTCCCTTTTTATGATTTTGAAAGAGGATGCTCTATATTTGCTTTTTAAAAAGTTGCATATTATCCCACCTGCTACATGCTTGGTCTTGACTCAGTGTTACCTCAGTTAAGGAAACATGTTATTAACTAAATTGTCGGTGGGTTAAAAAGCCCCCCGACACTCTCTGACTTAATTTACTTTGGCTGATTAGACATCTTCCCAGGATCTATGTGGGCGGTGACTCCCATGGTATCTTTGTATATCTTAATATGGAAGACATATTTCACTTTTATGATTCCTTAAGGGGTCAATGATGCACCTCAGAAATCTCCCATAGTAGCTCCACCCAACTCGTAAGCATCTTCAATAACCAAAAGCACCTCTCAGGGTTTGCAGACGCAGTTTAAAACGGCCATGAAATCAAAGTAAATGTTTGAAATGAGTTTGTTTGATAATGTATTGAACCGGTTGTCACTTACTCACCTGTATCTGGTAAAACAATGACACAAAAAGTGGTTTAGTAATGGTATTTTAGAGTTTGACATCCTTTAAAATGATGTTGTTGACTCATCCTGTACTCAGGGATGCTTACTATGTTCTATGGATGCATGAAATGTTTTTAATATGGACAAATCTTACCATTGGGATACATCTGTTTAATCCCATGGATAAACCTGAATCACTATCATCCCCTTGCTGATTAAACTAATAACTTTGCTGACAGATATTTCACTTTCTTTCTCAAACAAGTTGATTTAAGAAAAAGATATGTTAAACTTGCTCTGTTTATATCTATGATTACATCACCTAGTTATTGTCTTGTTAGTGTCATACTGCTAGCAGCTGTTGATAAGCTTGAAACGTTTTCCATCTGTGTTGATATATAAACAAAATCAGGGTCGGATCAAAACAATATTGCCGCATAATACTACCAGTGGTCAGTAACTCCTCAGGGTTACTTGAAGACTTATGCTTACTCTGCAATAGATATTTATAAAAAGTGGTAATTCATTCGAAAACAAACACACTTTAGATTATTCGAAGACGGGTCGTCTGTATGATGGGTGTTTCTGCATGGTTCTTGTGTGTCTAATATCTTCATTTTGCCTCTTATCTTTTATGAAAGTGTGCTGAGCTCTTCTGTGCTTTTTCTAGGAAGCAATAATGTAGGGAGAAAATGGGATATTTAACTCTCATAAATCATGCATTTCATGTGCACAGAGCAGATATAACTACAGTGTAAACTTCACCGAATTTCTTTTGTATAACTGCTAAGGAATTCAGTGTCATATTCAATCCATTTAAAGATGAACAATATCTAGTTGCAACTCACAGCGTATGTCATGCTTGATCAGTTGTGAGGATAACATGAGATGGGAAAGATTTTGACTTCAATAGATGTTTCTCTAATCTGCATTTGACCTCCGTTTGTTCTTGATATCTCCTCCTCCTCTTTTATTTCTACCTGCTTACTTGTATGCATGGACACACACTCAGGTACACACTTACCCTGTTCTCCTACCAGGGAGACAATTAGTTGGTAGAAAGCCATTATAACACATCCTTTTCTCTCCAGTCAAATGCCATATCCTCTTATCCTGCAGAGAGAGCCTTAAATCACGCGGAAAATGTGACGTTTTGGGGAATTGGGGTCATTTAAATCTTCAGGAGAGCAGTTAGTACTCCCTGCATCCTGAATCAAAACGCCACATTTTTAAAGTTCCCCCCGTCACAGTCCGCACCTTTTTAATTTGCACAGCGTTGATTTCAGAATGAGTTTCGGCTTTCAGCAGCCACCGCCAAAACAAGTGTTTCCTACAGGAACTCGATCCATCTAAATAGTGGGGGACATGTACCCTTTACACATGCTTTACAGTTGAGTATAAATGACTATTGTGCGTTTATTTGAACGTTACATCCATTAGTCTCCCAGCGTTCCACTCCACTGCTCTCCCAATCTGAGGTCTGCGAGCACATTCATTCTTGTTCCTGTGTGTTTGAGTCGGACTGTTACTAATAGACTTGTCAGCGCGGTATTTCTCATACTGAGTTGTGAAACTCCCCTTTAAAACTTTCTCTTTTCTTCCCCTCCTCCTCCTCCTCCTCCTCACTGTGTCTTTCATCACTTTCTTGCCTAATTCCTTTTTCATCAATCACTCTCTTTGCTAGCTTTCTCCAACCTGGCTGCAGTTGAGCCTTTCCCCTTCCTCTTTCATCTTCATTCTGTCTCTGTCTCTGTCAATCCCCCTCCGTCTTCCTGTGAGCTGTGTTAGGGAGAAGTGAACCACATGGAGCTAGACTAGTAGTTTATTAACTAGTTCAACTATTCATAAGTGTATAAAGAGACATGTGTATGTTATGGAACTGAGTTAGACAACAGGCTCTCTTTGAAATGTGCGAATTCAAAAAGCAGGCACTATTTGAACACAGTTGAGTGGATTTTATAATTGAATGTGACTTTAATTAGCTATTTCATAACACAGCACACTTTTTTCTCGATTTAGCTGGTTCGATTCTTTCTATTTAACTTAAGTAGCTTAATCTTACCACACTCAATTTCTCTTGATGGTAGCTTTGCTGTGGATCAACGTCTCCCACAGTGAAGTCATTGGTAGTTTGCAAAGCTATACTTTCAAGTACCCTTCCAAACACAACCTCTGTCACACACACCCAGGTCCAATGACAGGAAGTCCAGCTTCAGTGTGAGTCTGGGTAACTGTTTGAAAGACCCCTTCAGCCTTTCAAGTGTTCGTAGTTAATTCTCCACTGCTTCTCTCAGTTTCACTGCCGCCCTCAGCCCTGCTTTTCTCGTCCGATATCTGTTGTTGGGAATGTATTAGAGACTCTCCCTCTCCCCCTTGCTATGAATGCACAGTATATAGCTTTTTCCTATAGCCTTCATCCCTTCCTATCCTTGTTGTTCTTTGCTTCTCATATCTGAAATATTGGATTGCTTTGACATTTATTTAACATGCTCCTAAGCAGTCTTCATCGGTTAATGTGACTCTTGAAGGAATCGAAACACAAAGCTTTTGACTTGAATGAAATCCTTTTTAGCCAAGACTCGCATACTTTCCACACAATGCCTTTGTTTCACCTCTGTAAAAAGTGATCATAGTTGAAGCTTAATTGAAATCCTTATACCAAGTTTACATTTGAAGGTTTGTGTTCACATTATCGTATTCCAGATGTGATTTCTATATACAGACTGCATGTCAGCAGCACCTGTAAGTGGGCTCTTATCGCTATGCCCCTCAATTAGACTCTCTGGAACCGATGCCCCCCCTGTGATGTAGGCTGCATGCTCTGCAGTTTGGACTGACTGTCACTAATATGCTGCTATCTGCACCGAGGGTCCACACACACACACACACACACACACACACACACACACACACACACACACACAC
>CALSBZ010042811.1:961950-978036 GCA_943591055.1 Gobionotothen gibberifrons | reverse complement strand
GTGTGTGTGTTACAGTGTGCTTTGGTGTGTGTGTTACAGTGTGCTTTGGTGTGTGTGTATACACACTGATGAATGCGTCTCTTTAAGCACTGCAGAATACAAGTGAACAAAGCATTTTGTGTACTTGTGTTAGTTTACGCCTAGGCATTTGTGTTGTGTGTGTGTGTGTGTGTGCGCATGTTAGGTTTGGTTTTGTGAGCACGTCATAAAATAATTTTAAGGTGATTATAATTGTGCAGTGAAGCATACAGTGAGTGATTGAGAAGTCAGCAGATGAATAAGAATGAGGGATGTAAGAGTGTTTGTGTGTGTGTTTGTCCACACACCAGGGAAGAATCTCGTGTGTGTGAGTGCGGGAGAGATTGTGTGTTCAGGCTATTTATGATAATGGGAAGGATTCTTACCATGATTATAATCACAGCACTCATTGTTTCTTGTATGACATATTTGTAATGCCCGCTGCCAACATTGACTCTCTTCTTCTTTATTATGACATTTTAGACATGAACTGGACTCGTACTGTTTAATAAGACTCTGCAAAAGCTGACTATTACTCATCATTTGTGAATGGAGATAATTGTTATTCATATGCAGTGATACGAAAAAGCACACAATGTAAAGACCTAGGAAACAATGCACCCTTTAAACACTTATTCTGCTTCATTTAAACTATTTTGAGCTTATTTGGAGACTTTTTTTCCCCGTGTTGTCTTGAACACAGCATTCTGCAGAGCTTTGATTTGTCTGAATGCTAACATCAGCATGCTAACATGCTCACAAGGACACCAATAGCATCATGATTTTGAGAGGTCATGGATCATGTTTCCAATCTTTGTTAAGCATCTTAGCATGCTAACACTTGCTAACTAGCCCTGGTACAGCTAAGAAAATAATATCATAATATATTTTTTAAGATATTACAACAATACTTAGTTTCTTTAAAATAATGATTTAAATGTCGACTTGATGATGGTGCTTCTGTAGATTAGAAATGAGGGTTCCTTAAAGTGATTATTATTCATCCTTGTGGGGAAATGAATGTCTGTACAGAATTTCATGAAAGCTATATTAATATTCTATATTTGACTGGATGATTAAAACACTATGGTTAGCTGGTAGCACTACAGAAAGTCAGGGGATCAATATATCAATATATTATAGTTGTAAGGATTCATGAATTTGTAAAAGAAACATTCTTAATTGAAAGAATAGTTGTAGTTTAATCTAGAACTTTTCTGTGAGAGACTTTGGGCATACTGTTACTCATTGAAAGAGTTTCAGTAGTGTGTGTCATATCTGTGTGTTCATATTCTAGTGAGCTGTGACTGAGAGACACAGTTGGATTTGTGGCGCAAACGTTTAATTCAAAAACAAAAAGTGTTAATAACCTGCAGTGAGAAGTGATCCCATAATGCACCCGAGCTACAGCTGATCACCTAAAGCACCACGGATCATATTACTGGAGATCCTTGATTTGTCCTGGGTCCTTCCTGCTGTGTAGATAGTATTAATAATGTCATAGAAGGTGTTTCTATGGCAATGACCTTTTTTAAGGTTGAGGCTTTATATGAATTACTGTACGTCTCCTGTGCCACCACTGTCCTCTCCATGTGATCCCGACAAAACTGCACCCTTACACGAGCAACAGCGTCTAAACCCAAGGCCGGAATTAATGAAATCCTCATTTGCATGAATTACCATGTCCTAAATGATAAATTAAACTGTAATTTCCATACGATCCGTCCAGTAATCCCATTTGGATTCCTCCTAAGCCTTTCCCGCAGGCTCGGGGCTTCCCAGCCAAGTCGTATCAAAGACGAAAACCAGAGGATTCAGCATCAAAAGGTGCCGGATCACGGGGAAGGCCCTGGGAGCTGGGACAGACATGCGCTAGGGGATAGCAACAGAGAGGGGGATGCATTAGTCCTCTACCAAGCTGAAAACAGAAGAAGTGTTTCTGAGATTTAAAGGTTGAGAGTGCCTTCAAAGAGGAGTCGTGAAAAGCTGCTTGGAAGACTCCCTAATGAAGACGTCAGTGTCTTTTCTGACTTGATTATGCAGCACAGGGGATTGGTCAGGCACTTTGCATGAGACACTGTACATCCGACCCACTGAAGCCTGCGGTGAAAGGCGCAGGAGCACAAGGTGTGTTTGAACCCACCAATCAGGGTCATGTTTGTCAATATTGTTAGCTTGTCACTCCCCACACAGCGACTAGCCGCGCCACTACCTGCATTCAAATGACTCTCGTAGCCATAGAGACATGAGTGGAATGTAATGGTGGGAAATGACAGATGAAGTTCCTCCCAGTGAGTTGAGAGGAAGCTCTGCCGTGTTGCCTTCGCTGTCTCACACACAGCGGGCCCTGCCACCGCCCCACACTGCGAACCCTGTCGAGAAGATCATTCCGTGTAAAAAGGATCGCTTATAAATTGTCTATCTCCCCGCCTGTGTTGAGAGAGACTTATACATTCATACATCAAAAGGCTCATCTGTAGTCTGCGCAGAGCACCGGGTTTAATTATGATGGTTTCCTGCTGGGCGCTGGTATAGGAAGAGGAAGACCCACTGACTTCATCCCGCTGCACACTCACACACGGTTCATTTGTTTCAAACCTGTAAATGTAAATTCCTGCAGTAGGGAGAGCTGCAGATGTTGCACAGCAGGATGCACGAGGATGTATAACTTTGTTTACAATCGAAGCAATTATTTGCACAAGTCCCCGAATGCTTCAGTGTGGGAAGTTCTTATGAAGCGTGCACACTTTACTCTGCAGATACTCAAACAGTAATCATCTGTAGGAGGAAAGGTCATGATGCTTACAGTATATGAAATAAGGCTGTTGATGTTCTCAATAAAAAAAAAAAACCTCTTACAAGTTTCATATTAGCCACAGCCTGCTACAGTTCATTCCTCGGTGCCGTCTACAAATATGGAAGTTTGGTTCATTGCGAGGAGAAAATAACATTAGTGATATTTAACTGTGTCTAGCATCCAGGATTCACAGATTTACTTATTTCATACTTCAAATGAATGGCTTTGCAATTACAAAATGTGTAATTGCAGACTATTGTTGTGACCAAGGGCTTCATGAATGAACTTGACTCGTGTTTAATTGGTTTCCGGCAGTGCATGGAAATGAGAATGCTTTATTCTTTTCCTTTTTTAATAGGTTCAAAAAGAGTTTCCATCCCTTTTTAAATCCTTCTCTCCTTGTAGCCTCAATTCTTCCTCACTCTATATCTCCCTAGTTACTCTTATTTCTACTTGTCTTACACCCTTTTCTTAATGATGTGCTCTATAAAATTACACTTTACACACTTGTGATATAATACTGTGCGGACAAATTGTCTTAATTAATCTGTAGCTTGTTAAATTGAGTTATCTCTTTGCCTACAGTGTTTATTTTTCTTCCTCTCTGTAACCTTATGCTTCCCTTAATATTTTCCTTTTCACTGCACTGCTCATTTCTCACTTTCACGTTATATTCATACCATTTCTACCCCTCCCCTCTCATTGTGGCCTCCATGTTATTCCCCCACGGCTCATATGTTACACTCCTGTTATCTGTGACTCAGAGGGCATCATTACGTGTGTATCTACCTCCATGTGTGTGTAACAGGTATGTTTCCATCTCCTCACGTGTTATATATGTGCAGCTTGTATCTGTCTGTGGGTGTTCCAGATGTGCGCTGTGGTTACTGATGCCTTCTTAACTACATGTGTGCTCGGTCTGCGGATGCACAAATCTGTGATTGTGTGAGGGCGCTTATTTATCCTCCCGCCTGCTCCCTTTCTCTCTATTTGTGACTTCCACTGTGCAATTTTACGATTGAGAGAACCCGGATTGCTTTTTATCAGGCCTATATGAGCTTTTGCATTTCTGTGTGTGTCTCCCGGTGTGCATTTTGTTGAGTTGTTGTGGACTTTCGGGCAGACCTGTGCTTCACATAAATGCCATTCTTTAAATTAAAATCTTGATTGGAATGGCCCCCCCCTCACACTGAGCTGCAGTTTTCACGACTTATAAGCCAGCGGATTTTTATTACACTTTAGATGAAGTTCTGCGGATTTTACAACTTTTACTTTAACAAATTAGCTCTTTGCCGATTTTTTTGATATAACGACAAATATCCCAGTGACAAATAATGACATTTTGTTTATAAATGTGAACATTGCACTAGATTACTTACCTTATTATCCGGGTTGGGAGGATTACTTTAAACGTGTATTTGTTAATATTACTAGTTACCTGTAAAATAATGTAATCGGTAACCTTAACTGAGTATCAACATATAAAAGTAATGTAACCTGATTACATTGTACATGATAGGCTAAGGGGTGGGACACCTTAAAGCGTTTGACAAATGGCAGCAGAGCCTACAGAACAGTACAGCTTGCAAAGAAGAAATCCAATCGACTCCTTTTATTAACATTGACTCCCTGCTAGTAATCCCCAAATGTTTTAAATGTAAAAGTTATCTTAATACGTCTTTTTTGAGTAACTTTAAGGGAATATGATTACGTAATCCAGCAACATGTAATCTGTTACTCCCCATGCCTGTTTATTATGGAAGTTGTTGAGTAAGCTAATATTATATTGATTAAAAACCTTTAAGTTGTAGGAGAAAAAAAGGAGCTATAGAGTTTAGTTCATAATGTATAGAGGATGCTCTCCAAGGCCACACAAATAACCCTTGACTTATGCTATATGTTCGGCTGTTGCTCTGAGGTACACCTGGAATGCACAGATAAGAGGGAAGATACATGTAGATGTCAAGTGTTTATATTTTTCGAGTTCACAAATCAGCCTTGTGGCTATTTTTCAATGCCATGTTTACACTCACATTCCTGTGTGAGCTCCACTTTTTCCATACATTATCTGACAGAATGAAAGTACTGTAGTTCTCAAGAGTGAACGTGGGATGCATGTTTCTTGTTTGAAATGGTTCAAATGGTTCAAAAGTTCATGGTTTCAAGTCAAACCAGGTTCAGAATCATGAACTTTAACACAGTCGAGTCAATATGAAGCGGTAGAGATGGACATCAGCTTGATATGAAAGTTTAATCGGACCGCATGGAGTCGACTCACCCCAGGACATACATTTTACACATCAGTTTAGACCGTATGTGGGAGAGCGCTCACGGGATCCAGGGAGGCTTTGAAACATGGCGCTCTGCATCTCCAGAGACATGCTAATGTTCGCCAAGAGTGAATCATAAGGGATGTAAATCTGCTGCTGGAGAAACTGCGAAAGGTCACACCGCGGGCAGCCATGTTAAAACAAATATGTGCTAAATATTAACCGCTATGATGTTAAAGTGAAAAATCCATGAATTAGAGCAACATGAATATTGAGGCCCTAGCGATAATTGGTTAATGGAAATCCAGCAGGTTTTTTACTCTTACTCACCTCAGCAGCTCACTTCACTCATGAGTTACTACCCCTGTACTTAAATCAGTGCTAACCAGCAGGTGGAGACTTTGTTTGGAATAAAAATCAAAAGCAATGAATAATTAACGGCTAATTGACCACAAATGAGGATAATTGCTACCTGTCGCCCTACATGATGCAGTCCAATGTTGAAGAATAGTGTGATCGTGTGTGTGAAGCACAATAAATCTTTTGGTTTTCTAAAGAAGGGAATAACAGGATACGACAAGTCTCTTGAAGCAATGATTAGCATTTCATGTTTCAAAAATGTCAGAAATGTAATTAAATGGGCCTTATGTTTATATATTTCTGTGCATGTAAATGGTCTGCAAGGGCACACATCCCAAAGTTTCCCTAACACTATTCAAAATACATATAACCTCTTTAAGATTACTCTTCCCCTGAACAAAATAGCTTCAAGTTTTTCCCCAAAATCTTTATAAGGTGAAGATACTTGCACTGCTCCCAACAGAAATACCGTATCGCTCATCATTTAAATGTGTTAATAAGGACTGTAGGTTGGCAGACACGTTAGCGATGCTGCCGTTTGTTTACAATAATGAGCTATCCACGTATCACAGCTGACTTACTGATCATTAAATAGCACTGTATGTGTAGCATTGTTTTGCCAGCGTCCTTGGCAATGCTTTGATAAATGCATAGAAGAAGCTAATGAGATGATTGCCTTCGCTCCTTACAGTAACACAATGCTTATTATGTATTCATAATGTATGTGTTGTCATAGGAGTGCAGTTTCGGTGATATATTTAGGCCCTGTTTTCATTGTCTGCTGACATTTATCATTGGAAATAGGGTTTGTTCTGTAATTATTTTCCCCTCCATCCATTCTCTCTCTCTCTCTCTCCCTCCCTTCTGTCTGTCTTCCCCCCCTCTCATCTTCATGCACTGCCTCTCTCCTTTCGGCCTTTCTCCTCTCGTTCCTCGCCGCCTTCTGGCTGCCGCAGTTAGTTTGCATTCCTCTCCCCACTCTTCCATCTGCTTCATATCAACGAAAGCAGGAATTAATTAACAGTCTGATAGTGGGGCCTGAGAAAATGGAGGAGAAAGTGAGCCGGGGAGGGAATCTAATCAAATGGGATCTTGTTTTTGTGTGAGTGTCGTCCATATTCACCCCCCCCCCCCCCCCGCCTCCTTGTCCTCCTCCACTTATGCCCTCCAACTGTTCCTCTTCTGTTGATTCATCTGGTCATCTTTAAACATAAGTGTAACTCTTCCCATTTCCTACCTTAATTGTAAAATCAATTATTTATTATTAAAGAATCTCGAGCATTCCTATTTTCTTTTCTGTCAACCCATCCTTTCTCCTCCCCCTTCACCTCACGTTGATGAGCTGTGATTAATACCCCCCCCCTCACCCTTTCTCCCTCAGTGTTCTGTTAGCATCTGCATATCGAACAGGCAGCATCATGGCTGCCAGCTAAATTGATGTCAAAATGCCATCCTCCTGCCACAATGATTCAAATTTCCGATTTCCTCCCGTCCTGTCTGTCTGTTAGTTTCTCACCTCCCCCCTCGCCGAGCGGTTTCTCCTGTTTGCTGTCTAAAAGCGCATAATGAAATTCATACAAACAAGATGGGAAGCCGGATGCTTTCCTCCTCTCCGTCACTCACTTGCTTCCTCTCCGGTTGTTTTTCTTTCATATTCCCAGTTGTGCCATTTCCCTGTCTTTATTGTCTTCCACCTGTCCTTCACATTTGACTCCATCTCTTATTTTCGACTTATTTCTCGTCTTCTCTTTCCAGTCTCATTCTTTCATTTCTGTTTGTTTATTCGTCCCACCTAGTCCCCTCCGCTTTACACTTTATCCTCGAGTTTGTCTACGTTTCCGTTCCTGCAGGCCCCATATTTCCAGTTACTTATATACACAACAGTTTCAGTGTGTGTTTGTTTGTGTCCGTGCACATCTGCTAGACAACAGTCTGCATTCGTTTTACCGAAATGAGAAATACATTTCTGTTTTGCTCTTTACCACTTGCCCCGCAGCCATCTTGAAAAGTATATTCACCGGGGACGCATTTTATGTGTAAGCAAACACAAAAGCAGAGGATACACACACACACACACATACACACACTCTCTGAAACAGTGTGGACTAACACTATGTAGTTATAAAAGCAAGCGTTGACTTCAAAAGGAGTAAATGCGTTTGGAGGCCACGTGTGGGAGGTGGAGAGACAATGGGAGATGAAAGGAGAGAGATATCGGTGGATGAGAGTGAAATTAAAAAGCAAAAGAGAGGGTGAAGAAATTATAGACAAAACTTTTAATTTAAAAGTTCTTTGTGCACTTTCGATCTTTTCCCGCAGCCTCACCTCCCTTTCCCTCCCTCCCTCCCTCCTTTCTTCACCTTCTCTCTTCCTTTCTTCCCCTCACCCACCTTTTCCATTTCTTCATCTGCCATAAAATAAACTCGTTTGACATTTTAGGAAATAGGTTTTTTCACTCTCACTGAGAGTTGTATATGAAGATTGATCCCACTCCCATAGCTTTCCATTCAATATCCCTCTAGCCTCACTTCCTACGTCCATCCTTCCTTCTCTCCCAACTCCCCCTCTCTTCCTTTCACCTTTCCTCCCTCCCATTGCCTCTTTGCCTTCATTCCTTTTGTCCTTTTGAGCGAGGCCAAATCAAATCCTGCCACACTCCCACTTTCAGTTCTGGCATCCTTTTTTCCCTCTCTTCTTTATCCTCCTCCACACTCCCGCTGCCTCTGCTTCCCCTCTCCATTTCCTCGCTCTCCCGCGTGGAGTTGGGAATGTATAGCTGTCATCTTGTCTCTTTTTTTTATTTATCTCTCAATCTATTTCAACCCAGTGGATCTCAAGAGTGGAGTATAATATTTACTCTACCTCTGTGGCTGTTTGTCATATTTCCTAGACTTTTTTTTCAATCTCTTATGGCCACAACAAGCTGCTTTCCTCACTTTACTCCTCCCCGTTTCTTTTCCTCCCTCTTCCCCTTTTAGTTCTGGGCGCCCAGCCACCCTCTTCTCCCTCGCTAACGAGCGCTGAGTGAAACGACTGAAAATGATATGCAATTAGTACTCAGCCTTCATGCTCTGCGTGTGTGTGCGCGCACATGTGACAGATTGAGACGGTCTGTGTGTGTGTGTGTGTGTGTGTGACGTTCCTAATGTATTTTCCATGTACTGTGATAATGTACTCGAGTGAGGGGAAGTCTTGCATGTGTGTTACCGGCAGATATCATGAGTGCTTTATCAGGTTCTCATGTATGCATATTCATATTTCTAAAGATATTTAATGGGATGGAATAAGAAAGGGTAAGTTGGTGTGTTCAGGTGCTCCACCCCTCATGTCATAGGTCAGCAATTCATACATCCCCTGCTCTGATGTCCTCCTCCCCAGTGATCTAAATCCCCACACAACTCAAGGCGGACAAGATATTCATTTTAATAAAATGACATTTGAATGAAACCTTCATTGCTCTCTTGACTCGAGAGATGACCCGCAGTAATTCTATGATGATGATGATGATCAAGTCTTGCTTTGAAATGCATACGTGCCCTTTTCATCATATGGAAGCATACATTAGCACCAATTATAACTTTTCTCCAGGACCTATGCATGATGGGTAATAACGTATATATTTTGCAGGTTGGACAAGCTAGGCTGGCAGAGTTATACTATTGAATCAACTATGATAGACTGATTATACTATATTATATTAAATATTTAAAAAAATGGATAGGCAACCCATTGGATACCTAAAGAAGCAGCCAAGGGTGCCACAAGACAAATGTAATTCTTTCATGATGTGTTTTTACATTCCTTTAATCCCAGTCAAAGAATAAAAACAATAGCAAAATGATATTGCATGTCACACTCGGTCAAAAATATCAAAGAGAAATAAATAAGCCATAAATATTCATCACTATAGTTTGGACCACAAAAGTAAGGTATTGCATACACGAGAGGCTTTTCAACTGGAGTTTTCCAGGTACACTGCTTAAAGTTGCTGTTGGATTGTTTTATTAAACAGTTTATATAAAATGATGTGAGTGACATATTAGCAGAAAAGGCTAAATCAAGGACGATTCCCTCGTTTCTCCATCTATACATACTGAATGCAGGTTTAATCATGGATGTTATACTGTCATTCTGGAAAATGGGCTAATATGGGCTACTTAGCTTCACAAGAAAAACAGAAACACATATATATTAGCAGTGGTGTATTTGTGTAGTGCATTTTTTGAATTGGCATCAGGAGGAATTCATGTATGGTTTTATAATATGATCTTGCTAATCCGAGCCTCTCTTACCTTTTAAAGTGTTTAAAAGGGAGCAGCTTCCATTGTGTTTGATGGTAATATATTCCTCATTATCCAACCTGTAAAAGTCCACCGAGTTAATGTTGATGTCATGCTGCGCTGCAACACAATGCTGTGTCAAGCTTTTTGGAAGGGAACCCCTTCAGTCCAGGCTGAGTTTAGACCTCCGTAACAGCTGATCTGATTTATCATGAACTGGCGCTTTAGTGCTGGATGCAGATTTTTTTTTTCCATCCACTGTGAACTTCTCCAAAACATAAGGCCAACTGGAGACATACTTGGATAATCAAACACATTTGTTTGTATTGCCACGAGAAAATGTGTTCAGCTACATACAGTAAGCTGAAATATACAAGATAAAGTTCAGACGTGTGTGCATGTAATTTATGCACTGGAGATTTGATTTGAGCTGCCTGTGGGAAATATATTATATATATATTTATATATAGCATCGGAAGGATTTACATTGCTTTTTCCACAAAAGATTTACAAGGTGCTGCTATCAAATGTGGCTAATATGCAGGAATTTGGCCAGAGTTGAGTTGTGAATCATTAGCCTCCATGTGGCTCTGCTGTCTAATGCATGCATCTCTTAGTGGGTTGTGATCTCATCAGAGAGAGAATGTGAGATATTTACAAGCATATCAGAAGCCTTAAGCAAGGTTGTAAAAATACACAGGAGTACCAAATGCAAAATGTACTTTGCTCCGAGGTTAGGGCACTGCCAGACTTTGAAAGAACAGATTCGGTGAGTAGACCTATGTTCTATGACGCTTGTGGGGGTATTTCTCGTTTTAAATTGTCAGACATCAATGAAATTGGCAGCTATTCAGAAGACAGCCAGAGATGCCATGCAGGAAAGTAGACATGCAACATGAGGCCTGACATCTTAAAATATGTATTCATGCTTTACCATTAACAGAAAGAAAGTCAAGTTCACACCTTTTGACACTTTAGCTCAGAGAGAGCCAAAACAAAGAAGGCATAGAAAAGGCCCAGGCATACTGTAGAAAAGACTAAATGTTGGATCTTGTTTTGGATTAGTTTTTTAGGAAAATGCAAAATAAAGATTTGTATTGATGTGCATAGATATATAGAAAGTGTAAATGTGTTTTGACATCCCTCAAAAAAGGGATTGATCGAAGCATTCTCAAAAAGCGTATCCTAAATAACATTGTTTTGGGTGTGTAGCATGTACAGTAGCAGGGTTAGAGCATCCCCTATCCCCCAAAATACGGTAATGGGTTAATGACACTATTATTGGTTAATATATTTGCTGACAAAAAAAACTATCAATCCCCGCAGTGGTTATTCCCATGACTTTATCGGGCTCCTAGCGTGCCAGAAAAGGAGTCCGATTTTCCACTTGGTTCCAATACGCTTGTTGTAATTTGGTTATTTGCTTATTTTGGAAAATATGCACTACTAAACCTCAACATCACCTGAAATGATAAAGGCTTTAAGGCAGGTCCTGCGTTAGTGCGTAATTGTTTTTTCGAGGCGTTGTGCTGTGGAGGACGCCTGACTCCAAATCTAGTTTAAGGCCTTATTATTTGAGTTTTCATCTTGCTAAAATGCTGCATATTCCTAAATAAATGTCTGTTTAATCCTTTAATCACATTTCCACCAACTAATTGACACAGAGCCAACCGGGGGCCATGTAGCGCTGCAGCTCAGGAGGACTTGTTGGGGTGCTCGGGCTGAGGGTGGGATATCATTAAAGTGCCAACTGTAGTGTGCTATGTGCTCAGGGGCCGATGGGTACTTACACCATAGGTACATACACAATATGGAGAGTTGGAGGATGTGGGGGACAACAAATTATATTAGTAAACTTAGTTAGTGTTAGTATAATAGAATTGTAACACATTTAGTTTAGATTAACTTTGATAAGCTCTCTCGCTACAGTATGCCACTTCAATATTTCACTGTTATGTTCCTCTTTTTGTTCCTTTCTCATAGCCCTTTTTATCCTATATACTTATATTTCTCTTTTTGTCTTCAGTGCACATGTATTGATAATAAAATACATCAAAAAGTACCCTAAAAATCTAACATTTGGAAAAATGTTCTAGTCGTTTTGTACATCTGTGTAAGGTGTATATAATAAGAAATATATCTGGTGATATAATAACAAAAATACCATAAAGTAAAGAAGCCTTATTTTTCTATAGCCTTATATCCTACAGTATGTTTTCTACATAAAGTATACATCCATGATTTTATATATATATATATATAAACATATATATATATATATATACATATACATGTATCTGTCATCAAAGACCACTCTCTGTAGTCATGCTGTGATTATTTCTTGGTCTTCACGGCAGATGAACAAGTAATGGTTAATCCTTTTTAAATTGATACAAAGGGAATGTGTCACATTCAATCTTTGGGTGGCAGTTATGATGGTTATTATGATTTGAATATACTGATTTCTTCATTGTACTAAGTTCAAAGTCAAATTCTCAGACGTGGTCATGTTTGACGTGGTCGACTCTTCCTCGTGTGTTTCAGGTTAATCCTCCTTGTCTCTAACACAGCCAACTGTTACACAGCTCCTATTGTCATCTCATTTGTACTCACAGTGCGCACAATGTTCTGTAGTGCGTTTTCCAACTTGGCTGAAGGCGTCCCCTCATCCTCTTCCTGTGTAGCGCCGCCTTATTGTGGAACTTGCTAATGATCCGAGGGACTTTATTCTGTAACTGGCTGCACTGAGGGACAGATGTTGCCGCAGGCTCTTTAATTTGTCTGAGTCAAATTAGAATACAATGAGTTCTATAAACCCTCCAGGGTCGTCATTCAATCAGCGCTGCCTTGTGTTTTCAAAGCAGAAGAATTATGCAAGGAAAAAAAAATGGGTCAAACTTGATTTATTATTTAATTCTATAAAAAGAAAAAGTCCATGCCAAGTGTTTGGACTCTGGAGGAATCATTAGGTTGCTCTTGTTGTTTGGTAAATACTAAAGGCTTTCTTCATATGTGTGAAAGGGAGCCAGTTGAACACACTTTGGACAGTTTGGATACTTTTGTTTTAAAGGCTGACAAAACAAATTAATAAGCAAAATATTTTTTAGTATTCTGTGTCCTTGTCTTTGTCAGCCTGAATAATAAATGATCAAAGAAAAAATTATTCTTCTGAATAAATGTGTGATGGACTTAGTTTAGTTTATGTGACAGGGAGGAAGCAATTTAATATATTTTCAACACAGAGATGAAACTGATTAAATTAGTAGTTTCAAAACTCAAATTTCCATATCACATATTACAATACTAATTTTTACGAATACACTGTTGCAATTTACTATACATTTTTCAATACTAGGTCAATTTAGTGTGAGCTTTTAGCCAGCATTCATCCATGTTCAGGATGTTTTATCATAATTTGATTTCAGATGGTAATGTCTATCAGAGTTGACTACACTTGATTGTAAACATTTGTATCTACAATATGCTAATTAACAGTTTTGTTTTCTTGAAAGAAACTCTGGGGCCAGACTGATGTCAAACATGTATCTCTTGGCGACAGTTCACTAGAAAGCCCGTTCCCCGTAGAGAGCCGTTTGGACCCCACAAAGACAAGCAAATCATCTAAATCTGGAAACAAACTGGTGCACTGATTAAAGTATCAAGTTCTGCAGAATCGTTTCCATATATCCGCTGTCAGGGGCATCGCTCATAACGTGACTCCCTTCATTGTGTCCTTTTTATTATTTAAGGACACGCTGTCTAATTAAAAAAGATTCCAACATATTCATGGCGTGTAACAAAAACATGACGCGAGCGGCGGTCCAAGTTATCACGGAGGGATCTGCTTATTCTACCAACACATTTCACACCAGGCTGATGCATAATTGTCCTTCTGTTTGGCCAGAATGTGGATATCAGCTAATTGAGACATTAAGGAGACGCCAGCCAAGACGGTGTCCAGAATGGCCGCTTGTTTGGGAGCCTTCTGTCTCTCCTCACCCTTAAAGGCAGTTTGTGTTGGGCAGAGGGTTGGGCGCAGCAACTCAGCCATTTCAAACATTTAGTGTCCCCTCCCTCTGTGTCTGGGCACTGCTGCATTTAAAGTCTCTCCAAAAAAACAATAAAGGCAGAACACTTTCATACATCTTGGCTGTGCATTAGACTGTACGAGGTCAGGAAGCTTAACCCAGCCAGTCTCATTTGAGCTTTACATTTAAATAAATGCATACCAATGAGCCCGGGTTACTTCTCCTGGAAATAAGAACATAACTTATCTATGACCTTCTCACTTTTAAATTATTGCTTATATTGGGTAATTGCTGAATACATATAATGTACTCCTACGCGTCTGTGTGTGTGGGGCAATGGAATACTTGCTCTAGTAACATTTGCACTTTTATTAGCTTAGGCCTACTAAAATTTGACAGATGTTGAAGTTTAAAAATGGTAGTGTTGCTACTTTAAGTAAATAAAAGATCTGGCTACTTCGACCTTTGTGATGAGATAAAGTCGATGGCATGCACCATTTTATCAAACCAAACAATTAACAGTTAAATAAAGAAGTATGTCAATATAGAATATATTTATACCATGTGACAGAAGGGGAGCTCTATACTTTTTATTTTGAAATGAGATTATCAATTGCACACAAGCAGAGGTTTACATTGATGCAATTGTTATTGATTGATAGTGTTGATTTATTTGCCTAGTCATATTTGCATTTTAGAATATTTATATACCTGCTTGAGACTGGATTTCATTTGAATGCAATGCCTTGTACAGACTTGCAATTCAACTGATGCCAAGCTTTTACTCTTTAAACATTCTTTGTTGCATTCCTTCCAGTCTATAATCACACACAAGTTTGTTGTGTTTAGTTGTTTTCATGTTACAAATTGTGTTTCCTGCTCGCTTCCCCAGGGGCCATTGTTCCATCAACATCAAATTATAACTTGTAATAGTTTGTTTTATTTTAATCTACTTTGTTTTAGCTATTAGGATGTATCCATGAGGGATTGGTTTACTTGTCACGCACCAGAGATTCAATTGTTTGAATGAGAAGTGTTGGAAAATATCCTCACCTCCACTGCAGAGCCATGAATAGCTATTCTTGGGTTTTGACACACACCATTTTCAGGGTTTAAATGTATTTATGTTTCATGTTCTCTGTCCCACAGTGTGGACCTGGTGCACGCCCAGCTGCATGTGTGTGAGGGCCGCAGCCTGCCTGAGCTGTCCCTCAAACAAGACAAGATCAGAGTGAACGGCTGCGCCATCCAGTGCAGAGTGACCACCGAGGACCCGGCCAGAGGCTTCCAGCCCGACACCGGCAGGATCGAGGTAGGGGTCACCTTGGAATGACTTTCAGGTGTTGCTGCGGTCAGGGAGACCACATGTCGACAGAGGAGCAATTACTCCTCTGTGAGATGTCATTTCTGGAGTCTGGAGAAAATCTGTTGAAATGTTCTGATAAAAATATGTTTCTAATACCTCATTCACACCAACGGTGTTTCAGGGCCGGCCCGGAGCTAGAGCTTGAAAAGCACCGGGTTTTCCTCTTCATACCGCAGCTGAGCAGCCTCTTAGCTCCGGAATCCGGTTCATTTCGAGCACCAAAAAATTGCCCGGCCAGAGCAAAAGCACCACATACGTCACGCTTACGTCGAGGCGGGGGAAGAGACAGGATCTACTCCTGAACAACAACAGAAAGTCCGTGTTTTATCCAGTTTGTAAACAACGACGGAGAAACTTAACAAGAGTTTCAGTGTTTCTGCCATAGACTGTATATATAAAGGTTTCTGCTCATGGTGAAGCAACGTGTCTGCGTGTTAAGGTGGAACCTGAGCATTCACGTTGATCACCTCTCATTATAACTAATTATAAATCTATAAAACTATAAATATTAAACTTTACTTCACGTGTTCATTTGAGAACAGCTGTTACAGTACATACTTGGGTGAAGGATACAGTTCATTTAAATGAAAGATACAACGTTACTCCACACATGGTTTAGTCCACCTTAAGAAATAAGACCGATCTCGGAAGCAGTTGTGTTTTTAAAAAAACTTTATTGACACGAGTACACTTGTTTATAAGAATATAGTCACCACAGAAATGACTCCGCAAAAGCTGCAGATAGAGCCATAAGAAATGAATGCAACTGATTTCATCCGTGCGGTTTGGCTTTATGAAGCAGGCACGCAAATGGTAACGTCATGACGCAAACGATGACGCAATGACGCATTACCAGTGGACTCTGGGCTGTGTGAAAAGAGCTAGAGCTAAACCGAAGAACCGGTTCTGAACCTGAAAAGCTCTAACACGGAGCTTGAACCGGAGTTGCGTTGGTGTGAATGAGGTA
>CALSBZ010042811.1:941912-961550 GCA_943591055.1 Gobionotothen gibberifrons | reverse complement strand
ACACACACACACACACACACACACACACACACACACACGGTTAATGAGAGCGACACACTGAACAATGCAAAGAGCTGATTCTCCTTTATGGCACACTCAGTGTTTTCATTCATATCAGCTACTATAGCTTTGTGCTAATAAGAGAAAACATGTCGTCCTGAAATAAGTGTGTGTGCACATGTGTTCAGTCACAGCTGCAGGGATCAACCAGCACTTGAATAATGGGTCTGTCACATTGATCCATATATTAACTTTCAGCCCTGCAATTATAAACTTGCATTGCCATGTGAGACCTGAGAGTGGGAGGCTGTGATTTCCCCTTATTTCTGTATGCCTGACTGTGTATCTTTATCTCTGCGAGAGGGATCTATACCGTGCCTTTAGTGTGCATTTGCATGAGAGGACAGGTGATTTTCTTTGACTGTCCACATATGTGATGACGTATTTGACTCTATAGGAGTGCTCTGTGTATCCTTCCACATGGCACACATCCTGTGAATCACGCCATTTGTCTTTGTGTAAATCTTTCTCTCGCTGATGAGGTGTGACCCTCGATACTTTTTGCTGTCATGCCTTTGCCCTTCACCCTGGACTGTTCACCCACCTCCTCTTCTTCCATCCCATCCCTTTCTTTAATGTGTTGCTTTCTGCTGATTCTTTATTAGCTTGTTTTAAAGCCTTAACGCTGTTTCCAAGTGCGTTACGAATAATTAAATGGCAATGAAAGCCAGTTTGAATCAATACAAATGGCACATTAGTTAAAACAAGGTTTAATGGGAACAAAACAGCCATTTTATCAGAATGAAAACAAATCACGCCATGTATTAAAGTTAATGTTAAGAGATAATGGTGATTCTGACCCCAGCCGAGGATAGTGCTTAAAAAGCCTTCTGGCTATGTCTGGCCTCTGTTTGTACCCTACTCTCTGCTGGAGTGGGTTTTAGGACAACAGTTCATTTAACTCTTATAAAGAGACAGTTCACCCTAAAAACAAAAATGTACATGTTCTTCTTTCGTATAGTGCCATTATCAATCTAAAATGTTCTGATGTTGCGAGTGTTGTCAGCACTTTAATGTAGGAACTATTTTCTCTGTCATATAACCTGGCATCGCCTCATCTTGAGTATCACTCATGATTTCTGGAAAGAGACATTGCTGTTGAGTTTTTTCCAAATGTATTTTTTTGTTTGTTTGAGCACCATGAACTGAGTGCCATCTAGTACCATTAAATTGGAGAGAAGGCAGACATGTCTACGACCGACACTCAGCCCCTCACACCACAACAACATGGATTGAAAAAAAAGCACTGCAGGTAGAGGAAAAATAGTTTTTTATTTGGGTGAACTCAACAGAGCAGATAAGCAAAAAAACAGGTAACATGGTGTGTTTTTCCCTCACTTTTCAGAAACATTGATTTACAGCTGAGCAGTGAGCGGAAGCTGATTAATGATATTATCTGCATGTCAAATGTACTGCCATTGGGGGACTATACATTTCTCAGAGACCCTCTGGTTTCTCCCCTTCTTTCCACTTGTCATGGATGCAGTGAATAAAATACTGCAGCTGCTGCATGGTGGCTTTCCACGCTGGCTTTTGACTCCTTGGATGTGATTGAATTCGCCCCGCACCGCTGGCTTTCCAATCAAACAAATCATCGTCCGTAGGTTCTGAGGGGGAGAGTTAATGCTTATGTTGTGCACACAGATTTATTTCAATTGCATTTAAATCCATTAATTAACCCCCCATGGGGTGTTAGTAGTAGTTAATTAACAGTTTATATGGCTCAATGATCAGACCAAACTGTTTATTCTAAGCCTGACAAATCACCACATTCAGGTGAGACATTTCCTTGTCAATTTAGCTTCGTGAGCTATATTCAAATCAGTAGCATACATTTCAGATGCAGGTCCGTAAAACATTTCGTGAACACCCCCATTATTTGGATTTCACACTTTCAGGTAGCATTACTGCTCACTGTGAAAATAGCTGCTTGCACTACATTTCACCTCAGAGCGGAGTCACTGTAGAGTAGCTTGTGACCTTTCCACTTCAAGGACTTCCTTTCCCATATTTTCTTCTCCTCCAGCATCACTCGATGCTTCCCTCCCACTTATACCACTCATCTTGACATAATGTACCTTTATTTTCCCTCCCACATCTTTATCCTCCCTGCTTCTAACACTGCATCTCCCCCTCTTCACTTATCTCCATCTCTCTGTCTGCCCCCTTCCTCCCTCTGTTTCTCTGCCCTCCTACACCGTTTACCCCCCCAGTTGAGCTATGAAAAGGGACAACCCTGACCCCTTTTACCATTACCACGCAATATACATGAACCAAACACAATCAACACAGGACAAGTGTAGATGGAGGAATGCCATGTTGGAGGGACGCATGAATAAATGATTATCCAAAGGACTGTGACAAGGTCAGCAGCTGAGTGACAGTGAAGGGTGGATGACAGCCGGGGAGCGGTCGTCACGCTATGGGCTCGTGGTCCCTTGAGTTGCAACTTGGATCATTTACATTGATTGGTGGAGAGTCCATTCTGTAGTCTTTGCCGAACTCAGGATGATGTCGTTGTATGGCGGCTGTTGTTGCTACTATAAAGCTTTTAACTCCAACTTAAGTGGTCCGGTTGAAAATGCTGTCACTTATTGAAAAAGCTGCTGCGTGTCAACGAGAGAGGGCAGGAGCCATACACCAAAGACAGCTCTCCTGTTCACAGCACTAGAGAATAAAATGCGTTTGCAAAACTAAAAAGACAGTAGGAGAGTTGGGAAATGGGGTGCAGATTACAGATGGGGGAGAAAGGAACCAAGACGAGGAGGAACACGTTTTTATTAGGATGTAGAGACAAAAGACTGATGCGTTTGTGAGCTAAACTGAAGCAAAGATCCAACCTGCTGCAGCAGTAATGGGTTCATCCTTTTTTCCGTCTTTTGATACCGAGAAATAATAGACCTTTTTATCTTGTTCTATTATCATCTTCTAATGGAGCTTTCAGAGCCGGTGGAAGAAGTAGGCGAGCAGAGAGACAGGAGTAAACAAGGTGGATTGACCGTGTGCACCGGGAGGAGGAGAGCAGTCTTAAAAACAGCCATTACTCTGACCCACAATTGCAGTGTCGCACCCCCCCCTGCTGTTGCTCTCTGTCTGCACTTTGACTGTCTGCTGCTTTGCAGTTCAGACACTTCTCTGTTCTGGGACTAAATGTTTTTCAATCTGTCCTCACACTGAAGGGACTTTGTTAATCTGACATTTGGGTGGTGAAGAAATAAAGACTGCACCCACAAATAGAGGCTGAACCTGCTGCACACTTCTTGAGTCCTGCCATAATGGTTTCTTCATCTCTTCAGTCATTTCGATGAGGCTACAACATTGACACAGCAGGGGTGCCAATACAAAACACAGCTGTTAAATACTTCCTAATGTTTTTTTAAATCCCGGCTCAGTTTTTGGTGTCTCATAGACTTGTAATGGAGTTTTTACTTTAACTCATTCCTGACTCAATTTAATGTTCCCATCTGTACCTGAACGCATCGCTACCAACACAGTGCGTTGCATTCCAATGTAAAAGTCCAGAGAGCGTGCTTTGTTCCTGCTGTCTGCCAAAACATAATGAATATACTTGATTGTTAAAAACTTTAAATAAATATGGCCAACCAGAACAATCTCGGGTGCATTTTCACAGCAAAGAAGTTTGATTTAAAGATTTTTTTTTACACTGCAGCTCTTTGAGTGACTGCTGAAACACCAGAGAAAGATTTGCACATGGTGTAGTCATATCAAAGCCAACCAATAAGCATGTTTTACGTCATTTAAAAGCATACACTTCCTTCATTTTCTTTAAAAAGTGTCGGGCTTCACATTCATGTATCTTTAAATATATATTTTAAATATTCAATAACAGGGTGTAAACCAAGGGAGAGGGGAAGGGGATGAGGAGTGATAGATGTCACAGCAGGAGGGTAGCGGCAGTTCTGTCAACACGATGACAGGAAGGGATGCACAAGGTGCTTTGGGACCAAGCGGGGGTGGGGGGGGAGAAGAGTAATACAGCAGCACCTTGACATTTTGTATTTTAATCTATTTTTCATCTCATCAGATTCAATGTATCCGCCAATCTTTTGGCATGTGAGCTTTGCGATCAGTTTAGCTTGAGATGTGAAGCGAGAAGCACGAGTGGAAAAGCCTTTACTCCCATAGAGTGATAAGGGCTGAAGAAGACAATTTAGACCCAATTAATGTTACATCTGTTAGGTAAAGAGAGAGAAATATGGCTTTGTCCAGTAATCTGACTTTCCGTACTGTACACAGAAATATTGTGTTACATTTGATAGCATCAACAAGGAAGCAGTGGTCACTTTTTGTCTGAACATCTATTTGCCGATCTATCCTTTTATTTTTTCCTCCATTTGATCAAACTATCATATCAAACCTCTCTTCCAACTGTTGCCAATGATGCCCTGTCCTCCTCAGTGGGCCGGCCGTGAGGCATTTTGGATATAGGTACACAATGGTTGGAATTGGGCCAATCAACAAAGGCTTTTATGTTTTACCACCGTCCAAAAAACATATTTTGATACCTAATTATTTTGATACTCAGACATGTTATATTGTCATAGGTTATTTGCACAACACACATTCAAATGAATCACAAATACAGAATTGTATGCTATGTATGTTTACTTTGATTAAAACATGGCATAAGTAGTTTTATGTGCTGTATGCTGTTAGGAAATCAAACTGGTCATCAATTCTTCTAATTCATATGACTGTGAAATCATCTTCTTCAAGGACTGGATTGAGATTGCATTTGAACACATGACATGTCATAAGCCCAAAAGGATTTTGTACTATATATAGCTTCAAAATGTAACTTGGTGCAATCTGTTAACGTTAGATGTTAGATCCATTATTTAGCAGGACTGCGCTGCCCAAAGGATGCTAACCGCTAACAGCTAACTAGCTTCTGCTGATTTAAACACAGATTTGATATTGACAATGTAGCTGTATCCGCATGTAACTTTGCATGGTTCCCCCCAGGCCTTGAGCTGGTTTCATCTGTATCCTTTGACCCCCCCCCCCCTGATGGCCGGCTAATTCTAATTTCTTTTTTAATAACCTTATATTCAGATTTTCTCTCCCCATCTCAATGAACTCATCCATCTATGGAGTTGTCTCTAAAATTCCTCATCCTTTCTCCTTTCTTATTTGTCTCTTTCTCTCTCCTTCCCCCCCCCCCCCTGTTACACCTCCTCTGTCTCCACAAAAAGACAGCTAGTAATAAGGCCACATCCTGCTGTTCCCCTCTTGCCTCCTCTTCCTATTATCCACCTCCTCCTGTTACTCAGCACCTGGTCCCCCTGTTTGCCTTCTCTCTGCCCCTCCTCCCCACTGTCATCTGCTGTTTGGTGGACTTTTTGAGAAATCCAAAGCCAGCCATCCTTAGATAGAGAAAGAAAACCTTACTTCTGCAGTATTTGTAGCCTTGGGGGAACACCTTACTCCTTCATCCGGTTTCATTCCTTATCAGTCTGAATTTGAATACCAGAAAAGGATACAGCTGTCATTCCATAATACATGCCATAAATCAGACTTCAGATTGTGTCAACCTCACATCTGTCTTTCTATTTCTACCCCCCGCGCCAGACCCTAGATGCAGCCTTGTTTCTTCTATTGGAACACATTTGCATTCATCACTCAGTGTTGTAATGTTTTACAATGCAGTTTGTTTGTATGGCTGTGCACGCGCTTCTGTTTCTCTGTGCACGTGTTCCCCATTCTCCGAAGAAACCATTTCAAAATAGGTTGAGTCCTAATTAGAGGAAGTGTGTTTGTCCCACATAATCATAAACACCTTGATCTGCACCCCATAAACAGCCTGCTCCCCACGTCGATTGACAGAGTCATGATTTGTCGCCATTATCTTTCTTTTATTCATTGCTGTAAACAAAGCCGTCAGTAATCAGCGGTTCAAGAGCTTTGGTTGTTTGGAGCTTGATAAAGTAAATCTCTGCATACAATAGAATACAAATGTAAACCTCTAAATGACTTCCACACACTTTAATAAGGATGTTTCCCCAGAGAGTGGTGATGATGCACGGCCACCAATTTATTCTTGCTTTTCCTCATTCCTAAGCCGCGTTCAGGGCATATCTTCCACTGTTGATGTGCACCATTATCTCCTTTGTGTCACAAATCAAGCTTTTGTGAAACTTGAATATATCCATAAATGTTGGACGTGTCCAGATAACATTCCTCACATATATTTGTACACGTTTACAACTAAATGTACAGTTACTCTTCCACGTTCATATTGAGAAAATCCGGTGGCATATTGCTCTAAAGAGGTCACTGCTACATTATCCAACATTCCCACTGCACAGACCAACATCCCCAGTATGTGTGGTCCAGCTGCAAAAAACGAGTGGTTTGAACGCACACGAAACCTGTGACATGTGACGAACACATGAAATGAGAAAGCAAGAGGGACACACACTTCATGTGCCGCCTTGTTAACTCTAATAAGATCCAGGACCTCTGACCAGGTGTTTGAACACTTGGAACACACACACCTCAGAAGGGCAAACCACCGGCCCTGCAGGTACAGACACACACCCCGCCGTACAGGGTGTAATCTCCAAAGAAAGCACCTTTCACCTTGAGGGGTCGTGCATGGAGCAGACTCACTCCTGATGTGTGTGTGTGTGTGTGTGTGTGTGTGTTTCGGGCTGGTGTGTGACAGTCACTAAGTAACTGTGCTGACTATCCTGCTGCTTTTTTCCACACAATCGCTGGTCAAATCTATCGTTCAGTGCCCCCCCCCCCAATGCTTCCCGCTCCCCTCTGCCACTCATCGGCAAGGTAATTATAGGCTCAAATTAGCCCAGCATTTTATGGAGTGACATTTCTATTCCTCCCTTTTTCTCTCCATTAGTTCACCCTGCACTCGCTTCTCTGCTCAAGCATTTGGTGGCATTGTCCAATTACTGTCTCGCTTCTTTTTCCACTCATCCGCCTCTCTGATTCCTCTCTGTCCTTTCTCCTCCCCTCTGTCTGTGCGTCATCCCATCATTTATAATTCATCAACAGCCAGACAAAAATCATTAGTAATAATATACGACCTGCTTGGAAATCATTACTAATAATGTGGAGTCAGAAACATTCAAATCACAGATATTTGACGATTGAAAGTGTCATTTGAGGCTTGTTGTCCCCCTGGTTACACCTGTTTTCAGTTAGCGTTGCACCAATGGGTCAATACAGCGAGACTACACTTTCTTCCTTTTCCCCCCACAAAGCCACAAGAGTCAATGCACTGAACAATAAGATGGCTTTTCTTTCAAAAAAGCAAAGCTAATTGAAACTGTGAGGAAACATGCATCAGTGCACCCTCAGAAATGCTCTGTTACACACTCAATTCTCCGATAAACTGCTTCTGGTTCCAGGTGTCGTGGAGGGGAAAACTAAAACTATTACAGGCAATCAATGCAAATGATTTTTTTGGGATCATTTCAGTTTCTCAGACTTCATTCAATTACACTGATATAGATCCTATACCAATTATAAGTGCTGTGAGGATTAACTGGTTCCATTTTCGGAGAAGTCAAATAATTCCTGTTGAGAAATTGGGCTGTTGCAGAAGGAATAATAAACAGATACATCTCATGGAGGAATTTAATAGAAAACCAAATAGAGCTAATGGAATTTCAAGCGTATTTTCCAACTCATTATGAAGAGGATTGATAAGATGTAAAGCATGAATTAAGAAATGACTCGTAGAGCGGAATAGAAAGAGACTGCAGGCTGTTGCACCGCCATGCATCAAACCTAGCTTAATTTGAGCGCCAGCACTTATAAACAAGTGAGATCTGAGGTGTGAATTCAAACATACGCCTCATTAAGTGCTGACATTATGGAACAGTTGGAAACAATGCAGGTCCCTATAATAAAAGGTCATTTTTTGCAACAAGAGCACATTACGACAATCTTTTTGCGACTGACTTTTACATTAGTTTCAAGCCAATCATCACAAGATGAAAAAAGGATACAGATCATACAAATGTAAAGACAAATAAATAACTGCAAGGAACCCCATGTCCACTCCACCACAACCCTCTTGCCGTACCACAAATATCATAGATAATGTTTGTTTGCAATTGCATTCATTAATCTATTCACACACATTACAACAATCTACATCATTACAATGACTGTATAATGTAGTGTATATAATAATAATAATGCATTTTATTTATATAGCGCTTTTCACAACTCAAAGACGCTTTACAGTGTGAGGGAGGGTAGACAAACAAGGACAGGCAAACAAGTAAGTATAGTAAAATAAACAAAAAAAGGCAGTCAAGAGGAAGTTGATTGAGAGGGGGGGGGGGGGCTTATGGGTAGACGGAGTTGAAAATATGTGTTTTGAGGCGGGACTGAAAGACTGTGAGGGACTCAGAGTCACGAAGATCTTGATCTTGATCTTAAAGATATACAGCTTGATTTTCTACATTAGACTTACTGTTATGTTGTGTTCACATTTGGAATGTCGTTTATTTGTGAAAACATTTTTTTAAAGTACGTTTTCCAGACACTTGTCACATGTATTATTTATAACCATATTTGAGTGTAATTCAGCCACCCTCATCTTAGTTGAAACAAAATATCCCAATATAATTATAACAATTTTTGCCACCATTCCCTTTCTCCAAGTTGTATTAAAGTGAGAACAGTCACTGCTTATGAGTTATATCCTGAAGGTCATTTCTGCAGCACTTCCCATTACCATATGTCCACTTCAGTTTCCCAAAGCCCAATTTGGAAAGAAAACACTTGTTGAATCCTAATATGCATCCTTAACTGATCCCCTCCATTTCACCTTACCTGTGCCAATGATTTGACCTCTACCTTGGGGTTGCACTCCTTGTGAAGAATACATATCTATAAGATGCTACAGTTACCCATACACTATCATTTTCTGAAATAACTTTACATTCATGAAAGGCGTGACATGTTGTTTTCATGTCCATCTCCCCGGGAACAACATCTCTGTCCATATTGTATCTCCGCGTGTAATGCTCCTCCGTACAGGTGTGAGCCTCTAACTGAATGTCCCGGTCTCATATTCCTGTCGTTTATGTTGTTTTGCTATCCGATTCCTCGCCTCCTCCTAACTCTTCTCATTTATCATTCCTCCTCCGTTTTCGCTTTCTGTTGCTATCTCCGTCCCATCTCCCTCCTTCCATTTCACATTTTCCTCCGTGTTAGCTTTCTCTCTAGTTATTATTCACCTTTTCTCCCTCCGTCATTTCTCATCTCTCCCTCGTGTACCTTTGTGTCGTTCCGCCTCTCCCTCTGCTCCGTTAGTTGATTTGTTTTCGCTGCTTCATATTTCTTACCATGTCGACTTTCACCCATTGTTGTCTCCTTTCTATTTTCTGCCTCTTCCCCCCCCCCCCCCCCCCCCCCCCCCCCCCCCCCTTCCCTCTTCTTTTTCTTTTTCCCTTTTTTCTTTTTTTTTTTTCGCTTCTTTTTTTTTTTCCCTTCGTCTTTTCCCCCTTTTTTTCTCCTTTTTTTTTTTTTCCCCCCCCCCCCCCCCCCCCCCAAGATTTCTCCCTCTCTTGTTCTGTCGACTTTTCCTCTCTCGTGTTGCTGATTTGTTTTCCCCTTCACTTTCTGCTTTCTTTCCGTCTTTCATCTAATTTGTACACTCTGATTCTGTCATTTTCCTCGCTCCCCCCTCCCCTTTCCATTTATTTGTACCTTTCCTATTGTCTTACCCCCTCGCTCATATTCCACCCCCGTCCGTTGCTCTCTATGGAAATCTTCGACTTATTTGTTGCTTCTTAGCCCCCCCCCCTCCACCGTGCTCGCCTCTAACTCGTTTATTTTTAAATCAGATTCCTTCCTTCTCTTCCTCCCTCCTGTTATACACCTGGTCCCCCGTTTCCCCCTTTTCACAATATACCTCCCCGTTAGTTTGCTAACACTGTCCTATTTGTCATTCTCTCTTTCCTCCCATGCACCATCCTCATATATTCAGGCCTCATGTTTGTATTTTCCAACAGTTTCTTTATTCTTCAATTATTCTTCTTGTCTCCAATCTCTGTGGTTTTCCTTCACCAACCTTATTCCATGTGTGTATTCCTGTATGTGTTCACATTAGAACTCTGTACGCTTCCATTAGTGAGCCCCCATGTCTGCACTGTGTGTGTGTCACTTTTCATCAGGTCCCCTGTACATTAGTTAAGGCTCACCTCTTTGCGACTCAGCGGTTCTTTGCGCACACAATGTCCATGCTTAATTTAGGAACATTTCTCAGTTGTGTGTGTGTGTGTCATTGTACCTGTGTTTTATTCAGTGTTCAGTGATATAGGGGAAGCGGGCTGGAGGGGAGGGAGCATCTGTACCGGATTTTTCCATTTGAGCATTTACACCAGTGTGTTACTTAACATTATATATCACTTTTCTCTGAAAGTGTTTGTTATTCCTAAACAAAATGAGAATAGAATCGAGGGCCCAAATATGGTTGGTCTCTTAGCATTGAAGCGAGGGCAGTTTGGAAGACGGAGATAGTTTATTTGTATTTCACTAGGAAGTCCCATTGAGCTTAGTTATTTATCTTACAAGTCCTGTGAGCCAAGATACAGTAGCAGCGACAGGAAATCACAACAAATAAAAATACACTAGGATATACAAAAAACTAAAGTTGAACACACAGCAGACAAGATAAGACATTCTCTATGAATGACTGATGTATGATAATCATGGTTGACTTGGTAAAGATTCAAAGGTGGTGTTAAAGCCTTCAAAAGAAATGATCTTTTTCAGTTTTAAAAACCCCACTTCAACTGTTATGTCATGCCTGAATGACATGGATTTCTGGACTTAAAGTACATTTTGGGTTTGAAGTAATTTGTGCTAAAAGTATTAGAATAAAATCAGTGAAAGGGATGTTTGAGTTGGAATGAATTTAAAGCTTTAGTTTAGAGTTCAAAGACGTTTCTATAAATGTGCCCATTAGTTTACCATATCTAATTTCCACTGTAGTCCCTAGACAGGTCTAATGACAGACATTGTTTTTGCTGCATTGTGTTTATTATCACTCTCCTGCATGTGTTGAAAACAAAGAGAGAGCAAATGAAAAAGAGTTCTTATAATTAAAATTGCACAAGATGAGAAATGACACCTGTAGTTGTGTTCAGAAGTAATTCTCCATACCAAATGGGCAACGCTGGGGCATTAGATATCAGGCAGCAAACACTATTTTCACATTAGGACATAATTACTGACATTTCTCTTTATGGTTTTTAGTAAAGAAGTGTGAAAAAGGACAGTATTGAATACCATCCAGTTTGGTTCAAGAGAGTAGCTTGAGACTTGATATATTACGCTCAAATAGGGCATGATCTTCATATAAGTGTATATAAAGAATAATCTTGTTCTGTAAATCCCAACGTACCATAGCACTGCCAAATCTGGCACAGCGGCACTTTGTACCAGAACACCAACCGAGCCGGCTCGTTTAAAGTCATTTCTCTTGAGGTCGATTTTTAGAATCTGTGACCCTCGTTTGCCAAGAGAAGAGCCTGATCACAGGAAGAATCCGACCTCATTTTCTTAGGCAAAGTCACAACTTTTAATTGGTATTAGTGACAGCAGCTGCATGTTTCCTCTGAGAGCCGGGACACTCAGATGGACTGGCAGACAGGCGATTCTCTGAATGTTAATGGAGAACCAGAACAAGTGAACATAGTTCTCCTGGACTCTTTTCCATTAAACCATTGTCCCGCAGGTCCTCCAACAGCCCTGCATTAGTATGAGAGGAGCCACTGCAAGGCTTTTGTTCCTCTAACATTGAAACGAGCAGGTGTATGATAATGCAGAAATGGTGAATGGTCTTTCTGATGTCTGAAAAAGAGAAGTACCATAAATGAATTAGTCGTGTTTCACTTGTAAACCCAGGAATCCTCATGTTTGGGGGCTAATAGAGTGGTGCCGTGATGACATATTTTTGTAGGCCAACCCTGAAGTAAACATTGCAACGGCTAACTCGGTAAAAAGCAATGAGATTTTACTCTTTGATTGTGGAATATTGCATTAAATAACATTGGTGTAAGCTAACTTTAGGCCATAAGCGAACAACATCTCGATCAAATGGCTGCGGTTACCATTGCTAAGCTAAAGATGGGTGATGTTCAGCAAAATGTCCTATAGTAGTCTCATTTAGACACTTTTTAGCAACCACCACCAATGTAGTGAGGCCCAATCCCAAACCACTCCCTCGACCCTACCCCTCCGTCTGTAGCCACACTCGCAGCTCAACGAGGCTCCCTCCTGTCAGATGGAGGGAGTAAATACAGCGGCAAGCTTTGGGACGGCCTCCCCTCTCTCCGGCAGAAACAGGAAATGCCGTAACTGTATGTAACAACGGTTTCAAATCAGCATCTCTTTGACAAAAAGTTTAAATTAATAACTCAAATAAAACTCCAAACATCTTTCATTGTGTTTCAAAGCTCTTTTAGTTTTAAACCTGATGTTTATAAGCTTCTTAGTTTTTGCAACAGTCTGTAAATATACACAACTTTATAATAAAAATGTACACATTTACCTTTTTCTAGACTAAACACAGGTATGACCCTCCGCGTGAACGCGCAAACGGGTGGGTAGGGTGTAGGGGGCGGTTTGTAGGGGGCGGTTTGGGAATGGGCCTTAGTTTCTCTGTGTTCATATGCAAATCTGCCGCTGTGGAAGCCACCATTCTCTCAGGATTGTGCTTCTTCAACTATAAGTCTATTCAAATGGCTCAGTTTGGGACGTTTTTCAGTTTTTAAATAACTCGTGCTGACCAACCACGTGTCCCTCCCTTCACCTCATCTCTTCTCCTAATCTCTCCTTTTGCATAATCTCTCCTTCAGGCTCTCTGCATCCATCCCTTGTTCTCTTTCTGCCTCTCCTCCTCTCTACTTCTTCATCACCCTCTCTTCTTCGCCGCCTTCCTTCTCTTGCATATTCTTCCCTCTCCCTCTTGACCCCCACGTATCCCACAACTCTTTCCCTGCTCATCTTTATTCCGGCTCTCATCTAGTTAAGTTTTACACTTTCCAGCTTCGTCTTTCATCTCATCTGCTTTTTCTTTTACTGCTTTTCCTCTTGACATGCAGAATATGTCTAAGAGGTTTCAGCACATGTCTTACATTACCACAGTGGGGCTGCGGTGTGTGTGTGTGTGTGTGTGTTTGTATCTAATGCTGTGTTTACACTTTCCTTTTCTTTTTACTCAACGTGTTCACCGGAGTGTGTCGGCTCTGGTGTTTTTCTAGCGTGCGTTTACAGGTTTAGTGATGCATCTGCATCTCTGTACGACTCCTTGTTTCTGCTGCTCTATGTATGTCAGTATCTGCGAGGGTGTGTGTGTGTGTGTGTGTGTGTGTGTGTGAGGGTGGTTTTATCAGCTCTTGCAGATGGCCCTAGCCTCTCATCCATCGTTCCAGTGAAATGAAGAACCCTCTCAAGAGTGAAGGCAGAGAAGAAAGGAATGGACAGACAGAGGGGGCGATGACTCACAGAGCGAGGGAGAGAAAGGGGGGAGAAATAGGGAGAGGTGAAAAAGAAACGAAGGCTATCAAACGATGGAGAGATGGAGAGGAGTGATGGGAAGAGAGGAACCACCAGAAGGGTCTGTTTACGCCGAACACTGTGGGGTGTGTGAAGTGTTCATCAAGAGTGTGTGTCAGTGTGTGTGGGGGCCCGTAACACAGCCACTTCAGACCTATTGGTACACGGATTTTAAAGCAAGTTTTTTGATATCTCAGCAATAAACATATCATGCTTGTCAGCGGAAAGTTAAATCGTGTGTGTGTGGATGTGTTTCCGCACATGTGGGCATCTCCTAGTGAATTATTCTACGCCGATGTAAAGCTCGCTGCAAAGGTTTGGTCCCATAGCTAGAGGTGTGCATGCGCATTTCTGTGTGACAGTTGGCTCGCCTTAAAAATAGGCTTTTAAAATCACCTCGGGAAAGTGTGTGTTTGCGATGCAACACCCGCCTCAGAGGAAACAAACAGCAACGAGAAGGAGAGAGATGAGGTGAAGGAAGCAGGTTTGTGCCGCATCAAGAAGCACCCACAGTCGGAAAGGTGAAGGGGGGACAGCGTGTAACTCTGACTTTAAACTGGTAGAAAGAAAGCAGAAACACTCCAGGTCAATTAGGGGGTAAAATAAACAGCTAAGAGGGTGACCCGCAGAGCAACGGCAAAGAGGAGAGTAAAGGAAGGTCTGTGTTAGCATCTTGTCCTTTCTGGTTAGCTGTCACTGTTTGGCTGTCCATTCCTGCAGGCCACAACTTTATTGTGGAAAGGAAAAGAAGTGTGAAAATGAAATGCAGACACAACAAGTGAGATTGAGTGTGGTCAAGTAAATTAAGATTGCTATTTCGAAAAAGTATAGAAAAGCTATTTAAACACTTATTAAGCTGATAATAAGAGGCTTCAAAAGCAGCACCATTACAAAAGCCCAACTTATGTTAAAGGGCCACTGTGTAGTGTTAATGGGGATCTATTAGCAGAAGCTGACAATGATATTAAAAGCGTTTTCTGTGCGTGTAATCACAAAAAACAAAGAATGGTTGTGTTTTTTTTAACCTTTTTAGAATAATCCCATATGTACAGAGAGATTAGGTCCTCTTCCACAAAGACACCATGTTGCACCACAATGTTTCTACGGTAGCTCAGAAAGGACAAACCAAATTGTGACTCCAGAATTTGCAGTTTTCTGTCACTGTCCTTTTCCAACATGTTTGTGAAACTGCACTAAAGCAGAGCCACCTCACACTTGTTGCTCTTTAAGTAGCCTTATGATGAGGTTATCCTCTGGTAAAGGTCCTGAAAAGTATCTCTGTTTTGAAAAAGATTTAAAAGAAGTTACCTGGGAGTTGCACCGGGCTTGTGGTTCAGAGACTCTCTGTGTTGAGTTCTGACCCCGCTGAGGACAGTCCTTTCACTGGCTTTGATGGCAAATTCAACCACAGATTTTCTCCTTTTGTGTAGAGTTCTGAACGAGCATAAAAGCAGCAGCTGAGGACTTGAAGGGAGTCGAGCAGACATTTAGAGTTGGAAGGTCGGTGGTGGCAGAGGTATCTCATGCTGTGCTTTTAAAGCAGTTCCAAAGATCTTCAAATCAGCTGGTCATCAGAAAGACTGCAGGGAAGATCGATGTCAAATGCTGCCTTTTTGTTCTCCCTAAAATCAGTCAAAACACTGGGGCAGCTGTATTTTTGATGGGATATTGGCTACATTTATAAAGAACGTTGAAGTCCAAACTAATTTAAGGAAATAATTGCATCTATAATTCAAACAAGAAATTCTAAAAAATAATTTTCAGGACCAAAGTCAGGAAGTACTGGCAATACAGTCCAAGCATTCACAGTATATGAGGAATTTAATAAAAAATGCACATCTGTTATATGTATGAGAAAGAAGGAAGGAGGCAGGGGAATGTGTAAAATGACAGATACATTAGGAAGAAGGGGGGAGGAGAAGGAAGAAGAATAAGCTGGGAAAATCCTCTAAATCTGAATTCAATTCATTTTTAAATCCCATTCAGCTGATCTATAGACATCACCAGTGACCGGCTGAATCAGTGAGGCGTAATGACTGCAGTGTGCAGCACGGGGGTGGGGGTGGGGGGGGAATAGAGTCACGTCTTTCTGGATTAGCGCTGGTCCTACTGGTTAAACAGATTTTCCAGTGGACATCACTGGGATAAGGCCAATTAAAATGCAATTAGAATGAACATTAGCCATTGAGCAAGAATTGGATTTTGTATAAAGCTGATCCATATGCTTTGTGAAGCTGGCCATATTAATGCCGCACATAGTTTATTACCAGGTACTGCAGATTCTGCTCTGTAATTCACTCTGTGTCACTGATCCTGCTCTGAACACCTTAGTTTTGTTTACACGCTGTATTTACATCTGAATCCCTCCTACGCATGTAGAATTATTTCTCGTTTCTCCACGCTCCAGCAAAAGCATTGATCAAGCTTTTAAAATGTCAGTGGTAATGAATCGCTGTTGACTCCAGAGAAAAAATCTATTCGCTTTTCTGTCAATCGGTTGCCTTAAGAAGTGAAAGGTCTCTCCAAACACAAGTTCAAAGAGCTACTTTACATACACTATATATCACGGCATGGCTTTAATTATTGCAGTACATTCTTAGAGGTGTTGTATAATTTATCAAAAGTCTCACCCGTAAACTAGACAGGGATTCAGCACCTAAACAAAAACAGCAATTCAATCTGGAGTAGACAGCTAGAGTTTTTGGCTCCAGCCCTGCAGCAGTACCATTTATTTCCCATCTCCATATTATCCCCATTATCTCCCATTCATATTCTGGTCTGTACCTTTGCTGCCTGCTCGGTCTGTAATGTTCCCACTGCAGGCTCGCAGGCTGCTCATTGTCCATCCCTCATCACACAAATGTGTTTCCACTTCACTGCGTTACTGGCACGCCCTGACAACATCCTTACTTCGTTTTTTTGGCACTTTCTCTGCTGAAACTGTGTCCTTCGGTCGGATGGTAGCCTCTACTCCCCCCCCCCCCCCCCAAACAACACACTTTATTATTTTAAAGCTGTTTCCCCTGCATTACTGAAAAGCTGTTATTTTTTCCCCCGCAGCAGACTGTAATTGAATATTTAGGCCAGCTGCGCGAGAGAACAGCCGGGCAGAGTCCGTGGCCTGATGTGAGGTCACCACGGAGCCAGGGCCTGTGCAGCAGAGCGTTCTGGGAAATATACAATAATAGCCTGGCAGAATGGTGACGTGTGGGTGTAATGTGCTGAGCGCTGCCGGGATGATGAAGCCACTAAACTGACAATATCCCCACATTCAGCGCATGATGGGTTATCGACTGTTAAGCCCAGAAATGTCACACTAAGCCTAGTGTCATCATTTAATAACAGATTTTCCAGGACCAGAATGCATTGCAGCAGATTCAATGTTGTCATATGGCTATTTTAAAGTTTTGACAGTAAAAGAGGTTATTGTAATAATCCTACTAATCTTTCTGCCAGCAACAGCTTCAGTTTTATAATTGAAATACATTTGTAAATCTAAGTTGTTTTTTTAAAGCATATTTGGGCCTTTTGCCTTTATTTAGGTATCAAGAGGAAAGAGAAATAAGTAATAAAATGCAGTAAAGGTTTACTCAGTGGGGGATGCAGCGGCCCATAGTTGACACCCTAACTCCTAATTGATACATAAACACAACTGTATTGTAAACTGCTTTATTGATTAATTAAATTAAATTAGCATTTAAACGAGGCAATAAAACATAAGTATATGAAACAATTCGCTCAAATATTCGCCAATATATAATTTAATTGCATTATTACTCTTTATATGAAGACTTCAAACTTACATTTGAACTTTCTAATTATTGTTTAGGTTGATTGCTTTGACTTAATGTTATTTAGTTTACAGTACAGATGTGTCTGCCTTGCCATATAACTCAGTGCAAAGTACCAGTATGACGATCACCGTGACATTAAATAAAATAAATATTGGGTTAGGGTCTTTTTAATATTACGAAGGATATGTTGTTTATAATCCAGCCTCTCTAAAGTCAATTCCATGTTATTAATGCTTCCAAAACACCCCAAACTCAAATAAATTATTACAAACTTTAAAGTGTGAATTTGACTTAAATAATCTTTTCTTTTTTTTATCTATAAGGATCTTGATAATTCTGTCATTGGGAATGACTTTGGCTATCTTTACATTGCCATTTTTTGATCGCTTTATTTCTAGTGTCTATCTTTAGTTTCTCTGTGTATGCAGTCCCCATAAAAATGAAATAAGATCCGACCGATGAACTGCTTTTTATAAATTTAATTGTATTGATTTAATAATTTATTGCAACTAAATGCTGACTTTGGTATCACACTCATGAACCGATACGATAGGGCAGGGTTCGGCAACCCTGGTGGCACGCGGCACCGTAACCAGTGGCACACTAGGAATAAGTGTGCAAAATATTTAAATTGTATTTTCGGATCCTGAACGAGACCGTCGCCAGGGCGCGTCTCCCCGTTACCTGCAGAAGGAAGCCATGCACGTAACGCAGCCCCGCTCTCTTTAACTCCAGGCGACTTTCTGCCGCTTTCCTCCGTGGTGCTGATCGTTTCACCACAGAGGAAAGCACTTCACAAATTGCAGTACCAATAAGGAGCTGTACAAATGCCGCAGTTTTTGCGTGGCTGTGCCTTTAGCCGAAGGCCCAGTGGCGATCTGCTCATCTCTCATCAAAATAATATACTACAAAGAGGCGGACTGGCCATGTGTGTTCTGGAGAATCACAGAACGGACGATCGTCCTTATTATCATGCCGTTTAAACCAATTATTTACATTTGTTTGAATTCGGCATCATGTAAACATTTTTTTTGAATGGCACTTCATATCAAAAAGGTTGCCGACCCCCGCGATAGGGCATGTGTCAAAATATGTCATGAATTATAAAAAATGTCACCCCGGGATATACATATCTATCTTCAGGGCAGATGGGACTCTATATTACAGACATCATGTTCCCTCTCCCTCGGTAGCGTCTTTGAAACCAGCTCGGCAGCGGCGGGGGGGATGGGACCTCAGTAGTGGCATTTTACTTTAAGAAAATGTTCTTTGACCTTTCATTTTTTATAATAAAGCAAGCTCTCAAGACAGCGAGTTCACTCAGTTTCTTGTAAGCCTGCAGCCAGAGTGGAGTGTCTGGATGTCTCCGTGCTGCGGCAGGCGGTGTAAGCCGGGCCGTGTGGTGCTGATGCACAGGACTGTGGAGAAAAGGATTTTCTTCTTTCCACAAAGCTAAGACAAATCTCCAACCAGTGTCCAGCTCACTATGAATTCAACTTTTCCTGGCATGCACCCAGTGTGCTCGATGTATTGAATCTTTTAGTCTCAGTTTGAACTATGGGAACAACCTCAAACAATACAGTTCCAAACCGGCAATGCAGATTTTCACTAAATGAATCAATACATTTAAACACTCTCTTTCACCATCATCCACATGCTGTGGTAGAGCAGGGTTGCCTGTGTGAAGGAGCAAAGTGATATATAGTGTGCTCGTGTTCAAAAATGTCACATATTGATAGGCGGCTGTTTATTGAGCTTGAGAGTATTGTGTGGGCTGAGACATTGAGATTCAATTGGAAAGAACATGAGTGTGTATGGGGTTTGTAGTTCATAGCATACAGTTCGAATAGATGAAAATACTGAATGACATTAATGCAAGTCATGTCGACAGGACGCCAGGACGGTGAATCTCTGAGAGCCACTCATTAATCTAGCCAGCAACAGACAAACAGAGGGAGGAAGGGGGAAAAGTGAGGGTCATCGGAGAGCAGTCTGGAGGGAGGGCAGTGTAAGACAGAAAGGGGGAGAGATGGAGAGAATGGTGGACGGATACTGAGAGACGGAGAGCACAGCTTTCCTCTCCTCCCTTTCTCTCCAGCGTGGCCATCTGTACAGAGTGCGATTAATCATCCTGTATCCCCAGACATGGCGAGCCGTTACTGCGACACTGTGTGTGTGTGTGTGTGTGTGTGTGTGTGTGTGTGTGTGTGTGTGTGTGTGT
>CALSBZ010042811.1:928363-941512 GCA_943591055.1 Gobionotothen gibberifrons | reverse complement strand
TGGCATCTGTTTGTTTTAGTCAAGATTATGCTAAAATATACTTTCCCCAACTATATTTAAGTTCCCTATGAAGAGCCAACCTTCAATTTAGGAAATTCCCATACATTCCCATAAATTCCCGCTAATTCCCGCTAATTCCCGTTAATTCCCATGGAAAGTTTCCATCTTTGAAAATTCCCGGAATTTTGCAACCCTACTAATAAAGCCTGCTGATTGTTTATATGGCTCTTTAAAGGAAACTCTTGCTAAAGTTTGAGGACAGATGGTAAAAAAAGTCGATTTTAATTTGAAGCATGGGAGGATGAGACTCATTGACTCCTTAAATATTTAACCAAAACCACTCTCCTTTGTGTGCCAAACTATTCACCTGACCTTTCTCCCTGTGATTTCTGTGCAGCACAAGAATGTCATACTTTCTCTATTGGAAAGTGAAGCAATTACTTTCCCTTTTTGGCAAAGCACATTAGCCGTATATAAACGCATTTGGTATAGTTAGTCGGGATAGATTAATGACATTTGAGGATTAATGGAATACTTTTGAATAGCTGCTTAATTTGCATGATGGGGATGAAGGCAGAGAGTGGAGGAAGTAAGGTAGTGATGGTGGACTTAGGGGAATGGAGGGATGAGATGGAAAGAGTTGGGACAGAAGAGACGAGGCTGAAAAGCAAAGCAGAGATTCGAAGAAAGTTTGATGAACATTGGAGGTAGACTGCATGGTGGTATTTAAAGTGGCGAGACAGGACTGGAGGCATAAAGGAAGACTGGACAGAACTGCATTTTGTGTAAAAAGACGGGTGGTAAGAAAGGGTAGGAAATGGGCAAAGGATAAATGATGGTTTAAAGAAAGTTGGACCTAAAACTGATGAATACTTAATCAAAACCATGTATTTTTAGTCTAACTTTAATCCAACTTAATCCCAGCAAAAATATGTTCCTAATTTGAACCACCTGTTGGTCTAATCACCAGTTCACCCCAACAATATTACAAACACAATGATTACAAAAACTAAATAAAAGCAGTACATCTTCAACTTTAAAAAAAGAACCAGACATAACTGTCACTATTACTTGGTTCTGTTCTTCTTCCAGAGTTTACTTTTCCCCACTTGCTATTTTCTATTATTGCCGAAGAAAAGGAGAAGGGAACGACGGCAGACTGAAAGGGAAAACACAGTTAAAGGTCAAGTGAACATCAAGTGTTCAATTTCAGGGTTTTTCAAGCTTAATTCATGCGCTGGTGACCCGGTCAGCATGACAGAGCTGTTAACGTGAGTCTGTTATTATAAAGATGTAAGTGTTGGGGTCTATGGACAGTTATGATTGAGTAATAACCTGTTCCTCCTCAGGTGCAGGCCAATGTAGGACAAGACATTCACATGAAACAAACTCATGTTAACTGCGAGAAAATAAGGTTTTAACATTCATTTTGTTCTACATCATTTAAATGATAGGATGTAAGATAAATATAACATACACAAATTCCCCTAAAACTACATTACAAGGCGCCATTTGCTAATATATTCATATATATTTGTAAACATTTGATGAACAATGGAAAACTATTTTTAAAACCTGTTGAGTGTCTGGCTCTCTTCCTCTGTCATCTTCCTCTTCCTCAATCATTTATAACACAAATATGTCCTGCCTCTCCTGGAGAATGAAAACACATTGTAAAATGAGAAGCAAATCCCAATGCAATCCCACAAAATAGTAATGTGTGCATTTTAAAGGCATAACATTATAATATACACCACACAAATCTTTAATTTATTATACTTTAGACTCCAATAAATACATTAACCTTTAAATCCGAACACAAACAGAAAGCTTATGTTTTATTCTGCTTAATTTAAGTTTTCTGCTCTCATGCAATAAAAAAAGGTCTAAAGCAGCTTTAACCAAAAGGCTGGATCCTTATTATTGTTTATTATCTTCCTGTTAATTAAAGAAAAGTATCACCATGCCAATGAAAGTTTTTTTCATTAACTGAAAGGAGAAGCAAGGGATATGGAGGGAGAAAGTGCTGTATCAGGCTGTGATGGGAATGAAAGGAAGGAGGTGAGAACGGAAGGTGGATTAGCGCATCGCAGGAAGCAGGTACAAACCAAGTTAACGATGCAAAAGAAAAGTCGAGAGAAGAGAGCACAATTATAAAAACATTTCTGTGAAGCTGCTAGGGAGGAAGTTAGGCAGAGGAAAGAAGCTGTGGAGGTTTTTTTGGGGTGAATAGAAACATGAGAAGAATGGAGGGTGGAAGGTTTGTACACATTTCACAAAGAGGCCGTTGGCAGAGGAAGGGGAGCAGAAGCACTAACGAGGACCTAAAAAACTCCATCACCTCAGTTAGGAGGAGCAGGTCAACTGGGAGATGGAAAAAAGGAGCGTAGGGAGCAACTTGGGGAAGATGAAGGAGGAAAAGGAGGATGGAGTGAGCAGAAAATGAGGACAGCTGAGTGATCTTGCAGAAGATACCATGAGTGGTACCAAGGCTAATGAAGAGTGATAGAAGAGAGCTGAGAATTAGGACAGAGATTCAGGCTATCTGGCAACACTGTAGTGCTTCAGATCCTCTTGGAGTCGCTTGATTATAACCTTTTCTTAAAATGATAACCTGTTGACAAGAATATCCCTCAACAGAGGCTCTGTTGGTGGTGTCCTTAGAAGAGCGTAAACGGAGGGCAACACACAGTGAATGACATTGATGGAGATGGATGGGATGATGGGAATGGATGGAGGAGGAATAGTTTGGCAGGTGGAAGGACGCTGAGGGAGATGGGAGTGCTAACAATGTCAGACACGCGGCAGAATCGTGACACTATCTATCCCCACTGGCAGAGAGATGATGGGGGGGGGTGTTGGTAATGAGGATGATCTGGAGCTTTTGGGAGGAAGTGGAAGGGAATGTTTGTCATGATGTCTAATGCACGCCGCCGTCTCCCCCCTGTTGGCACCTGTTTATGCCAGTGCCCCACATAATAGTACTAATATGTTTTAATCAGTCTGAGCCCTGGAGTCCTGTGGAATACATGTTTTCAGTTTGGGTCCCATCTCATAATACCCATTTATTTCAAAGGACACCAAATGTTTAAAAAAAATAAAGTATTATTAAAGAGCAACTTAACTCACCGTTTAGCTTCAGAAAGCCCCCTTTACAAATTCAAACTAAAAGGGGCACTTTGAGAGCATAGTCCTCTGCTAAAGGTCTTTCATAAGTGAAACATAATGTGTGGATCTACTCCAAAATGTAATGGGTTCTTTAGTGGCCCATGATAGACTCTTCCATTAAGTGTCATGAAAAATGGGCCGGTACTTTGTTCGCAAACCTGCTGATTTTTCCAGATTTCTTGGGGGTCTAGTTCAGAGAATTTCTAAAGTCTGGATCTTCTTTGGTGTGGATGAATGTGTCATCGACCCTGAGTAATAAGGAAGAGTATTGGTCTTGTTTTTAATCACTCAGCCTCAGTAATAAAGGGATTTTAAATTGTCATAAATGTTATACAGCAGTGTGCAATTCAGATAATTCATTATATTTCTTGCATAGTATTTCGACCCAAGGACCAGAAGCTTTAATGTAATTTCACATCGAAGGATATTTTATGGCAGCGCACAGTTGGACAGTGGTAACATTTTCTACACGGCAGATCATTGGGATTCTGCAGAAATCAAGAACTAAACTGCTAATTATACCAATTTATAAAAATGTGCTAATCTGATTTTCCCGTCCTCTATCTTCTGCCATGCCTGAGATTTCTGGACCGTAAACTCAAAATGAACTTTTCTCCATTCTTTCTGCACACTGAAATAGTCGATGCCATAACTTCCACCCCTGTCAATACGATCTTATTGCACGCACATTGTAAAGGTCAGCATATTTGGAGTCGAATCAATTTAATTGAATTTCAGCCTCTGAACCTGGCATTGGAAACCTCAGCGCAGTGCGTGCTGCTGGCGAAAGCAGCCGCTCCCTCCTGAGCATCTGGAGGTGTCAGATTCTTAACGCTCGGCGCCATGCTCCGTAAGTCCGCCCTGATTTAAGTTTGTCCCCGTTTGACCCTCGCCAGAAGCTCTCACAGAATAAATGGACTTTATGCCAGCCTCCATTATTTGTGCTTGCTTTAGATCACATAACAAACAGCAGTGTGTTTTATGAGCCCGGCCCCTCGGGTGACAGTCAACATCCTCTCAGATTGGGTTCCCATGTAAGAGCATGTTTTAAAGCGCCTGGCTCCCATGGTGTCAGAGGCACGCAGTGTTTGCTTTGGGTCCCTATATTACGTGAGAATAATGAGTGTGAGCTCCGGGGCGAGAGACTCTATTTACACTGTTTGGCCAGTCAGCTGATATAAAACATGCTTTTATAAATAAAAGTCCAGACAGGGACGGCAAGCTAAAGAACAACAGATTTACACTGATGGCAACAACAGCCACTATAGTCACTGGCAGTAGATGGAAAGGGTGGTGGATGAATAATGGTTTGCGTACAGGGAGGTAGGGGTAATGAGGACAACTGTGCTGTAAGGGACTTTAATCCACACATGAGTTTCAAAGTTGAATAATACCCTGGGCAGTGAACGTCTCATTGTTTGACATGGAGTAAAGTGGGGAGTATATTAAAAGGAAGATGATCGAACAAAGATGAAATACAGTCCAGGAGAAGTTAACAGGAGGTAATTGTGTCGGGGCGCAGCGTGTGGTACTTCAGAATTCACTGCTTACCAAACAGAGATTTAGAGCCGGAGATAACGAGGGCGCATGTTTTGGGAGGACCTGGAGCGTAACTGTTAAAAAATAAGTCATATTTGAAAAATGACACCCATTTCTGCTCTGGTTGTACCTGCTGGTGCATTGCAGTCTGATGATGATGATCGTTATGATTACTTTATTTTCTGTCTTCTGGTTCATGTAATGTCCATATGGTCTGGCTGCTTTCCCAATCTGCAACTCTATTCTTTGTATTTTTCTTTCTTCCCATAATCATAATAGTCTGTTACCTCATTGGCTAAATGCTACAAGTCCACTTTATAGGCATGACCTCTCAACACATTCACTAAGTTCCCTTTCTATTAATCAAGGTGTTCTACATCCAAACCCTCAACCAAAAGAGAACATCTTTTTCTAACCTATGCACATGATCTAATCCTTGAACATGGCTGTACTATTTTTGAACCATTATCCACAGATAGCACTTTGGTTGGACTTAATTCTCCCATATCAGAAGTGCCAACAGAACATTTGTTGCAGTCACGCACTAATCTATCGCACTCAAATGTCCTCTTTTCATCCCAGAAGCCACATACCATATTTACCATTTTAAATGTCCTCTTTTCTGCTCTTAACACACACTTCCAACCATACCCTACATCAAATATAGAGAAATATCAGAGTTCACCTCACCTCCTTTTAACATCGTATTAAACGCACCAAACATAGACTTGACAACAATCATTGATCCATTGGGTTTTTCTCAGGCTGTCTCAACCCAGACATCACAGCAGTCTTTTGCTCTTTGGTCTTTCTTTCAACTATCTTTCCATATCATAATCCTCTCCAAAAACAGCCCTATCTATCTTTGATTAAATGTGTACCTTCTTACGCCGCCTATATATGGGTATCCCTGCCAAAGAGAGCAAAGTTAGTAATTCATCATCAGCTGTATAATCATCCATTCCCTATGCTCTCACAAAGGCAAAGCTTATCGCGTTAACGAACACGGCACCTTTCTAGGTGTCATCAACTCTGTAGCACCCTTATGCTGCTTTCACACCTTTACCCCATGGTTCAATTATTCTATTTACACACTTCAGAAATAATGCTGAACATTGTTATAAAAAAGTATTACTTGGATCTGATCAATAACAACAGACATAACTGAATGATGTATTCAATACCAGAGCTAGTGCTCACTGAAACCACGCCGCCTGGTTTCCAGTTTATAGCTAAGAATGATGTATTTTGATTTAACCGTTTAAAAACCCAAATCAATGACTTTTGCCTCGTTTGTCTCTGTTTTTAAGATGTTATTCCTAACCTCAGCCTTGTAAAGTGTAAAGAGAGTCTTCTGGGAAAAGTGCACTTAAAATGAGCTGAAGTCGGGTGGAGTTGATGGTTCTGGACTACAGGCTGGACAGAGATCAGACCTCGATCCACCCACAGTGAAGCTCACTTTTGATGTGTGAGTGAAGTTGGCCTTTGATGTGCTCGGCAGAAGTCTGGGCCCATCAGAGCGAACCTGGAGGCAGACATACACACAGTTATACTTTGACACATCATTTCTGAAAGTTTTCCATCACAAAAACTCTTGTATATTGATAGTTGCAATATATAATTCAACCACTGAGCTAAAAGTTTCATAAAAGTCAAGATGCTGCAGAATAAAGAACATTTTCTTTTCATATAGATGTTACGATTGTCAGAGCAGGAGGGGAAAAAACATTGAGATGAAAAGAGGGCGGAAATGAATCAGGGATTCAAACTAATTTGTTCCTGCAGATGTGCACAGTTGCACTTTGGACGGATCTGGCGGTGGATGTGATTGGAGAACTGAAATAAGGAGGCAAAGATAGTGTGTGATGCTACATTACTGCAGTGGTAGATCAAGGCTCTGGCGTTATGATCAAAAGGCTTTTGTCCTTGTGAGGAAATAAAGACTCTCATGCCCACGCACATTTACATCGCTGCACATAACTAGGCCGTTACACTCACACAAACGCACTTATCCGTCACATCATCCGTATCCAGTTTCCTATTATCCCTTACTGGCTAATTCATTAGTTTCCCTGATAAAAATGTAGCTCATTAATTTACCGCTCTTTGTAGTGTGTGTTGGGTATTTGTGAGAGCCGGGGAGCCAGACAGCGGGGTCATAAGCAACATCAACCAGATTGAAAATTAATGTTGTAACGTTCTTATGCCCGAGTATAATGGATTGCACCTTTGTGTATGGGGGCATGTCATCCAATTTCAAGTGGTTATGACGCTTTGGCATTAAAGGTTTGAGACGGGTGGAGATGGGATATAGAATCCTTATTTGCAGCAGAGAGGATGGATGAAAGGATGTTTAGTTGTAGAGCAATTATGTTTAGGAGGCCAGAAGGAGGAGGAACTGGACAGAGAAATATACATTTACACTATAAACAGAATGCCGGTCGATAGGGTTGAGACAGAGTGCAGAGTGGGTCAGAAGTCACCAAAAGGAGGAGGGTGAGAGACACGCTGAGGGGAAGAGTCAGATGAGAGGGAGAAGAGCATTGCATCAGTACCTAAGGAGATGGGAGCAATGTGGAGAAAATGGCAGACAGCGAGGTGTTCAAGAAAGGGGGGAAAAAAGATTGAGTACAAAATGCTTGAACAGCAAGATACCCGTGCTTTTGTCACAGTTAATTAAATTATCAATGCAGATCATCATATGTTAAATGTCTTTCAATGGATACTGAAGATTCATCAGTTAATGGAGAAAGTCTGAGACTTGCATAAGATGGACATCTTTTTTCCAATGCGATTAAAGGTCTGTTACAAGTATGTACAATGTACTAGCTGCAAAATGACTCCTTGTCATGTTTACATTATATATCCATCCTATAGAAGAAGTAGACGTTTAAATGCTCATTGCAGATCGTTGAATTGTCAATTTTCCCTGAAGTTTTGTGCAACTGAAATGATCCTTTTTAGTTTCTGTTAAAGTATGGAATGTGTTTAGTACGTCTAACATTGTCATTCTTAATCTTACGCTTGGTTTTTCGTTGTGACCCACCTTATGCAACCCTTTATGTGACCCCCAGTCATTTCCTTCTTCTGCTCCCATTCTCATCATGTCACATATGTAGCACAGTATGAAGGTGTTGCCCAGGTTTGCTGCTCTCTGGTAACACAGGTGGACTGAATAGAGCTCCATCTTGTCATTTCTCTGTCAGTTTGCACCATCTGCCTGCCTGCCATACTCCCACCTTCTCATACAGTTTTCACAACACACTGTAGAAGGTTTTTCATAGACTTTTTTTTTTTTTTTAGACTAAGGTGACAAATGCATGGTAGGGACAGGGTTTACAGCTCGGCACTCACCTGTAGAGTGGAGGTTTTGGCAAATTGCTTAGTTTGACTTTTTGGTTTTACCGTGTATTTCAGTAATTTGTCAAATTGTTCACCAAATTGCTGCTGATAGACCATAGGAAACATAACCAGTGTTACACTTCCTCAGACTGAGTCACTGTCCTAGTCCATGTTAACATCACAGCACCTCTTTCCTTCTCTGTCCTAGAATTGTATTTAGAGAATGCCGTTATCTTTCTTTTCTGGAAATGAAATTTGCATTGTTTTAGACATGGTGTTAAGAAAATGCTTCTTCGTTAAAGTTTGAGTGAAACACCAGGGTAACCCCTAGTATGTAAAACCCATGTCTTTAATTAGTCCTATTAAAAATAGATGGCTTACATTTAGGCTGAACCTCCAGATAGTTCTTGATTGAGGCAGATTGAAGCCGTTCCATGCCTCTGCACTTTGCTCTCTCTCTTTCTCCTCTCCCAGTTGCTCCCGTTCCTCCCCCTGAGTGCTCTGATTGAATGAAGGGGAGGGCTACCAGTTATATGGCTTGTAAAACATTTTTTCCCCAAACTGCACCGATCCCACCCATAACCAACCCCTAATCTCTCTTACAGCTACTTTTCCCCTCTTAAAAACCTGACCTTTGCTTGTCGTACCTAATTTTTACTCCCTTTTTACGATTTCTCTTCTCCTTATGATTTGCATTCCACCCTTAACTTACCCTTCTTGCATTTTACTTTGCTCTCCGCCTTAGAGCTCTTCTTCTCTCTCCTCTTTTTCCCTCAACGTTTGCCTTTTTAGCTCCCAGTATTTCTGTTTGACTACACTGCGCCTGTGCTCTTTGTCCATTCCCCTTACACACTCTGCTTCTCTCTGTCTGTCTGTCATGTGTTTCCAGGCCTTTGAGACTTGCAAGCCTTTGCCAGTTCAGCTTTGCTTGACGATAAAACTGTTGAACTTTGCAAGAATGGGTTCTGAGTTAGGGGAGAGAAGGGTGAAACGTGATAAGGTGACACATACAGGGTCAGGCTCTAAGAGGGATTGAAAAAGCCTTGTATGTGGGGTATTTTGAAAGAGTGAATAAACTGTTTATGTCCCAGTTTCGTCTTTTCACAAACATAAAAGAATCAGGGTTGGGAAATATTGGCAAAATTAGTGCAAAATGAAATTCCCTTGTTGTTGCCTTTTTATTCATGCTCTACAACCACACTTTCACTTACAATGCTGCAAGACCATTTTACACCTGCATGTAGTTACGGCAATTTGTCTTCAGAATTACATATACTTAACTGGGGAGAGAATGTCATCTGAACCAGGCACATTGGTAGGTAGCCTAGATTTGAGAGGTAGCACTTATTGTCAAGATCAGCATGTAGTTCACATACTGTGTGTCTGGGCCTGAGTCATGGCCTAGATTCAACACAGAGATCAGACTCAAATGAATAATGCAAAATGCATTTCTCATGAATTGAAATAATTGATACAGATGTAATTATGTTGTGAGTGTTAACAGCTTAAATGTGATGGATTGCTTTTTGATCCTGATGGATGACTTGGATTTGTGTTCAAATGGTGACATATTATTGAATTATCATCAAACTAGTTCACCATTCATCCATATTCCTCATGGTCTCTATTCTCTCCTCCTGTTGGGTTTAGGGACACATATACCATTTTTTTTCTGCTTCATGTCACTTTCAAGTGTATTTATTTATTTATGTGCCTCGACTGTGACATGTTTACATTCTTTTACATTCTTTATCTGTGCCGCAGCACTTATTTTCACCCTCTGTCTGAAACCAGAGCACAGTCTGCTCTGATTAGTTTGCTGGTCAACCGTTTAGAGATGATCCTCATCACGTGCAATGGTTAGACGAGCAAATAGAAGCGCAATGTAACATATGCCCCTTTCACACCAACGCGGTTCCCGTTCTAGCTCCGTGCTTGCGCTCTTCTGGTTCAGAACCAGTTTTTCTTTTCAGCCCCCAACAACAACAACAACAATGGGGGACTGCGTCGGGTCGATGATCGTGTTGCTTTTAATCATACGAAGCCAGATTACATTAAATAACTACTTCTCAACCCTTATACTTTTCTCCAGAGTGCCGTGGTTCATTGTTTATTAATGTTTCAGCGGCATTTACCGGCCGCTGCAGTGCTGCCCGCTGTTTTGCATCACAACACTGTTATGAAAGTTTCTCTGGTATAAAATGGGTGATGTTAGCATAGCAACCAAAGCTAAACGGACTATCTTGACTACTTGTTGCTATCCTATTGTGGCATAAGCCTTTTTCTACAGGCACATTTTACCGGCGTATTTTTCATTATGATTCTACTTGTGATAGTCAGACATACCTGTGCAGCCCATGTATTGATTCCATCTGATAGCTGCTATAACACAAAACAAAAGGTCTGCCTGCTCTCCACAATGATCAATAACAGCGAACGGATGGTCAAAGTAAGGTACAAATAAACAGAATCACACGAAGCCTGGTTAGTGTTGCCTGACTTTATAAAGTGTGTTTTTGTATAAGTGTGTGGTTGCGTTCTAGTGACTTTGCTCAGCACTACTGCTTGTTACAACATTTGCCGTACTCGCCATAAACTGTTATTGCTCAGGTTTATTCAATTAAAATGTAAAACCCAAATGTTTCCCAAATGGACTCTTGTCTCTAGGGTGCCAGTCATGGGTTTTAAATATTCAGGCAAACATTTTTTCTGAATTGCAAATAAGAGAATGCTGAACAAATTATCAACCAGGGTCAAATAGTCAGGAAACAATTTCTGGTATATTGTGTACAAATACGAGGTCCTTTACACTGTTAAACATTTTCAATCCGGGCACATGTGCTTTACTTACAGCTGTACTGGATTTCAAACTAAAATAAATAACTAGAAGGGCATTTGTAGAGCCCGCACTATCACTCGGAGCCTCTCCAAATGTAATGGCATCTTCCTTGGCCCGTGCTACAGTTTATGAAAAACAGTCGCAGTAGTTTTTCTGTCATCCTGCTAACAAACTGAAAACATAACCTCCTTGGCTGAGGTAACAGTAACATTATAATAAGCAACGTGGAGAATAAGCAGAAGGCGAAGCAGGTAGGAAGAGGAGGCTGGCAGGAACGCAGAGTGAGAATTAAGATGGTGCAACGAAAGGAGGGAGGAGAGACTCTGAGGGAAGGAGCAGTGGAGGTGTAGTGACCTACTTGGTGAGGAACGGATGCTGCTGTGTTTTGTATGTAACGTACAGAGAGGGAAGAGGGAAAATATTCAGGCAGAGTGAAGGCAGCAAAAGGCCAGAGAGGAATGATTGGCAGTGCGCCATGTTGGATTGTCAGCTTGCTTTGTGTTGTGTTTCCACGTGAACTGCAGGAGAACACGCTAAAACCACAAACAATGTTATTTCCCCCGTATATCATTTCCTCTGTTCTGCTGCTGTCATTCTGTCTGCGTCTCTCAACCCCACCCCCCCCCACCCCCACCCCACCCCACCTCCTGTCACTCACCCCCTCCCTCTCTAATTGTATCACTCTGGTGTTACTTCTGCCTGCTTGGGCGTACGACAACATGAGTGCCAAACTGGCAGCTTTCACTGACCGCACGTGTCATCGCTGCTCTGAGTGTTAATGCTCCTGTATTTACTGCATGATGAACTGACTATAAGACAGGGAATGGATAGAAGGGGGGCGAGCTCAGGTCAAATGACCTCATATGTCCCATAGAGGTTCATGATTAAAAGATGAATGTCCCGTGCAATGGTTGAAATGCATCGCTATCAACCCAACTGATTTTGTCGATGGAGACATTTGTCGTATCTAAAAATATCAAGACTATGGCAGGAATATTACATTTTAATTAAGTTTGTCGGTTTGCAGTTGCACAACATATAATGAATCGTCTCACCGTATGTTCGGTCTGTGAAAACTGTATTTGTGTTAATTAAATGCTAAATGATGCGATTTGAACTTTTAATGGAGTTATGAAAGTTGGCCTGTTGGGGTAAAACTATTAAGTTTGGATTTACAATTTAAAAAAATGTGGCTTACTTTGATTTGACTTTTAGCCCTGCTCTGTATTTCATTTCTATACCATAACAACCATATGTTTTTGATTTATTTTAAATATTTTTTATGATTTGCTTCAAATGAACAGCAACTAAGGAAACATCAGAAAATAGCTTCCTTTTTTAAATAACTTTTTATAGCCCCTGTTTTTATTTTTAAGGCTTTTTTCTACATATTAATGCATGGGTTATTTATAGATGAAGTGATTTATATGAAGAGCAGCCCTTTTAATGGGTTGGCAAGTAAGCGTTTGCTATGTAGCACACTCATTATATAAATACCCTGAATGGTTTCACACATGAATATTGATCATGGAGGCTTCAGTCTTGGATGTTGTGTGTAGGCTGTTAATTAACCCAGGATCTCTCCAGCTCTATCATCATCAAAGGTTTTGCATCGCATGTAAATATTTCATTGCAATGCACGTTGAGTAATTAAATAAGGCATTTAGCTAATACTGGTATCCCGAGCAGATGGATCCATGTTTTGCATTAAACAAGACATTGAAGCAACACGTTGTTCCATTTTTTAAAGTTTGTGGAAATAAAAAGGAAGCTCTCCTGGGGTTAGGTGGGGAATAGTTGTAGCCTGAAGAAATGTTTGGCGTTGTCACACTGAGGAAGATAGGGAGTGACTCGGCAGCAATGATGAAAGTTTAAAGATGGTTTGAACTTTTGGCTGAGCCCGAAGGGAAGGAGCGGAGACGAGCCGGAGAAATAGCCAAGGCCTGCGCCACAGGGGAAGAAGTGCCAGGTGCGGGAAAAAAATGCCTTTAATATTGCACCAGCAGTGAGACGTCAGGCACACTGCTAGATTATCCAAATAACTTCCTCTGACTTGGAGGACATCCAAAGGATAAATGTCACACCGTTTGGAACATGCTACCAAATGCGTGAACACATTTTCAAAATGTAGATTTGTTTGACATGGTAGCGGTTTAGCACATCACCGCTGTGAAACAAGATTTTTTTTTGGCAACAGATAGTGCAGGTAGAGTCAGGGGAAATTGCCAACGTGATGAAACTCCATCTTGTTATGAATATCT
>CALSBZ010042811.1:904949-923065 GCA_943591055.1 Gobionotothen gibberifrons | reverse complement strand
CACACACACACACACACATACACATACACATACACACACACACACTCCATGTATTGTATTATTAACAAATTAAGTCTGACATCTTCATTGACATTTTATAATCTTTCAGGGAACATCCTCTAATAACAAATATCAGTTCACAGAAATGTTATTTAATTTTTACAAGTGGCATGTTTGTATTGAACAGGTTATTTAACAGTGGAATACAACTATTTTTAAACTATTGGAAAGCACGGAAAATGTGTGTGCATTAGGATTAACCATTAAGATGACATAGACATGAAGTCATGAAAACTAACCCAGACATTAGTTGTCTAACTTGAACCTACCTAAGACACTTGTAGCCTGTCTCTGCTGACGCACAATAAGGGGAATGCCAACACAGACACCTGTCAACCCACACTCTGCTGCTCCCCCTCCCTCCCGCTGAAATTCTGAATGAAAAGCGTATAGTAATCATAGACTAGAGAATGCAATTCCTGAAGAAATTGCTAGTGGGAATGCTTTATGCTGAAAAGCTGACGCTAAACTGCTATGCTGAAATGTAATGTGTAAGAAGAAAGTGAAGAATTTAGATTGAAATGATGCATGAACACTGGGGGCTTGAATGTGTGATGAGAGAAGAAAATAAAGTAAAAAGGCTTGGAAAAGCAGCAGAATATTTGAACTGCAAACTTTTGAACTAACTTGATGGCGAATGATCTGTCGCCATGCCAACGGCATTTGATGACATCCCATAATACGCTTAGATGCGTTGATGGCTGCATCGTTACCAAACCTGTGAAGTTTCGGGCCGTTTGGAGTATTTTCATAGGAGTTATAGTGACATCGTCTTTTATGGCGAGGGATGCGTTTCCATGGAAACGGCATATGATGAAACCCCATAATTGACGTAGAGCTGTTGAGGGCTGGACCGGTGATATACAAGCAAAGTTTGGGGGACGATCGGACCGTGTCCATTGGAGTTACAGCGACATCGTGTTTCATGGCGAGGGATGCGTTTCCATGGAAACGGCATATGACACCCCGTAATTGACGTAGAGCTGTTGAGGGCAGGACCATTAACCATTATCTGAAGTCTGCTGCTCTGAGCATGTCAATTGGAGTTATGACATCATCGTGTTCCATTACACAGGTGTTTATATTTGAGCTAACAACGTGTCCAGAGATCAAAGGTTTCCATGGTGATCAAATAAATGTGGCAAAGGCTCAAATTTGTTGAACAACACATTTGTAACAGGTTTGTTAATTGACCAAAACATATGAACAGTTGGAAGATTGAATATGGGATTATTATTAGGATTATTTGTAGGTCATTGAAAAGTAGAATCATTTGTGAACATTGAAGTTTCTATTTTAGAAAAGCTGACACTGTAGTGCATCGCTGGTTTTAAAAGTGATTTATAAGAGTCATGTTTAAAGATGTGCAATACTTAAAACGTTTATAAAGATCCTCTGAGTGTGTGTCATTAACTCACATAGCAACAGTCACACGTGGTATATAAGTGGTGTGGCTGAGTACTTTAAAGGGTTCATGAATAGAGGGGACTTGAATGTGAAATAAGAACAAGAAAATAAAAGTCTAAATGCATGAAAAAGCAGCAGAATATTTGAACTGAAAACTTTAGAACTAAAAGCATTCGTCACCAATAATGTCTCAAATATGTGGAACATGTTGAAGTCAGTATGAAGTCTCCATCAGACGGAAAATAATAGGCTGAGACAGTCTGTTAAACTCCAGTGACCACGTCATTAGTCTGCTGCTCTAATTATGTCAATTGGAGTTATGACATCATCGTGTTCCATGACACAGGTGTTTATATTTGAGCTAACGACGTGTCCAGAGATCAAAGGTTTCCATGGTGATTAGTGAGAGGAAAGCATTTCATTGTTCTGAATGAGAGATAAACCTGGCTGTTACATGTGAACGTTTTGTTGAAGAACTGTAACAGATATCGGTGAAATTTCAAAGCGTGAATCATGTCAAGGAACTTGAGCATCTGAAGTTTACTTTTTGTGTACTTTCGGGTTAATAATGTGGCCTTTTTGGCAGATTAATTACAGGTGTGCGGCTGCTGTGGTGGGGAAAAGTAAGGCTGAATTTACAATGGAGTTTAATGGAGACATGTTGAAAATTGTTGTCACTTCATGCCCTCAAGAGGCATTTTTTAAAATTATTTTGCTTAATTTGTTTTATCTTTCAAGCTACGAGATGTTTTCCTACGTTTGTCATGAAAAATTATGTCTCAGGAATGTAGGGTTTGGGAATTATGGCAGGTTTAAAAGAAAATATGAAGGCAAAATTAAATATGTCCTCCACTCTAGCTGTGGCATCACGCACTCTAAAATCTGAAGAAGGCCTCTTTACCAAGGTCTGAACAATGTTTAATATCTGTAAAAGTAAGAATCAGATTTAAAAGTTGTGTTTTACGAATAATGTCAGAGAGATGTGTGACATTTTAAAGTTGGAATGAGGTTTCTGAGTGAAAGTATGAAGGAGCAGTTAGCAGTTTAAGTTGTATGAAGATTGTTGAAGTCTGAAGAGTTCTCCATTGACTTCCATGTTAAAAATGGGATGTATTATGGGATGTATCTCTGGAATTATGAAAGTTATGAATGATAAAAGCAATAGCCATTGATTCCTGACCGAGCTGAACGTTTTGATGTTGGAACGGAGCTTCTGCGATGTTCAATGTGGGAGAAGAAGCAGCGCAAAATAATCCGGCGGAATAATAAAGAATTTTTTGCGTATAACATAACAGACAGTTGGAATGCTGTGTCAGCATTCCCACTAAATAACACGGCAGGGTCCGTGACAGTTTGTTTTCATCTGATTTCAAATAAACAAAGTGTTGGTTTTTAGAATATTAAACTTGTTTCGCCAAATTCAGATGATAAATGCAACTTGTAAGCTTGTAAAGGCATAATTACAAGCGGCAACTTAACGTCACAGCAGGCATGACAACCCAGGAAACACACACAACAAACACAAACAGATTATTTTGCGGTATTTGTCTGCCGAACGAAATCATGTACGCAGCTTGCGACGTAACTAGGAGTGTAGTGGACGGTATCAGTACTACAAGGAAACTTATTGAATGAATTCTTTTTTAAATGTTATTAATTACGTTGTTTATAAATTAATCTGAGGGCTGCAAAAAGAGGAGGTGGCCCCCGTGCCGCCATTTGCCCATCCCTGAGCTAGACCATATGAAAAGGCTAAAAACAACAGTATAACGTTTTAATGATGTCTATTCCAAAGCAGTAGTTTTATATCATTTTGGAGCTTGCCTGCAACAATTACCGGAAAACAAACGTTATTCTCTCCGTCCTCCCTGCCTCGCTTCCTTCCCTGACTTCTCATCTCACCTCGCCACCGCTCTCCCTGCCCGCAGTCATCCGCATGGCTCGACTTCAAACATTAACATGGCACTTATATTCTCTTCTTTCCTCATCTCTGTGTGTTGTTCTGTCTCCTTCCCTTTATTACTCTCCTTACCTCTCTGTGCCTCTGCCTCTCTGTCTGCTCCTCTGCCTCTCTAATTGCTACGCTATCAGTATGAGCTCAGATATTGCTGTCACTTTCTGTCTGTGTGCATCCTGCAGGAGGAGCATGTTGTCTCGCTGTTTCCTCTCCATACATTAGCTTCTAGTGCATGTGTGCTTTCTCCTTCAACTCCATACATAAACAACACCTGACAAGGAAAGAGGCAAAATAAACTGGGAATGACAGTTGCGGGAAAGCCGTGGGAAAGGTTAGGGAGGGGAGAGGGAGATAAATGAGGCTTAGTGGAGGAGTCTATCCTGGGAACATGGGATACGACAAAAATGTACTTAACGGCAAAGAGGGCTTCTTGGAGAGATTTCACTGTTGTTACAAGTTGGTGTGAAATCTGGTCTTGGGTCCACTTAAAGAGCCTGAGGAGTTGGGCCATTACCAAGCTACATTACTTTAAGAACATTTTAAGGATCAGTCATTGCTTGAAACCACCAGAGACCCTCTAATCAAGCCCCTTCTATTTACAAGTGATTCTTTTTAAATACGGAAGCAGGGAGCAATCTCCTGGAACATTCACAAACACTTTATATTTACAACATATTGCACGATTGGGACGAATCAGTGAGTCATTTCTTTTCTTAACATTCACTGTTTAGTCTGGCTTAAATCTTGCCAAGATGAACATATTTTCAATTGGATTTTACCAAACTACGTAGTAAAAAACCAAGCTTGAGATATGTATTCTGAGATGAATTTGTGTATAATTTTTACAATAACTAAATATATTTGGAAGAGTAATGGCTAAATTGTAAACCGGAATGGCTAATTTAACCAAAACAATTTAGTTCAGCAAGAGCCAAGATCTGTCATTCAGACCATGATATACTGTACAAAAACAACATAATTCATTCCCCTCAAAGCTGCACTGATCAATATGTATATAATAGCAATAGATCCAGTGAGTATGTACAATGAGAGATTGGTTGCTCATTGTGAGACACTAACAGAGAATCCCTATCCTTATGTTGTATTTGGGCAATTGTTTGCATATGTTAGACATATCAGCTTCATATGTCAGCATGAGACCAAATAAATGAATGAATGTACTTTCAAAGAAGGCAGCTGTGAAAAATGCAAATAAAAAGGCAGTTCAAGTCTTGATAACACACATAATAGTCAGTAGAAAGTTGTGTGTAGAGTCAATCCGATGAGTGGATGTCGAGGAAATCCTTCCTTTTTTAAAATTAGATTAAACGGAATAAATGGTTTTGAGGAGATTTCACAAGTCCTTTGGATAAATGGAGTGTAATAAAATTCTTCTCTTTGGCTAAAGAGAGCCATTTCTCTTGTTCATATATAATTCAACAATGGTGAGTGTGATATTTATCTCCATGATAAATAGCAAGGATCTGAAACAAAGCCACTGTGACAAATGCACACACATTCCAAATATGGAGCTATCTCCCATTTTGTAAAACCTCCTCTGGCAATGTGTCCAAAATGAGCATACAGTATGCGTTTATTTCCTTAAATGGATATTCAGATATTTGAATTGTATCCAAATGGTTTTCTTGTCAACACATCAATGGAACCATGTAACTTCACTTTTCATGCTGTTGGCCTTCTTTTATTTCTACCAAACACTACGTTTTATGACTCAGGCCTCTGAAACCAATCCAGAAGCCATTTTGACGATTTTAAAAATCCATGAGCATCAATCGAGAAATCGACTTTGTTGCCTGAAAACAAAAGTATGTTTTAGAAAATTCAGATATATCAATTGCAGGGAGGATTTGTAATGTACCCATGGCAGTTATTTCACATCAGAGAAATACACGGCTGACCTTGTGTCTGATATACTTCAAGCACTGAGAAATGGAAAGGGGATTTACACAGCGAGATGGTGACCGATAAATAACAAGCAGGAACAAAGGAGTCTTTCACAAAATGCAGAGTAAAGTCTGTCAACCACACTGAGAATCCAGTGAGCTAACAAGTAAGCTAGTAATAAACTAAAGGTCCTGATGTTAGCTTGTTTACTTCTGTTTGTGTGTATTGACTGATAAACAGGAATCTATAGGAACAAAGGGGTGGATTATTATAAATAAGGAGCCAGACCGCAGCATCAGGTGAATGTGAAGGACAATGGGAAGGAAATCAGTGCCTATAGGTGTAAGACCTTTCCAATGCTTTACCACTTAAATTATTAACAGGCCTATCTGTGGCTAGCGTGAGAGAAAGGGCTGTAAGACGGAGAGAGACAATGACATGGAGAGAGTGTAAGAGATGAAAGTGGGGTTTCCGTGTAAGACAGCGCCCTGGGCTGAAAGAAGCCGACACCTTGACTTTAATTATTAAAAGGCTACTTGGCTTTCCCTTCACCTGCTGCCGTACTGTATCTCTTTCTCCTCTCTGTTTCTGCAGGGTCTTCAGTGGAACTGCATTGGTTTGAGTCCCAGTTGTGTGCGTGTGAGATAAAGGGACTTTCTCGTCTCTGCGGGCTGTTGTTATGGCACCATTCATCTCTTATATCTATATGCCCCAAGGCCAAAATTAATACGCTTTATATTCACTATGCACAGAGGCACGGCATAAAAGTGCATTACCCCTCATTATCACATAGTAGAGAAAAGTAAATATGGAAATGCTTCCACACATAAATAATGAACAAAGAACAGTTTTTGGGAAGTCATTGTTGGAAATTCTCTCACATGGAACGTCGCGTGAGATTCATTTAACTCGAACCCTGAAGGCCATGCAGGACACATGGGAAAACCCTCTGGAATCAAATCAGTGTTGTTTTTATTTCCCTACAAAACAACCTCCATCTGAGTGGCTCCAATAACCGAGGCGCTGCTTGTTTGCTTGGTTCCAGTCGGACTACACATCCCGTACGTCTGTGCAGTAAAGTGTAACAGCTAACATCTGTCTTGCTGCTGTTTGATTAGTCTCCTGACACAAGCAGGACAGGATTGTTTACAGTCAGGAATTGGATTTAGAATAATATTGGACAATATTTCAGGACAAAATATCTTCTGTGTCTGCACATGGCGTTGCTTCATTGCTGTCCAATGCCTTTAACAGTATGTATATATATATGCAAATGTATGCACTATATCGTGCTCCTTTGTCTGGCTCCAGTTCAATGAGAGTCTGCAATGCTACCTCGGGCTTATAGAAGGTTGTGGGTGTATTTAGTATAATTATCATGCTTAAAGGTTTGTGATGCAACTGGTGCAGTGTAATATAGAGCCGTTTTGGGGGCGAATAAACAAATTAGGCTTTGCACGATGGGGCTTTTGGCCTTGGCGAAGCTACCTTTGACTTTTTTTGGCAGCATCCCAGATGCAGAACCTGACTTAAAGACTGCTGGGTGGCCCTGACGAGTTCAAACATTTCACTGCAACTGCAAGTCAGCAACAAAGGCCGGTATGTCAGGCAACAGAAGTGCCTCGGAGCCACTCACTGATCCTCCGCATTCCCCTTTTATCCCTTTGTTCTGGATAAAAGTGTTAGCCAAATGTCTAAACTGTGTGATTATTCAGCTGAAATATTGTTGCTTAAAAATAGCCTTGATGCTCTGTTGACTTGTGTGGATGCAGAGACAGAATAAGTCAAAGCTAATAGGGCAGCACCAGTTTCAGTGTGAGCTATGAATGCTGTTTTACTGTGTATTCTCTATAAGCATTTTGATATGAAATGCTAAAATGTACAAAGAAACACCGGGCAGCCGTCCGACAGCCCCTCAGTGTTGTGTGTACAGTATATGCTTGGCTTGCGGCGTTAACTGGAGGCAAAGAACAATTGTAAAACATGGTTTGTTCACAGTAAGGCAAAGTAAACAGTGTAGATTTTCCCAGGGGCATTTGGGACTGTTGGCAACCGCCTCAAGTCTTGTGTGTAAACAATGTGCCTCAGAGTTGGCGAAAAATATGGCTGAAAAACAACGATCATAAATCATAAATTCAAGTCTACAAAACACTCCGGAAAGGAGAAGTTATAAATAAACGTTGCACTCATTTATTTTTCCATTCCTGTTGTAACCTAGTTTCCAATATTTCATTATTCTGAGAGTGGTGCCTTCCTCTAGCCATCAGCGCCTATTTTGAACAATTGCGCCCACCTACAATGGAGTCAGTAATTATTAAAAATATGATTGTGTCCTCAGTAAACCCTTTGTGTAAGCACAGCTGTTGAATCTCTCTTGATAATTGCACATCTTTTTAAAGGTTTCCTATTCTAATCGTGTCCTTCTGATATACCTTACCTACCCTTTGAATTTAAAACCGCTATGCAGAGCAGCTTGCAGAGTTATTCACATGCGCGCCAGAGAGCGCAAGTGTGGAACATGGGAATCTATTTCGGTGACACTTGAAGTGCTGATGACCTGCCTCGGGCCTTTAAAATCAAAGGGGAGTGCCGGACTTTATTAAAATGGCAGCCTGGAAATTGGGGCTTTGAGCCTTGAAACAGCACAGTGCTCGGGTAGGGGCCGTGTGCGTGGGAAGGAATACTCGTGGCAATGTCCTCTGCTACAGAATCTCATTCATTTACAGTTAGATATGCAGTCCCTTTCAACTGAACCTCCATTTCATGTTAAAAGATCAACTCCTCCTCGGTGATATGATTAAGACATATTTTAAATATGAATCCCAATTGGAAAATGCATTAACTGGAAGCAGTGATTTAGCATTCAGCTTGATGGTATATTGATGGGTGCTTCCCTGCTACATTTGATGTTCATTGTATGTTTGTGTCTATTGGTTTAGCCTATTTAGCATATTTATATTTTTAAGACAAATACTGCAGCATTGAAATATTACATGTTGTACAGCATTTTGCTGCTATACTGTAGGCCATTTGTCATCATACTAACTTGCATTACTGAGGGAAGTGTTTTTCTTTATAATTTCCTGCCCCTGGAGACAGACAACATTGCACGAAATAACACACACAGCCAGCACTCTCAATAAAACGGTGTCTTGTAAAGGGCATAAGGATGATAAACACAATATTATTGGCCATAAAAGCTCCACACTGTCTGAAAATATCACCAGCACATCGTTAGTGTGGCACAACATTGTTATAATTATAATATCTACTCATCTTCCTCTTCCAGGCCTCGAGGGGCTCCATATGTTGCGGTGTTGGACAGTCCTCACTCCTCCTCACATCTCCGCTCCTGCTCTCCTGCCAAGTGCTCTGGGGCACTGCAGCCTTTTCCGCCGCTCACTCATCTCTAGCTTGTTTTCCCTCGCCTCTCATGTCCGTTTATTTTGCTCTTCTTTCATGTGTGTCTGCCATTGTCTTCCAGGTTAATTTCCGCTCAGGCTACAACGATAGATGCTTTACATTCCCGCGTCTTTCACATTACACTCCACTTACAAGCCATTAACAAATGATTTGAAGGGTGTTGATATATTAAAGTGAGGAATGAAACGGCCTCTGCACTGACATATTGAACTGACGAGAGTAAAGATAACCATTTCACTCTAAATCTTGCACAATTGGAAGGATTAGCAACAAATTATTTATAGGTGTTTAGAGTAAAATATGATACAAAACATACGACAAAGGTCCAAGGCTGCAATCCAAATGGACACATAAAGACACCAGCATGCATCATTGCACCTCTCAATCAATGGGAGCATGCTTTCTACCCTCTAGTTAGCTCAACCCTTTAAATAACGCTAATAACAGAAGAAGAGCAGTTGCATGTAGTTGACACAAGTATTAGTGTTTCCTCTAAAGAATATCAGGTTTCAAAAGACTCAGAGTACTGCACTGTGATGGGTGAGACTACATTAACCCAAATGAAAACACTTTCTCTTAAATTGACAAATGATGGTGTGTTTTCATGCCAGCTGCAGCAGAAACCAACTTAATAAAATAAACAGCAACACTATATTATATTTACATTCTCTCTGTGCTGATGAACAATGATTCATTGTGTTTTGCGGACTTTCTCTTTAGGAAGTTAAGTATGACAAAGTATTTTGCGTATCCATTTTGTTTTGCGGTTCATATTTAATGTCATTTTTACATTTGTAATACATCTCATTCAATCACATTTGTATTTATGTAGCCGAGTATCACAAATTAGTCAGGGCGCTTCATTGTGTGTACAGCATATGACACCTTAAAGGGCCTCTTTTATACAATTGTTCAGGTTCATATTTGTATTGTGTGCCTCTACTGGGACATGTCTCTATGCTTTAATGTTCAAAAAGGTCATTATTTGTCTCATACTGCCTGTGCTGCACCACCTCTTTTCACCCTCTGTCTGAAACCAGAGCCCAATCTGCTCTGATTGGTTAGCTGGCTGGCTCTGTTGTGCTTGGTCAACCGCTTAAAGATGTCCCGCCCCTTAGCTTTTCAAGGTCAATGTGTTAGAGTGCTAGCCAAGAGAAGCGCGTGTGTAACGTATTGAGACCAATTACATGCACAAAAACCTATATAACACATTACAGGAAAAGGAGAACCCCCCAAAATCATAATAAAATCACAACATAGACTATCTAAATGTCAATGATAATTTGAACGTATATTAAAAAAAAGATGGATCATTGAGGATGTCAACCATTTTCCAGGTGCCGCTGAAAATAATAATGTGGCCGTCAGGCAGGACTACAGCAACATGAGATATTTGTGTCATATTTAGTCACTTACCCCTCCTCTGTTCTCTTCCTGCCAGGTTTTCCGAAGCGGCGAAGGCATGGGCATCCGCCTGGACAGCGCCTCGGCCTTCCAGGGGGCCGTCATCTCCCCCCACTACGACTCCCTCCTGGTGAAAGTCATCGCCAGCGGGAAGGACCTGCAGACTGCAGCCTCCAAGATGAGCCGAGCCCTGGCCGAGTTCAGAGTGCGAGGGGTCAAGGTAGGACATTCAGCCACGTGTGTTTGATGCCGCTTTGTGTGGGAATTTTAAAGTTATCGCTATGTGTGAGAAAATGCTGACTCCTTCAGATGATGGAAAAACTTGGTGGATAATGTCCAAGTGCTGTGTTATCAACCTGGAAAATAGGCAATTTTCATGGTCTCCAAATGATTGACATGAGGTATTTTGACAGCAGCGATGGTTTATCTGCTGTGAATGGATTCATGAGAGCCCATCTCAAACTATTGGAGACAGTCGAGCATGGTTAAGGGTACGATGCAGGGAAAACTTTAAGAGAGAGAAGGACATCTTTATAAGGCTTCTTCGTAGCGTAGCAGCTGCAGAGAACAACAAGTCACTGCGAAGTGGTACTCCAGCCTTCTCGGATACTCCTTTCATCTCTTGACATGCTCAGTTTATTCTTTATTTCTGGGTTTTCAGACTAAAAACTAAAGTTGTGTCTGTGCTGAAAACATCCCTGCATAAAGACAGCACTATAGTTTAATCAGCAAGTGCAAACGCTTGTTAGCAGACTCATTGTCGTCAGCAGAAACCATGTTGACAGACTGAGTAGGCGGCGGTGATTAAAAAGAATGATCTGCATTTGCTGTTCATGTACAAGTCATATAAGCTAGTTATATCATGAACCACATGACACCTCTCACACCTTTTGAATGGCCTTGAAAAAGTCTTGATTCATACCACTAATATTAGTTTTAAAACATTCAATAAACCTGATAATGTTGTGGAACACGATGTTTAATCAGCCATGCTCATTTATTCTCCGTTTGCCTACTAAAGGTAACCCAGTTAATAATTGAGTTAGATAAAAAAGAAGCACATAATAGACGGTTTGTGAGTCTCCTGCGGTTATCATTCAGATTCCTTCCAATCCATTACAAGTCATTTGCACATTATCGTTTTAATTTTCACCGCGCAATTAAAAATAAACAATTTTCTATCATTGATTGTCAGGTAACACATGGAGCTTTCTCGCAACATGCCTTTTTATGCCTTGCAGCTTAATGTGAAAAGTACTGTAGCTATGAATACAACTGGAGAGATCTTTGACTGGATTAACCAGGCCCATGATAAAACTATTTTCCAATTTCGAGTGGATGCAAGTGATTGAAATATCAAGGTGAACAGGTCTTGGAAGACAATGAGAGTTGCTTGGGGAAGCATTTGTAGAAATCTCACTGTTTTGCAACAAGAGTGTCAATGAACAGAGGATGAATGTCAGCAGTGGGATTTGTAAAATGATTAGATAGATCAGTAACAGATTATGTATGTTCTGCTTTGACCAGACTCTAATCAGCATGTGAAACAATAAGGATCCTCTTGCATGAAGGATATACGTACATATCCTTGGTTTAATTAATGGTTTATATTGTTGCTGGTTACCTACCTGTAGTTGGATCAAATGAGGTCTGTTAGAATAAAGGGAAACTGAAAAGTCTTATCAGCTTAGTTCATATTTGTTCCCCAGTCTATTTAGAATTAGTCATGATGAGGTGAAATTGCAAGTGACATTGGTGTTCTCGACTTTAATTTGTCGTTCAACTTGGAGTGAACTTTGCAAACTATCAGCAGTGATTTAATAGATTAAGTTTTTGACAGAGTGAGGAAGCCAAGACCGTGTGGACACTGTGCTTTGTCCTGGGAAGTCAACCTAATGTACCTTTCCTCCAGTGGCTCAACATTGAAATCATTTTCTGCAGAGACAAAAGCTGTTTCTCAGTCTAAAAACTTGACGAGTTCTGAGCTACCATGGTGCATACGATTTTAGATTTAATTTGCAAAAAAGTATTTTCTATTCTGCACCAGTGAACCATTACCAAACTTTGTAGCACACTGACACCAACAGAGATGCAAAGAATAGAGGATGGCTGTTGAATTAAACATGTTTCCCTGAATACTGCTGTTGGAGGACTGAGATCATGACAGCTCTTTTAAAAGACTTGAGATTCGAGAAAAACCCAACTGCTTTCTGTGTTATTCTGCCACCAACAAATCTGCCAGTTGTTTAGAGTGGAGCCTGGGTTTATTATGGAGAAGTTAAAATATTCAAGTACTGATGTCTTTAAGTTACTGAAGTGTACATATATATCCTGATGTCTTGTCCTTGCAAGGAATAGTTAAGCCACATTCTTCCACAATATGAAAATCACCACGGCTATGGTGGATACACTTTCTTCACATCAAACCTCATTGGTTTTTCCACTTTTAGAATATTCTATGAATTCATTTATTACCAGCTAGAAAAGAAACACTACACCTCAACTTGTGACACCAGGTTGTTTAACTTACTCGTAAGATTAAAAAGCTGTCATACATGAGCTTTCTTCTGTGAAAACCACACAGACGTTTGTTCCTGAGAACCTGGATTGTGTACTAGTACCATAAATAATGAACATGTTCCACTACAGGAGATATTTCGTTTTTTGCTAAAATACATTTAGCTGAAGTGTAGGGTTTCAGATGTGATGTCAGTTTGACGTAAGCACCCTACGTCATTCAGTGGGTCACTCCAAAAGTCCTACACTGTTATCTATCCTAGGGGCTAATTAATTTTCAATCTGATATATAGATATCGGCATACACAGTTAAATATAGTCTTAAGGACTCAGTGCATTTTGTGTGTCAACCACTCGAATACACCCATATATACGGAAGTGACCAATGAAAATGTCTACAGCAAGAAATTGTGGTGTTAGTGAGCGGTGGCCTTGGAGATAACTCACTGGTGACATTTCACCATAGCAACAGCATCATTGTTGGCTACAAATCTAAGGCTATTAAGCTTGGGTCTGCTCACAGAGATATGACACAGAGGGCTGGCATCCTCCAAACTCTGAAGGGTTTTGTCTGTCTCCTAGTAAAATAAAATTGGCTACATGAATTCTGAATGCAATGCTTCTCAGCTCATTCTTTGAGTTTGGTGGCACCTATAGTCACCATTGATCCTCCGAATGTTAAGTATAGTGTAACCTTTCAGTTCCAGGGAAATCCACAAGTTACTTGCTTGACATCTTGCTGCTCGTCCTGTGTTGTGTGGAATTAGGTTTGGCATTTCAGAAAGCTCTCTATATCCCCGGCTTCTGCATGTGTGCGCATTTGTTTGTATGTGTGTGCACATTTGAGGAGCCGTGTGTGTGTTTTGCAGTGAAATGTCACACAACCAGCCGCAAACAGAGAGAGGGGGAGTGATGGAAGGGACATTTAGCAGGAGGGTGAGAATAGATGGATCGAGGAGCAGGGGAAAACTGTAAAAGGGCAATTAAGATGGGGAGTGTGTAACATAACACAAAGAGAAAGGTGGTGCGGCCCAGAGAAGCCCGTACACATGTAGCTGTTGGGTTTGTGGCAGAATGCACATGCAGGTTCAGTTTAGGAGACAGTTTAAATATTAAAATGACTAAAAAACTAATCAAGGTAATCTGAAGTTCACTGAAATGTGTCCTCAAAACCACAAATACAACAAAATCGAAATACAGTGTGCTTCATTTGTATCTGCCCACCTTAATTGACCCCTAAGAAGCTGTAACTAGAAAAAGTGAATAGTAAAGTAATGTCTATGCGACTACACTAAGAGTCATATTTGACATTTAAAGAGTGAATTGTGGTGTATAATCATTTATTGTCTGCCTATTATTTAAAAAAATACAAGAGCAAAAGTGTAAAATGAGTCTTCTGGAACCATCAAAAAATCAGCCTGAGGCTACTCATGGTTATATGAATTAATTATATATCTGATTAAATATGCCAGCAGCAGATGTCAGTTTAACTAACATAATGGACCGTTGGACGGCTGCTTAAGTCTACCTTATTCTAAAATCCAGGAGTCATTATTTAAAATATGTTTTTGTTATCCCTAACATTCTTAATTGTGCAAAGGAGGACGTTTGTTTCCTCTCTTAATTACACACACAATACATCTGCTTCATGTTAATGCAAACATGGGAGCATCTGTCCTGAGCAGTTTTCTCATCACAGAGGATGTTGGCTGATGAGTTCAGAAGCAGACAAATAACCCCCTGCTGCAGAACATCAGATGGTTTCTGTTGATTTGTTTACCTCTGTATTTGTGTGATGGAGATATATTCTACTGCAAAGGTAGAGAAAGACACATTGAAGTTCCTACAGTGCGCTTCTCCTCACGGCACTAAATATTGTGTAAAGTTTGGTAGAGTCTTCCACAAACTGAGATTTTTGGATTGAGACTGTAGAAAAGAAGTAGGCTACAAGTAGCCAAGGCGACATCACTCATTAGTTTGTCGAATATCTATTTGAAGCCTTGACTTTGGCATATTGGCCATATGTTACCATATTTGGATGAGAGGGTATAAATTAGTAGAGTTGCTGTTAGCATAGCGAACTCAAAGCTACATGCTATCGTTATCTAGCTAGCTTGGTTAGCATGGCACATCCATAACTTGTGCTATGTGTGTTTAATAAAAATAGCTTGCATTTAAATGAACTTAAATAAACAGCAGACCCCTTTTTAAAACCAGAAGTTCTTGAGGAAGATTTGACTGAGGTAATAATTTGAGTAAGGATTACGTTAATTTTCTCAGATTGCTATACACTTTTTTTGCAAACTGTGGAATGTGTGTGTGTGTGTGTGTGTGTGGGCTGCCAACATTTGAGGTTTTTTTGGTGAACGGAAAAAAGAAACGTTCATGTGTACAGTGTTACAAATGTATTGAACATGTACAAACTAGGGTTTCCCATTAATGTACCGGGCGCTACAGTGGAACACGCACATACAGTGTACCCGCGACTCTTACAATAAAGGCTCGATAATCAGCTCACGGCATATAAAATGGCATATGAAGTAAAGTGCTATTTTATAAGTGGGGGGGGTCCTCACCTCCTCTAGGGGGGTCCGGGGGCATGCTCCCCCGGGAAGATATTTTTTTAAATATTGAAGTTAAATGCATCAACCTGGTGCATTTTGAGAGCAAAATTAAGATATCTATACATCTCTCAACACCCATATGAAACAGAACTGTAAACAGATGTTCTTTTTCTTTATGGATATTTTACAAATCATTCACCTTTTAAACTGTATTCTTGTTTTACTGTCATACTGTATAGTATTTCATAACTGTTTTCATTTCTTCTCATAAATGGTGACCAAACCGTTTGAGACCCACTGAGATAATAGACTAAAGTTGACTATCTAAACACTCAGAGTCCCTTACCTCACTGAGGCCTCTCCTTGTTTTAGAAACAGCTTCTAATATCCGTTAGCGCAGCTAGCTAACCAGATGCTAACAACAACAATGCAAATAGTGAGTTGGGTAGAAATATACTGTATTATAGTAAAGTTATTGAAGATGATTTTACATTATAAATATTCCCCAAAATTATTCAAAAGCATATTCTTCCAAACTCCTTGCTATATGACCACCAGGAGACTATTGATGTGTGTAGTGAGTTTGGTAGTAATAAGCTGTATAATAGTGATTGAATATTATTGTATTCTCTTTTTTCGCCACTCGTTTCTTCTCCGGCTGCGGATAGAGACCAATGTAATGTGTCCGGAGGACGCCGCGTATTGGCTTTTTCTCATCAAAATGTGATTGTAGTTCGTTGTCAACCTTACCACGGTACTTGGGAGATGTAGAAAACTTAGCGTGAGGAAAGGCAAGTGTGGCGTGAGTGCGTGAGATATGGGTTAATTGCGTGACTCTCACGCTCAATGCGTGAGTGTTGGCAGCCCTGGTGTGTGTGTGTGTGTGTGTGTGTGTATACGTTTGTATGTGTGTATGATAGACTCTTCACAGTTTGTTGCTTTAGAAGTTATTTTTGCAACACCAGGGGCTGTGCTTTCGGCGGTGTGGTTTCATCGCTGTTTATCTTTACACCTCATGTGTGAGAGTTTGATGTGACCTGGGGTTGTTGGACCCATCAGTTGGTGAGAGGGATGATTCCCATCATGAGAGGCTCTTTGAAGAAGCTGTAATGTTTCGCTTGGTGATAGCTTGTCAGATCACAGGCTAGTTTCCAGCCTAAGATCACCACACACTGTCCTGCTCGTTGCTCTCTTCGTTTCACTCAAAGAGTAAGATGTGTAGTTCTAAGCACCTCTGTCGGACATCATTATTAAGGCATGTTTTGGACGAGTTCAAAGTGGCTGCTTTTGATTAGAGATATTTTAATTTTGAACGATGGTCTTTAATCAAATGGTGTTTGGCTTGGTGCAATAGCTTCCTGCTGAGTAGAAAATAATCAAAAAAATGAATATCCTCCTACCTTTGTGCACCAAGCCTGTACTGCTTTGCAGCTCCAGATGATATGTTCACACTCTTTTGACCAAATACTATGTTCATGGAATTTGGTTATTGGGAGGTATACAGGGAGGCTGTGGCTCAGTGGATTAGTGTGCTGTCAGATCAGGGGGTTAGTGTGCTGTCAGATCAGGGGAGCACTGGTTCATTCCCGTCAGCATGTGGCTGTGTCCACAGTATTGCGTGTATGTAAGTCTCTTTGGATAAAAGAGTCTAACAAGTGACATGTAATGTAATATTGCACATATTACAATTTCGATAATATTTTTGATTAATTCTGCAACCCTACTTCCTTCCTACCTTCCTCTTCCTCTTGGAGCTGGAGAGTCTTTCTTTTTTGTTTTCTAATCGTTGTTCTTAATAGCAAAGATCACAAAAAGTACGTTCATACAGCTGATATCAGCATATGAGAAACATTTGAGTTTTTCTTTGTAGATGAGCGAGCTGGATACAGTGAGTGCATATGACTGCAGTTATCAGTAAAGTTAATCGTTCAGTATGGGGAAATAATGACGGAAATAAATCAACTCTCATATCTCTTAAACACATTGACAGTCAGCAGATTCACTTTCTCCTCTTTCTGTGCCAGTTAAGATAGTGCCGTATTGACTCAGCTGTGTTTGTGATATAAAGGCATCAGTGATCCATCCTCACTTCCTGTTTACCTGGCCTCCAGAGTGCCTGTGAGTTTGTTAACCTGTGTCAGGGTAGATTTGTGAACACGTCTGTCCGGCCAAGCTCTCCATTTCCCAGGGCCTGTACTGTCATGTCTAACTCTTTTTTCATTCCTGTTTCTATCGGCCAAGCAAACAACTTCCCAACTCTGTTTCTGAGCTCTGTCTCCCTTCATGAGTTAACTTGTCTTTTTAGTTCTCTCGTGGATCTCTCTGTTCTCACGTCCCTCCGGTTACCATTCACTCAATTGGGTTATTTTTGTGTCCTGATTTCTGTCGAATATTGTATTGATAACTTGTGATACATTGTAAAATGAACAAATTATTGTCCAATACAAGCGCTGGATACTAGTTGCATTTAAATTAAGATCACAACTAAACAACACAAATGATGAGTTAGGACTTCATAAATCTGTTTTTTTTCTCTAAGTTTCTTCAAATAAACATAAGAGAAGCAAGACAATGGCGTGTGAATGAAGTCAATTGTTCATAGTGATATCAAGCAATTAGTTTGAGTATAGCAACAGGCCAACGCACTACACTACTAATGTATTTTTAAGGCAACATGCACAACTTCTGAAGAGTTTGTGTTATTGCATCACACATTATTACAAACGGGGCTATAAAAGTAATAACAATACTAATAAAACATACATAAAGCAGTCCAATCAGTCTATTTACAGCAACATCAGTGTTAACCTGCAGTAGTAACAGGATGAGTCCTTCCTGCCCCTGATCCAGAGTTATCCTCCTATAACCTTTGCATCATG
>CALSBZ010042811.1:856573-899949 GCA_943591055.1 Gobionotothen gibberifrons | reverse complement strand
AAAGTGGTTTTGTCAGGTGAAAAGAGGACAAAAAGAGTCCAGAGGAGATAATTTGTGAAGAAGGGCGAAGTTGTTAAGATGACAGAGAGCGTGGAGCCTGGCAGTACACAGCCACTCAGCAATAAGCTATTCACTGCAACACTTACCCACAATGCCCAAGCAATCACCCATAAAACAGCTGTTTTGTGGGGTAAACAATCTCACACATTCACCCGAACACGATTTAGCGACTGAAACTGCCACTCCAGCTTAAGAATGTGCTATCATGTCGCAAACACGCACTCTCGCTAAAACGTCATGTCAACACAAGCACAATGTCTCGCAGCCAAAAACCGACAGACACAAGACAGATGTGCTTATAGCCAGAATCGGGCCTCTCGCTCACACTATCTCCAACACAGCAAGTTGGAGCTGCTCGGTGTCAACTGGGACTTTGAAGCCATAATCAGGATTAGACGGCCCGAAATCTGCTGTGACGAAGCGAGGGGGGGGGAGGGGGTGGGAGGCAGAGAGAGGGAGGGAGGATGGAGAGAAGAAAGATGGTGCTGGAGAAACTGCAGAAAGGAGAGGAAGTTGGAATGGGGAGAGAATGAAAGTTTCCATTTGAATGGGACTTAGTGAAAACTTTGCAAAAGAAAAATGTGAATCGGAAGCTTTTCATCACCTACTTTCATTCAGTTTTTTTATTTCTCACTTAGTTAGCAGTCAAATAAATATTCAAGGATAGGTTATTCTGTGAATGCACAATTTCCAGAATTGTCCCCAAAAACGAGTAGATATGGATATGAGATGCCGAAATATCATTACAAGTATTAAAATGTCCTTTTTCACAGCTGATTCAGTGGGTTTTCATTCATAGTGAAACTTCAGAGCAGAATACTTTTGTTTCCTCTTTTGCTGATCCACTCAATTCTTTCTTTGTTGCCTTCATCTGTCCTTCTTTTTCTTTCCCCAAATCTTTCTTTATCATACTAGCTCTCATGCACACTGTATCATTCCTTCCTTCTTCTTTATTTCTTAACGAGCCCTCTGTCGTCTTTTTTCTTCAATCTGTCATCTTGTCTGCACAGTAGCACATCAAGTTTAGCTGTAAAAAACAATCACACACACTCACTCTCAGCCCCCCCCTCTATCTGCTCTGGTTGTCTGTGTGAATATTCATTTAATGAGCAGAGTAAGGGTTTGAAACAGGCAATGACCGTGCTGGTGTGAAATCTGATTTGGTATGTATCTTCAGTAGAGATAGGCTGTCTGTCATGGCATCTGAGGTCAACTGCAGTTCACTTCGTTGTAGAGTCACAGTGGAGAATGTCTGCTCAGAAACAACAACAAAAAAGACTCATGCACCCATGTTTTCATCTGTAGAGATGATGTAGGCGCGGAATAAAAAAATCACCCTGCTGAATTACTTTAAAATATGAAACCTTGAATGGCTGGGAAAGTAGTAGAGGATGAGTAATAATAAAAAATTGCAAACCATTTCAAAAGAGAATGTGTCGGTAGCAAATGAAAACCAGAGAGAGGAAAGAGCAGGTTTGGCCTGAGGCGCGGCGGCAGATTATCCAACACACACAGCACCTGTAAAATGGAAATACAGTCAACATGTAGACACAACATGCAATTTCTATCAGTAATCTTCTGTGGCATGATGCCTCGGAGCACTTTTTGATTGAACATTAACATGTTCATGAAGTGAGAGTTAATGACCAGTGAACTCTCAGGAGCGACGCTGACCTCGGGCTCAGTCAGAGAACCGGTGAAGAAGACAGAATGTGCCTACATTAAGTTCACACCTACGCTACCACAAAGTCTAGCTGAGGGCGGAAAGAACACTTTTGATTACCTGTTTCTTAATTCACAGCTGGACATGTTTGTTAAAAAGTGGGAAAAATACCACAGTGAAAGCGGTGGTATGCAGGTTCATATCCACAGTCAGGAATAATGAGATCCTGCAGCTGTGATGTGCGTTTAAATGCAAACATGGTTCAACACACTCTGCATGGAGGAGAAGGGTACAGGGGGAAGGGGAGTTTTTAATGAATGGTCGGTACACACTGATTAATTGACATATTCAAATACAATGGAAGGTTTAAGGCTGTAATTATCTATCACACACTCACAGATATTAAGACAATCTGCCTACAAGACAATAAACACGTTCATTCTCATTGTTGTGGAGTTTTGAACTACATGAACTTAAAAAAGTAGTTCAAATACATTTTGAAGGAGCATGCTGGTAGTTGAACTACATTTATAGTTGAATAGTGTTGCATTAGTAAATCACTTTTTGGCCATTATTAAGTTGTTAACTCCTAAAACTACGAATACTTTTTGGCTCATATAAGGACATTTGTTATATACCACTGCTCATGTCGGACATACAGGCTTAAAAACGGCAAGTTAAACATTTTGCACTCCTGTTTTGTATTTTTTGGTCTGGTTTATATGCGAACAAGTGGTCACCTATTCATATAAACTCAAATTAGTGCAGTTTTTGCTGGCATGTGATTCATATTCATTTTGTATCATATGCACATATACATCGTGAATTTGATCATGTATATATATATTTTTTTGTTTGAAGTACTTTCTGCGAGTACCTTCAGTTAACCCACCTAGATTTAACCCAAGGGTCTTTTCTTTTTGCTGTCTTTCAACTTCTTCTCGTTAAGTCATTGGTAGCCTTCAAGGTTATACATTTAAATGAGCTTCCCCAACACTGATCATATATCAGTGTTAACAACAAATAGTGTTTTTTGTTGGAGTAAATTGGACAAACACATCCCCATCAGGGTTTCTAAGGTCACTCTTGTAGATTGTGTTAATTTTAAATAAACAAATGAGGCTCATCATTACGAATAATTGATGCACCCATTCTCTTAGATGTTTATTCCCTCAGTGCTTTATTTTTTGAGTTTTTAGAGAAAAGGGGGGCTTTGAATGACTTTGTAAATGCTTTTTATTGAACGAGTGATTTACGAATTCCAGTGTCTTGTTAGTCATGTAGCCCATGGTGAGGAGTCAAGCTGTCAGCAGCACATTGGCGTGTATACACATTTAAACTGCGGTGGCCTTTCTTTTCTCAGGCATTTTCCGGTCTAATTGAACGGGCATTATAGAACGTGGACCTCCATTCCTCTCGCCTGATTATTCCGCTCCGAGAGAACGAGATGCTTTCCAAACAGTTCATCTTGAGGGCAGCAGTAAATGCAGCAGTAGTTTATTGTTACGTTCAGTAAAATGTGATGACTACACCTGTGAATGCATCTGCGAATGCATCTGCTTTTTCAAATGTCTTAAAAATGCGGCGAGACCTTGGAGGCAAACACGATCTGTCAGAGCGGCCAATTCTGCTCATTAAAAGCCAAGTAGTTTCCTGTTTTTATGTACCAGCAACTCCGGAGCTGGAGGTCTTTTATACACTAAAAACGCCATCACACACCTCCTTATGAGCCGCGCTGGTTATTTGACAGCTGGGTTTGCTTGTTTCCGTTGCAACATCTGGAAACCCGGTAGCACTGACAGTTTTAATGTTAACGTTTTTTCTTCTTCTCCAGACTGAGCCTGAGGTATACCTGCTCTTACCGAGCTCTCCCTGATAAGAAATTCCATTAGAAGCTTGCACTGTTTCTGCAATGCTCTGAATGTCTGTTTTGGCTGGTAAAGCTAAATTATGAATGCTTTGCTAACGGTTCTGTATAGTTCATCAAAACATACAATCTCACTGATTTCCTTTCTACTATTGTTTTTCTGCCTTTCAATCCTGACAGTGCTAAGCTCATGGTGGCCTTGCAAGTACAGTGAGTATGCATATATAAGCATGCACACTCGATTTTGCATATACAGGTTTGAAGGGGACAGAAGAAAGTGACACATTACATTAGATATGTTGTATAGATTGTGATTTTTGAGCTACAGTATTGTTTAATGTTCTTGTTGGCTGTAAAAAGGCCTTGTCCATTACAGCCCCCCAGTTGAGACATTTACAGCGGGCTCTTTGGGGCCCGGCGGAGCCACGAGGCCGGCAGATGTGACATGTTTACAGCCGTCTTGGACAAAGCCGTTCGGAGTGCCATTTCATCACAAAGTCCAGACTGCTAGGTCGATATGAAGGGAGAGAGGGGAAGAAGAAGGGTCTCTCACCCTGCATTCGAGGCTTCATCATTTAAAACGGTTTTGTTATTATTAGACAACATTTTGGCTGAATATGTCAACTTTGACTTAACAGTGTAGGTTTCAAAGAGCTTTTCCTCAGGCAAGTAAGAGCATGCTAAACAAATCATATGTAAACAAATTCCACTTAGATTCCTCCATTAAATATTTTCACAAATTACTCTTACGTTGTCAGCCTGAATCGGGCTCAGAATCCTCTTTTCAAACTATTTACATTAACATATTCTACAGTATGTTTGCTGTGGTTTTGTTTCCTGCTGTGCAAATGGTCTGTTTTTAGAGAGCCTTTTGAGCAGCCCTTTGATCAATAAACGTATTTGTTAGAAAAGTTAGTTCCCTATAGAGCCTCAGAGGAGTGCGCTGTGTTAAAGGCAATGTGGAACAGTAGCACAGAGTTTGGCACTGGATTATTTACAATGATGAACTTCAGAAGGCTATACACATGAGAAGGCCTGTGGGGGGCAATGAATCAGCACAACAAGTGGAATGACTGGTCAGAAAGGCCTTCCCCATCCTCAGTTCTAAGCTGAAAAACCTTCAAGAAGTACCTCAGATCACCTTCTCTATGCTAAATCATTTTCTCTCTGTAAGTCTTCCACCTCAGCTCACTCTAATTTGCTCTTAACTTCTTTTTAAAAAGTCTCCCGTCTACCTCAATTTAAAAATGTTCTGGCAGTGTTGGCGAGCCGAAGCTTATTCTACCTCTGCCTTCACTCCAAGTGGCTCTGGATAAGAATATTAGGTGAATACCTAAAGTATAAAATGGAAAATGTTCCCCAAAATGGTCTGAGGTGTTTTTCACTTTTAGCCGTCTGTCAAAGGACTTAAGATAATTGGATAAGTACTTTGCTCTCCTGTCAGCTGACTGGAACACATCATTTCAATGGAGTGATGTGATCTAATTCAAATACAGTGGAGAAATGCTGGACTATTTCAGTGCGTTTCTCTTTTTTGGACTAAGCAACAATGGATTGAGATGTGTTTGGGAACAAGTACACAGTGAGTCTGATGTATTCATCAATCAACTGTTATGCCTGAATAATAAATAAGATTATTTGCCAGACACTTCAGAAAAATAATCCTCATCTGTTGATTTGGTTGGCAATGGGCTCTCTGCTATTTCAACAAATCAAACAAGACGTTTCCACTCGGATGAGCTGATAGACTCAATGATTCTGGTGTTCAATACGAAGCACATCGGCTCATACTAAGTGGAACAATACTCATTTGGACATGAAAAGCCCAGCATAAGAAACCAAGAATGTCCAAAGTTACTAGATTAATTCTTTCAGGACTTGTTTACTTCTAGAAAGAAGGATAACGATTTGAGCTTCTTGGACTGCATTTAAAATACTAATTTGCAGGTCAGTAGAGAGGGGGGGAACAAAGAACAACGGGCGAAAATGAAGGTTAAAGAACTTACAAAAACACCATAGAGGGAAAGAAGAAGAGTGCTATTAATTTAATAGTTAAAAGTGCTACAAGAAGAGAAAGAGACATTTATTTGGTAGAGTGCCTTCTGTTTTAGCTGCTTTTAATTGCTGATTGAGAACAAAAGTCTCCTTTCTCATTCTAATGAGTTTAATTATGGCTTGCCCTCTGCCAGGTGTTTGGAGCAGCTAATGTCTGGATTCATTAATTGTCAATTAAAACCGAATCAGGTGCAGGGCTCCCAATCTCAGCCAGCTCTCAGAACAAACATTAAAAAGTGGGATAACAGTTTGTTGTGTTCACAGGTCTGACAGTGCACACACAATGAGATAAGCCTGAGTGGTGAGGGGTTTGATAAGAAATGAAGATGGATTTCTCTAAAGGCAGCGCTGCGTTTTCTTATCTGCGTTTCTCCGTGATTAGATGGGATTGGCAGTTTGCATTTCAGTCAGTAATGTAACTGCTGCTATTGAAGAAACTGCAGCGAGGGAGGCGTGGAAGGCAGCGGGAGAGAAAAGAGAGGATGTATAAATTGTGTTCAGATCGATGGAAAAGCGGGGGCGGATTGTTTGGAGAATCCAGACTTTTTATTCTCACTGATTTAAGTAATCAGGTGTGTGTTTCCAGGTCTTTGTGTGCAAGTAAAAGATTGTGTGTTCTCAGTGGAGAATAAGGGGATTTGTCTCATTTTGAGCAGACGAGGAATTGGAGCTTAATGCTGCTGCAGAGAAAACAAAGCTTTGAGGAGGGAGATGGTGGGGGTGGTGACAGCGAGGGGAGGGATGGAGTACAATGTTTACTGCAACCTTTATTTGTTTATCTTCCTCACCTGTTAATCCTGTCTTCTCTCCTCATCCCCTCCCTCATCTTGGATCTTAATCCAAACCTTTTTCTGCGTTTCTCATATACTTAAAACCCACTCATGTAGAAGTTATGAAGAATAACAAATGCATTACTCTTGACTTGCACTTATTGATCTTATTTCATTAAGGATGCTGTCATTAACACGTAAAACAAAGACATATTTCACACACATATGAAACCATGCCACAATATTATGAATAGTACGATACCATCTGGTGCCTTTCACTCGTGCCATTTAAATCCGCCTTCAGTTGACATTTCTGATGTCCAGATATGGAATAAAAGGTTACTTTTCAGACCATATTTTTGCTTTCTGTAATGAATGAATGAATGAAAACGTTATTACAGACTCAGGGTCCAGAGTAATGCTCAAGAGTCCAGTAGTAGTAGCATTTTACTCTCAGATACAAGCGATTTAAATGGGATCATTGCCATGAATAAGACTTACAGTTAGTGATTCACAGATGATACAGATATCAGATATCTGGCCGATGCTGTGACTCACATAGATGGATCCGGTGATGGTGACAGTGTGGCTGATTTATTCAATACAATTCTATGTTTAGATCCAATTACATGGTGGTAGTTTACAACAAACATATCAGCTGTTAGGATTTATTCCACACTTTCACTGCAAAGCAAATGTTTCTAGTGGTGCAGGTACATTTATAAATGTATGTGTTTGATTCCCAAAGCTCAGGTATCCCTGTCTGCATTGGCATCGGGACTGACACAGCTTCAGTGTAGTTGTTGGCAGTGAACATCTTAATTCCCAGCCAACAATGGAACATACACTATAATAAGAAAGAGAGTGCGAGTGATACAATGGTGCATGTCAAATACAGTTAGAAGTTAAATGGTGCATCCCTTTACTGTAGAAGCTCCCTTTTGTCAACTTTCTCAGATGTGTCTGATTATTAAAAGCCACCTTTTCGAAGTATTACTAGTGCAAATGTATCTTATTATTCTTCTTAGAGGTTGACTCATCTTAATCCCTTTTGTGGTAGACATTAAAGATGTATCTCCTCATTACATCAACCAAATCCTGGATGATAATGAATCTTGTATCACAATATTGAATAAAATATCGATTGCGTTTCCGTCTTTACATTTTGAGAGATCAAGTTGGCAGCCATTGTTTGCCATACATGTCAAAGTAGGCACATAGCAGTAATTATATGCTTTCCTGACTAGCGCTGCACAATTAATCATTATCTTTATATGGCCTAGTTCAATATTAAAATAGCTGGAAACACTATTTTTGTTAAATATGTGTTAAATTCTATTGGGTAGGCAGCTTTTTTGAGGCTGCAGAGATATCATGGCATACAAATCATTACTACAGACGGGTGCAGATTCCATATTTTGTTAAAGATAATAATAAGAATGGTAGACAAATGATCAATCCCTCCTATATGAATCAAATCACAATTGCAATATCACTCAAAATAATTACCTATTTTTTCCTGCCATGCCACTGTTTAATATGTGTTAAAGTTGTGAGGAGCAGCAGGGTGGTCTGTAAAGTTTTGGAGGAGTAGTGTCGACACGCTGAAAGGTCCCCTGTACAAATGTTCTCTTTGTTCGTTCCTCTGAGGCTCTTTGAGGGGAACATTATGTTCAGTCAGGACTTTAAGACTACTGCTGCACCGTGTAATGAAATTGGTCAGGCGGTGATATTTGGGTGTGCCGCGCCGAGTTACCCATACTGTTGGGGTTCATTCTATTTTAAATTATATATATATTCTGCCATTATGGTGAATGTGTGTCATGCAGATAAAGGGCTGTCCAATTAGACTGTCTCCCTGCTGTTTTCTGCTCCTATTCTCATTGTATTGTCCTGTCACTCACTGGTGTTTTTCAGCAAACTTCTGAAGGTGTGATTTATTCTTTCTTTGTTCTTTGTGTTTCCGCTTGCTATTTCTGAGCAGTCTTAGCGTTATTATATTCCTTGATTGCTCTTTTTTGTTATTAAATGTAGAAATGTGGATTGTTTTTCAGCTACTAAGACTACTAAAAAAATGTTGGTAGTTTATGCATCAATATGTGTTTGCTTAGTCTATGTATGCTACAGTACTGCTGTATAATGTTGAGATATTTGACTGAGTTGTTCCATCTAAGGCCACTTTATTCTTCTACTGCACTACAATTCAGAGGGAAATATTTACATTTTTACTCCAGTAAAGTTATTTGACAACTTAATTAGAAATGCATTATAGATTCAATCTGATTTCTAACAAAGAACATGGTTGAGATTAGCTTTATTCTTAACAGCCTTCACATAAAACGCTGTTTCGATAGTAATGCATCTGTTTCAAAAAATGTGATGAAGGCATTGCCTAATAACTTTTAAGACTTGAAATCATGTTGCTGCTAATACCTTGTGCTTATACTCAAAGTAAATCTCTGAATGATGGGCTTAAACTGATATTTATCGAATCACAGTATGATTTATGAAACATAATATTTAAAATTGTTAATATACTTGTGTAATCTATTAGTATATATGTTATGGCTTCAAATCAAATCGGGTTTTATTTATAGAGCACATTTTTAAAACGATTTTTGGTCGAGCCAAAGTGCTGTACATATAATAATTACCTTACAGTAAGGACACTATACAGTAAATACAACAGCACAGTTTGTTCAGAATATCAGTATGAGAAAACTACACCCTCTGTCCTTAGACCCTCACATCGTACAAGGAAACACTTCCAGAGAAAACCCACAGTTTAAAGGGAAAAAATGGGAGAAACCTCAGGGAGAGCAACAGAGGAGGGATCCCTCTCCCAGGACGGTCAGACGTGCAATAGATGCCGTGCGTAAATTGAGTAGATAATACATTTTACTGCGTAGGTAGACCGAATGTTTGGAAATGCATGTCTGTAATAAGAAGATGAATCCACGGGGATGTCAACAATCCTGTGGGAGCCATCAGGGAAGCAGCATGACGAGACCCAGGCAGGACCGCAGAGACAGGTTTAGCCACGACCCGAAGTCCACGACTTCATCCAGAACTCAGGATAGAGGGTCCAGGGCACAGGACCACAGCAGGAGGATCAGCCTCGACTCCGGATCCCGGCAGACAGGCACACGCAGGGAGCAAGGTCCCCGCTGGGGCCTTAGTTGGAATTGGTGCGGGATAAGGAGGTACGCTGTGACTACAGCATAACACTCCCCTGCCTTGAATAAGGCCCCCTCTGCAAACCTGTTTCCCTCCAATAAAACCTTGTGAGGTCATGGAGGGAAAAGGTTTTGGATAAAGAAAAAATAGAAAGAGTAGTAATAACCTTAGTTTTAAATATAAGTTCCAAGTTTTTAGGATTTAAGTGAAAGAGCAAGAACCAAAATGTAGGTGAAGAGGCACAGCGTATCTGCGTCAAAGCACTATAAGCTTTATCAAAGGGAAGGTCTTAAGCGTACTCTTAAAACGGAGAGGCTGTCGGCCGCCCGAACACAAGCTGGAAGCTGATTCCACAAAGGAGCTTGATAAGAAAAGGCTAGAAGGCCAGAGAGAAGTGAGTTTTAAGTGTTGATTTAAAAAAAACTAATGTCTGGGCCGACCTCACGTCGAGGGGCAGAGTGTTCCAGAGCCTAGGGCTCGCTGCTGCGAATGCTCGGTGCCCTTGGGTTTTTAGCCTGGTCTTGGGCGCTACCAGCAGCAGCTGGTCAGCCGACCTTAAGGCTCTGCCTGGGGTGTACCGATGGAGGAGTTCGGCTACATAGGCCGGAGCCAGCCCATTTAGGGCTTTGAAAACAAATAAAAGGAGTTTCTGAACCGAACTGGAAGCCAGTGCAGTGAGGCCAGAATTGGGGTGATGTGGTCACGCTTTTTATGGCCAGTGAGAAGACGTGCAGCTGCATTCTGAACTAGCTGCAGGCGTCTAATTGAGGCCTGGTCCATACCCACATACAGAGCATTGCAGTAATCCAGTCTCGAGGTAACAAAGGCGTTAATAACCCTTTCTAGGCCTTTAAAAGATAAAAACGACTTGGTCTTAGCCAATAGTTGTATTTTGAAAAAGCGGGTCTTGACTACAGAGCTAACCTGCTTATCAAATTTAAAAGTGCTATTGAAGGTCACTCCAAGGTTCGTGACAGAGGAGAGGATGTTTTTATTGAGGGAGCCCAGAATATCAACCGGGGAGGCTGGGGGTCGGGTCCAAAAAAGATCACCTCGGTCTTGCTCTCGTTGAGGTTGAGGAAGCTTTGGCTCAGCCAGGATTTGATCTCTGTTAAGCAGTCCTTCAACTGCTGTAGTGAGTTGACTTGATTGAGAGGCAGATAGATCTGTACATCAGCGTAACAATGGAAGGGGATGTTGTGTTTTGTGAGAATTGAACCTAGGGGCAGTACATACAGTAGAAAAAGGATGGGGCCCAGGATCGAGCCTTGGGGAACCCCACAGGTAAGAGGGGCTTTAGCAGAGGAGAAGGCACCTAGCTGCACTGAGAAGCTGTGGTCTGTCAGGATGTATAATGGGCACCAATTTATGAATGATTGACGCCATTCACTACCACAGGTCCGACCACATTATTAGATGTAATATTTAAACATAATAGATCAAATTATTTCACTTTGTTGCCACACACATTTTGACACCTTATTTTTAAGAGTCAATTGCATGATCACAATTCGAGTTTATTTATTTTCTGGAAAGTCTACTGTAGTTAATTGTTTATTTTAGTTTTAAGCTAAACAGCCTCTCCATGCTGGCTTTTTGGGAGATGTGTGACGCCCCCACGAAAGCTCATGCTGCTTCACGAGAATGAAAGCCCAGGATGAGCCACTTCACACAGTATTTTTCATAGTTCTACTCAAAGATGTTTTTTACACCACTGTAGGTAAATAGTTTTCTGAATGATGGTGCACTGCTGCAGCGAGTCCACTTGTGAGCCTTCGAGTGGCTTTCAGTGTGGTTGCAAGGTTCAATTATATTCAATATAACTCAATTATGGCAGCAGGATCAAACCCCAGGTATACAGATGGACGGGGGCAGCGTGTTGTGGGCGTAGCGTCCCTGCAGAGGTTACAAAAAAAGTGAAGCACGGACCTTGTTGCCGTCCTTTGTAGAATGAAACATCCTGCAGACAGTTCTTCACTTTTAATTATGGGATTAGTAGCAGCACAGCGGCAGGGGAGTGACATGCTAGTGAAGAAATCTTGCTATATTGCTTTCAGCATAAAAGCTCATGCTTTCCTGACAAATGCAACTTGACTGGAGTGTGTGTGTGGGTGGCAAAGGCAGTGTTGCTGCCTGTTTATGACAATGGAGAGCAACAGAAGTGGGATTACTCTATTTTTTTTATCCCACCTCTCTTTATTTGTTGTGCCTTCGGTTGCTCAAACACTGCTGTGTTTAAGGGCTTAATTCCCTCTGGAGCTTCCCATTTCAAATCTTTGAGTCTTCGTGATGTGTTGGGTAAATATCCACCAGCTGTCTTTTGCTAAAGGTAAAAATAAAATCACTCACATGAGAAGTCTTTCTAAAAAACATGAACATCTTTCAGTGGAGGTGATGCACTGTTGTCGCTTTCCCACAGATTAGTGCATGCTGCGACATCTGTTTTCACTTACAGCATAGATATTTCATTATCCATGCCTTGTACAAGAGATGGCGCACAAAAGGCGCTGATTACACCTCACCTGCAAGTGAACCTTGCATAGATTTTTCCAGACTAATCACTTATTGTTCATGTATGTGACTGACCTGTGTGCTTGCAATAATGCCAGGGTCTTCATCACGTGCAATAACGGTGTAACATGATTTAATGGTTCATTGTTGCATTGCCACTGACTTCAGGAGTGGACAAATTGTAGTCGGAGGCTGCTGCCATTTTCTCTAAACCTCAAACCAGTGATCTGAAAATTGGTGTTGAATATATTTGGAGTGCACTCAAATTGTGATGAATGACTTGCTAAAATCCAATCTTTTTTAAATAGGTAGGTGTTTCACAGGGGCAAATGGATATTTGTTGATAGAATGCTGCGCTGCATGTTTTCAGAGAGAGGAAGTGCAGAAGCAAACATGTTCTCTCCCGCTCAGTGGCATTACTGCAACCTTTCCTCTTTGCACAGATTCTAAAGCTTATGTCATATTATGCATTAGGTCTTTATATTTGTTGTGCAATGACAGCAGAAGACAAATCTTTATTGAACCCTACAAGTTCCATTTTAAGTAGTATTTGTCTTCACATAGAAAATGGTTTTCTATGGAAAGTTGTGGTGTACGTTTGTGTAAGAGTGCTACGATCAGTGCTGAGCAATCTACTCTCTGAATTGATCATAATGTATTTTCTCAAGCAGCACATGTTTGCCTGTGCTTGCAAGCTTTGGGACATTATTGCAGCCTCACTGTTCCCCTCGTATTCTCAATGATTGACACTTGAAGCTATGCTGCGGCTTAAGATGCAACAGGTGACAATATGCTTCCCACATATCTTCAGATTCACAGCCTTCACCTCGAGAGACGTTATGAAGCCTATTTAACCCACTTATTTTACTTAGTTAGAAAAAAGCAATTGCATTTACCCTCAAACATAAGCAATGTTGCTTTACTGTAGAATGCCTATTATAATTTTTTCTCTCAGAGTGCAAAACAGATGCATTTAAACAAATGCTTGAATGCTACTTGCAGAAGTTGGGTTATATTTGAGATCTTATTGTTGCTAGCCGTTAAAACAAACATTTTTAATGAATGTTTGGTTTGCCCCAAAAGAACAAATCTTGTGGGATTTGTTGAGACACCTGGCTTAAATAGTCATACACACTTCCACTAAACCTCAAATGAAAAGAAAAAACAACAAACGTTTTTTTTTAAACATTTCAACCAAGTCTTCCACAGGCAAAAATAAAGTGATGCAAAAAAGATTTCCGGTTTTCATACAATCACACTCACAATGAAACGTGGTCCCATTTGGTTAATAAACATTGTATTTCCATCCTTAAACCAGTAATATAGATGTATTGTTTTTTCTTTCCAGCATTTAGCAGCCCGAAGAAAAACAACACTCTTAGGTCCGAAATATCCACCAGCAGAATATAAATATTTCATCATAATAATCTCCCACAGCATTTGCCCTTTAGGCATGGCTGGATAAGGAGCATCGTTCAGCACTTAGTCCCAATTATGGCTCAGCTGAGATTCCCAATGGTTGTAAATCTGTGTTTCTGAAGCAGACTGCACAAAAACCAAATTCATTCCTCACAGCCTCTGAACGTCTCCGGGAACCTGAGCTTTCCATCTATGATTGGGTCCCAGTTGAATCATAAGCAGTAGAGCCGGGGGCAAAGTTGTTAGACCAACAGCTGGATCATATTTTGCAGCTGAATTATGTAGTATGACAATCATCTGTTCCCTCTGCAAGGAAAGAGGGGAAGTAGTGAGCGGTTTGTTGAAACAGTAATGGGGCTGTAAGTAGAACTAATTGGGCGTAGGTATTTGGGAGATTTACATAAAACCCTCTCAGGTTTTTAGTGATGGTAAATGGTGTTGGTTTAGAGATGGGAGTGGATTTGTTGGGTTTAAGCCTCCCTAATTGAGCAGCCACTAAAAGCAAATGTAATCTGCTTGTATTTATTACCATAGCAAAGGAAACACCTTGGGGATTCTGAGCACAAGGCAGGTAGTTATTGACATATTGTCCCTTTCTTCTTGCTTACTTTAGATCTGTCTTTGACATCTATGTTTGTCATTCTCTCACTTTTTCTCACTAGTCTTTTCTTTTCTTCTTTCTATTGCTGTCGTCTCCTGTTGCTGAAAAGCCTGAGAGAGGACGCCCCACTGTATCTGTCTCTTACTCTTTGCTGCTGTCTTTTCACACACACATGAACACACACCAAGATCTCCTACTGTCACCCGCTCAGAAAAGAAACCGTATAACATCACAAGATGAGAAGAGCTCCAAAGTTTCCCTCCCTCCCTCCCTCTGATCCGGAGTCTGAAGGGAGCCCGCAGGGGATGATGAGTTGGAGGAGGAGGTGGTAGCATCACCACATGGTGGACTGAAAGAGAGAATGAGGAGGGAGAATGATGAAAAGAGGGCAGGAAGCTCCTTGGTCTTGGGAATAAGTGGAGAAGGGTGGACAGGGGGCGGGATGTTCGGAAAGGTTCTGATGAGCAGGAGAAACCCAACTGAGAAGTAAGTAAAAAGAGGGAAAAAGGCATAATCACAGCTTGTACAACATGAAGAGATGTCAGGAATAAAATAGGATAGGGGAAAAATAGATCATACTGAAAAAGAAGAATAGAAGAACTCAAGAAAGTTGAGTGATGGAGGCGTGAAAAGAGAAGACATTGTGGAGAAGCACAGAACTCGAGATCAAGTTTTCTAAGAGAAACTGTCAGCAGAGTGATGTATGCTCCAAGATCCAACATACGTTGAACGAGAGAAGTTGGCAGAGGTGAAAGAGATCGAGGAAGGGAGCCGGAGGAAACGGCGGCAAACAATCATAGGACCATCGAGAGCAAGTGCTAAAAGAGTGAAATGAGGAATGGCTCAGAAGTTGGATGAATTACAAGATGGAGAGAATTTAAGAGTCCAAGAGGGCAGAATGAGACTACAGGCAACATGCAAAGCTTTGTAGGGATGCAGCTGAGATTAGAATCAAGTGCATATTAGGCTAAACTGATCCAGTTAAATACAGTAATGTCTTTGTTAGAAATAGATCACCCAAAGAGGAACACAACCATACAGCATTATGTCTTCTAATCAGCTTGTAGTTATGGTTTTTGAACTGAATAAAACATTCGACATCGTCTAGGATTCTCATCAAAGCTGTCCAAACTTTAACTGTCATTAAGCACACTGAAATTGGGATGGTCTTATTTATCTGGTTGTTCTCAATGTGTCCTTATGGATAATAAATACAAAATAATAAAAAGCTACTGGCTCGATGTTCATGAAACTCAGTGTATGTGCACAAAAAGAACAGTTATTCAGCTGTGTGAAATCATCCCACGTGGCTGAAATGTTAAATAATTGAGTGGCACTGCCATGTTCAGCGCTCCCGATTCCTTGTGTTAATCAATTGCTAGGTTAGGAGGATAAGGGGATGCTAATACTGCTGGGGGGCTTCTGCTTCTATTGGGATACAAAACACCATAACGGTGCAGGGTACGGTAGATAGTGGCTTAAGCACTAAAGTGTATTATATTTTCTCTTTTGTAAGCAAACTAACTTCCATTGAATAAACCAATGATCTTGTCTTTAAAGGAATGCAACATATTCATATCAATTAGACATGGAAAAAAAGAAAGAGGGTGGAGGGATATTCATAGGAAGGAAGGGAGATAATCATTGTCGCTCAATAAAATGTTCTTTTACTCAACATCTGAATGAGGTGAGCTGAAAAGAGTGTGAGGTGAAGGAGAGCTGCTGAATAGAACACGTCTTCTTTTCAGCATGAACACACACTATTAAGTTTCTACCTTAGGATCTTTGCATCAAATCCAAACTGTATACACATTGAAGCTTTATTATGTGAATGTGAATGACTTCACTAATGACACTTAGATTCATGCCTCACATGGATTAGTTTCTGCATGTACTCATGAAGGTAGGTGAACCCTATAAGGACAGCGAGACTCCAGGAAACACATTTTAAAATGCAGCTGCCGAGCCGGAGAAATGAAACGGGAATTGAGGTGGAGGCAGGAGTGGGGAGGAAAGGATGAAATGAACCGAAAGAAGGAAATCAACTGGGACAAGGTCAGAGAGGTGCCAACACATATTTGGGTGAAGCAATACAAGTGGAGAGAAGAATTTGAATATGAAAGTATGAGAAGGGAAGTACTGATATTATAACACATCGTGAGAGAGAGACTAAGAGACTTTAATACAAAGAACAGGAAAATAACCAAGGATAAAGAGAAGAAGCCTAGCATTCTTTACAGGAGTGTGACACAAAGAGACAAAGGATGTGTCCGTACAGTCACTAAAGCACAACACACTGAATGAGAGTGACTTTGAGATAGAAGGTGCACGAGGCAGCGAAGAGGTCAGGGAGATGTAGAGATTAGGAGTGAATGCAGCGAACAAATGACTGGATGAGAAGTCAGTGGAGGTGAAGGAGAGAGCAAATTAGATGGAGCTAAATTAAAGAACGAAATGGAGGAGGAGACAAATAGACAATTATGCGTCAGCCTTGAAGAAGCTCTGAGTCGAGCTTCCTTTGTCCTCCATCTTTTCTTCCACGTCTTTTCACATCTGTTCCTTTGAAGGTGCTCTGCGGAGCATGTCATTATCAAATGAATTCTGCTACCTTGGCGTAATGAAACATGCTATAGCTGACACTTTGCTGTTGCTAGTGCTCCTGTTTATTTGTATAATAGTTCTCTAAACACTTGCTCAATATGAGCGTTGGGTAGAAATGAACCTTCATTTCTCCTGAAAAGCTTGACTTGCTTTTACCGTCTGGGTGGTTGTATATGTTTAAGATTGTATTTAATTGAAAGTATCCTGTCACAATGGTGGCATACCATCATTATTTCACATGTCCAACGAAAGAGGTGCACAATGACTCGTATGCTAATGCAGGGACATGAGACCAGTCTCTAACAAAATAGATATAGGTACAACTGGTAAATGGTAATTACTCAAAAATCTATTGTCTGCCATTCAGGAACATGGCAGAAAACCTTGGCAGTGCATTTAAACGACGAGTACAATGACTCAACTGTGGTGTACTCGTATAAAGATGTAAATAATAAAAAAAACAGTAGCCCAAAGATTCAAATTAACTTGTTTTTAAACCCTTTTAGAAATACAACACTTCCTCTTTGTAGCGTCCATGTTGTTTCGACTTAAACACAACAAAGACTGATGACTTCCTAACTCGGGAAATCGGAAGATTCGAGCAACACGTGATTTCTTGTCACTAAATAACGTCTTCACCATGCCGTGTATATTCTCATTAATTCATATAAAACCTTCTCTTTTTTTTTAACCGTGAGATTATTTATTTTATATTTCTGCTAGCTTCTCTTCTCAGAATAGTTTTGTCCATGAAAGTCACAATGTCTGCACCTATTAAATCAGTCTGAGCCAACACAGTTACAGAAGGTTGAGTCATGTTTTTAAGAAACTCCGGGTGACCTGTCAGACCTCAGGACTCTTCAGTTGTTTTGTATTTTGTAATGCTTTAAGGAAAAACATCAAACTTTCAGACTGCATATGTGACACAGCTGCAGTAACCATGGCGATGTCATTGGTTTGTCATATTTGATGTGGTGATCTACGTTTTTGTTTGTACTGATTTAAACTGTTTCATCGGTATGATGCAGAACTGGTCCGACTGGTTTCTATTGCTCGAGACACTGAGTGTGTGTGTGTGTGTGTGTGTGCAGCCTGACTCAGCAGTTACTCAGCACACTGCAGGGAAATGCATCATATCTTCATCATAACTGCAAATGTCAGAGGAAGTTTGGCTAGGGGCAGCCGTGGCCTTTCAAGACACACAGGCACTCAAACAACACTCAGACACCACTGCCACAAGGTTATCTCACTGTGTGTGTGTGTTTGTCTACGTGTGCATTTAAAGGTGAGCATGTGTGTGTTTGTTTCTCAGCATTTTTTAATTAGTCAAATTGGGCCAGGGTTTCGCCTTGGGCACAGAAAGCAGAGGGAGGGGTGGTGCTCTGCGCTGTGTTGTTCCTGCCCGTCACGTATGAGTGCACTCACACACACACAGGCAGGCACACACACTGTGACTCTTTCTTTCTCAAAGGTACACAGACTCACTCGTGCTTTTAATGCAGCCACTTGTAAGTTTCAAATCAAATTGTCCTCTAACCCGATGTCCTGACATAGATACACACACACATAGATACACACATACATACACACACACACACAAACCCTTACTCTCTCTCTTCTTTATTTCTCCCGGTGTCACTGTTGATGGCATCAAATTAAGACACTGTCTACCACTCGGGGATGTGTAAAGCTCAAGAGGCAAGAGATCTTATTAACCCTTTTTGCACATTAATCAACTCACACTCATGCATACACACACACACACCTGTTCCCCCCCCCTAGTTTCATTTGATCCTTTTGTGGTTAAAGGATCTTTTTTCTTCCCGGTAATAAATTGTGGCAAAGTACTGACGTGACAAAAATAACACCAACTCACACACAGAACGAGCACATTCAGCCACAAACACACACACACACACGAACAAAGCCAAACACAATGACCTTCCTTCCATTCTCTCCCTTTCTCATCATCATCTATTTGTCCATCTCTAGGTCTGTCAGCATTCTCCCCCCCCCCCCTCCCCTCTCTGTATTTCTCTCTTCCACACTCCATGTTAGGCTTTTAGCAGTGTCTGCACAGGGCTTAATAGCAACTGAAAGCACAGTACAGGATAGGTATAGATGGACAGAATGATATTTAGGGACATTTTAAGAAACGTTCTGCCTTGATCTCTCTTTTCACAGATGTGAGGCTTTATTTTGCATAAGCATTGCTTTTGATATTTAAATTAAACGATAATCTGTAATGCTGATGCTGCTGTTCCTTCTGGGAATGAGCATCAGTGTGCAGCTTAGAGCAGCATTCAACCCCATTTTAGCCTTATGTTTTTGAATCCATAAACTCCCAGTGGAAGTATTCTGGTATCTACTGGGATGGGAACTAGAGGCAAACCCTTCACATCAAGGTGGGATTATATGAATCCGGTAAAGCCTGGGGAATGTTTAGGATTCCCAGTTAGAGATAGATGACGCAGGGATAATGTATGAATTATTCAATGTTTTCATGTTTTATATACTGTTGTCTCTCCTCCTGCTCATCTTTATTTGTAGAAGTTCAATCAGCTCTGCTTGGTTGCAGATTGCTGCCAGATAACCCTTTTGTTTTGCTGCTGAATTAGTATTTAACTCAGCTGCAAGGAGCAGCAAAAGGCTCTTGTAATGTTTTACATTAGAAACCAGCACGCATAGTTGGTAATAACAAAGCATCAGAATAGCAATCCATTAGTCTGACAGCTCTTTTTTTTTCTATTTCTCAATCTGTTTGTTGTCACTTCAACATCATTTCCTATTCTGTGTCATATCAAACCGGTTCTGTTTTTAGGTCTTATTTACTCATATCTGTTTGTCTTTTTAAATGCATTGCCATCTGTTCCCGGGACTATTGATCTCCCTCTATTCCTCAGTTTGACTCTCTTTTAAGAATTATTTTTAGCATTGTCTCGTGCTGTTTTTAATTACCTCAAGAAGGCTTGCTTCACCCTTATCTGCAAATCAAGTCCACTGACTGACAGGTGAACAGCTTCATTTGTTCCACTCAGACATGCATGCGCTAAAGCTTCTTTGACTCAGACGATTGCCTTAAGGTTAAAAGATTTCCATCTGACTCATCTTAGCATTTCTCTCCAAATCCAAAGAATTTTCCTTCATCTATATCCAAGTCACTAACATATTTATCATTTAAATAACAGCTTATTGTGTTCAAATCTGAGTTAGAAACATGTTAACGCACTAAACAGTGTCAGGCGTACTGTAAATTATTTTCACACATACAGTAAGTACATGTGTAAACACACACACATAACACACGTTGCCGTCTTGTGTTAAAGAGTCCATCTCTGTTCCATACATGTAATTTTTATTTATATCAAGTCCAGAGAACAATATTGACTTTGGCAAAATGAAATAAAAACAGAAAGGAAACAACAGTAATGGTTAAAAGTCATTATTATCATTAATGCAGTTGGCTCTGTTTTATAGGCATCTGTTTCTTTGTGTGTGTTTGTCTTTTGGTGTATGTGTAATTGCTATCTTGTGCTTATTCCATATCTGTTTTGGTCTTTCTCTGCCTAGTTATGTTGAAAATGTTTTAGTTCTAGTGAAAAAAAAATCACACATTTTATATTTGATCCTAACATCATTCCCCAGAAAACTTTGAAAAACAGAAACACATGGTGCGACAAGTAACATCATTTTATATATATACTATATATATGTACTCTTTTCTCTCTGATAGATGTTTTTAAGAGTCTCTGTGGTCTGTGCCGTCGGATCAGTCGTCCCATATAAGTTTAACAAAGTCTTGAAGGAGAGTTTATATCGTCATTGGCTTCCATTCTGTCATATATTTTTTTTGTCTGCTTCTTCCTGAAAACATTCACTTTATGGATTTAAATTGAATCCATGTGGCACAAAGGAGTCTGAAGTCACAAAACATGAATTTGTAAACCCCCCTTTAGCGTTTCTGACCATGCTACATTGCTGGAAATAGTGATTTATTCTGGTTTGGGTGAAAATGATTTTTAAACATTTCACTCTTACTTCACTTTGGGTGGACCACAGCTAATGTTAAAATGTATTCCATTCACGACATGTCCAGAAAGCGCTAAACCTCATGAAACACAAATGGAGTCTGGCTGAATAGAATGCCCCTTACAAACATTCATATAATGTGCGCACACTAACTCACACACACACACACACACACAGACACACACACACACACACAGACACAGACACACATCCTATCCCTGATCCAGCAATGCATGCACATGTATGCATCCATGAGCATTGTTCATAGGTTTTGGTCCATTATCATCCGGCAATATGATCTTTCAGAAACGCGCACACGTTCCATCATGCCCCCGTCTGCTCCATTTTGTAATCCATATCGACTCCATTGTAATCCCAATGTCTTTCTTTTAATAATGTCTGTGCTGCACTCGCTCTTTCCAGCCAGTATCGATTGATCATGTCCAATGCACCCGGCTCTGTATTTATGCTCCCATAATCCACAGGCACGGCCAGCCAAAATCATTGTCCGGCCACAGAGGACACATAAAAGTCACATTCATCGTGTTTTGGAAAAAAGAGTTTTCAAAATGGCCGTCAGCAATAGAGTCCAAAACAAGATAACAAAGCGGGGACGTGTCATCCAAATCTTTTTTACCGTTGTAATTTGTCAGCCAGGTGAACTACCGGTGTTGTTGTTCATCCGGTGTAAACCATGGTGGTGTGTTGGGGGGGGGCGAGGCCCTGGAGAGTTGAAGTGTTAGCAGGAGTCTGCTTCTATTAGTGTACAGGCTTTACTGAGATCCTCACGCCATCTCTGTCTCTGCTGAATTACCTTTGTTCTGTTGCTCTATTGATGTGTTCCCCTTTAGGATTATGTCCCTCCCTGTGACTACACTCAGTCTGTTCTTACACCTGTCACTCTCTTTGTCTAGAGTTTTGTTTTTGTGTTCTTCCTTTCTTTTCTGTTTTGTATCATTCAATGTTTCACTGCCTACAGTTTTTAAAGGCCACGGTAAAGCACTTTCTTCTACTTTCCCCCTTTTCATGCCATATGTCTCCCCAAACGTATTTTTCCACCTCTTACGGTCAGGTGTAAAGAGCCTTGCATCTTCACCTTCTTTATTTACTTCTCCTCAAGGAGCTTCACAAATACACCTCTGAATTTCACTCTTCTCTAAACTCACCACCTTGCTGCACTCATCTCTCCTGTCCTGCTCCCTCAATGTCTCCCATGACTCAACCTCTTTGCCCTCTTTAAATCAAACTCTCTCAGCGACCCTTTATCCCTCCTAACTTTTTTTATTACATTCCCAAACGCCCTACACAACACTTTCCTCGAGTTCTTCAGCACTCCTTCCGTCCTTCCCCGTTAGCCTCGCCCTGTCTTTGATCGCTTTCCCGGCAGTGATCCCAGTGTTAGAGTTGGAGTTTGTGGTGTTGTAAGCGTGGATATACCCCCTCTGGAACTCGCAGTGCGCTCCGTAGCCCACGCCGCTTTCCTCGTCGCTGGTCGTCGAGGAAGTCGTGCTTGTCGTTGAGCCGCACTGCACAAGCATCCCATGGAGAGACTGGCTCCGCCGCGTCCAGATCACGCTCAGACGCTTGGCATAATTACCAGCAACATAGCGCTTGGCAACAGTCGCGGCTGCATCAGCAGTTGCTAGGGCGACAGAGGAGCCCATGTCCAGCGAGTGCCGCCGTTTGCTGACGGTCCCGCAGGCGGGGCTTAGCGGGGACAGAGGGCTCTGGTAAGCCTGCGAGGAGTTCCATTTGTCCCGGTTGCGGGAACTCATTCTCCAGTCCAACAGATCTGAGTCTCCCAGGGGGGCCGCCAGAGAGAAACTGGCCCGAGTGGTGAGTTCTCGCTCCAGACGGGGCCTCGGGCGGTCCCTCGAGTGGGACAGTCGGGGCAGGGTGGAGGAAGGGGAATAGTACAGGGGAGTTCTGTCACTTTCCGGCGTGTATGGCGGCACCTTGTCCAGCTTTCTTTGCCTGACCACCAATGCCATCTCACTTGCCCCTGTTGTCGTGGAAACTACCCCCCCGGCTGAAAGAAACTGCTCCAGGTTGACTTTCGGCTTTGGCCTGGGCTTTGGAGGGGGTTTTGGCACCAGAGAGGAAGCAGCATCAGCCTCTTCCTTCTCTTTCTCCTTCTCCTTGTCCTTCTCCTTGTCCTTCTCCCCTCCTCTCTTGGACGGCAGCCCATTGGGCAGGACCACCATCATCACGTCCCCAGATCCATTCGATTGGTAGCACCCACCACTGTTTCCCCCTTTGTCCCCGCCCCCTCCTCCCTGACAGCAGGCCCCTCCCCCCGCCTCTGTGTTCCCGCTGTGACACATCATGTGGTCGCCATGATTGCAAACGCGGTGGCGAACCATGAGCGCGACGGTAAACACGAGCAGGGTGACGACAACCACACCGCCAACCAATATGGTGAGCGTCCCGCCCAGGAAATGGGCATGTAGAGAGCGGCATGCTGGGTAAACATCCTTAGTGGAGAACGTGGCGCAGCCCAGGACTTTTGTCGCCGCTAGTGATGTGATTGTGTCATCGAAAATGGCCAGCACACACAGGTTATAGTCCGCACCGGAAACCAAGTTCTTCAACAGGAAGCGGTCACTGGTCGATGGGAGGATTCTAAAGAGGGATACAAGAGAAGGGAAAGTAGAGGTCAGTTAAATGAACACGCCTGCTGTGCACAGGATGTGTGGGGAATTGTAAAATATCCGCAGCCTCGCCTGAATATTCTGACTATTGTGGAACCAAGGAGAAAGGGCTGAGTATTGGAAAAGAAGCAGAGGAAAGGAGGGGTGAAAGGATGGCTTGAAACAGGCGCAGGAGTGGATACTGCAGGAGGGGAAGAGAGGCAAAATGAGGCTATTGATGGAGAGCGCGCCTAGGGAACATGAAAAGAGAACTCTGTCTGCTCATTTGCAGTGCAGGAGTGTGAGTGTGTGTGTGTGTGTGTGTGTGTGTGTGTGTGTGTGTGTGTGTGTGCGTGCCTGTACTTGAATCCCTGCAAGAAGAAAACGTTGGGCCATTTTGTAGGACCTCACAATTAAAAAAAAAAGAGGCCATTTTAGGTGACAGGGCTGGCATTACAGTGAAGCGTGGACATTATAGGACACAAATGTTTTGTCATCACAAGGCATCGATGTGTTTGTGTTTGACTGCAAATGTGCTCCTGCTTGTGCCCGTTATGAGCGAGTGCATGCGTGGGATAATAAAGAGAGAAGTGATTCGCATGTGTCCTCATTGTAAGTGTTCGAGCAGCCGTTAAAACCAACAAACAGGGGAGAGGTGAACAATGGAGAGATGGAGAGGGGGGGGGGACAATAAAGAAGTGGTGATGAGGCTATTATGTAAGTCGTATGTGCTTGTCTCAGTGCCTCTGTGTGTTTGTATTTAGGACCCACCAGAATAAGTTGTTTCATGGCAGTGGGTTTGTGTATGTGACATGGTTAGGGGTGGAGTGTGTGTGGGAGACTGTAGCACCGCTCGAGTGTGTGTCGCTGATGGGGAGGACTTTGCCCTCTGACGTCCAACCCTCTCGTGTGGGCAAGTGTGTGTTTGTGCCGCTACCATGAATATTTTTTCAGAAGTTTCCTTTTTTCCTTTCCCTCTTTATTTGTTGTTCTCCGACTCTTTCTCTGCCTCTTCTCAGCACATCAGAGGGCCTATTTGTATCGTCTGTTGCAAACCCGTGCAGCTCCCTTCCGTCTTGAGCTGCATCCTTTAAATGCCATCTAGTGTGACTGAGACACCAGGGGGGCCACTGCAGAAGCTCCCTAACCTTAGTCTGTTTAAAATGCATTTAAATAAAGAGACCAAGGAGGAAAACAGCTCGGCCTACTTCTTAGTTCTCCTTTAGTGTTCAACTGGGTGTCATTTAGCTGCTAGTAATACAAGTGAAATCAGCCTGAGAATTCTCCCAGACACAGTTATATCAGCGTTACAGGAATAATTGGATTAGGTGTCTTTTAATAATGCTAAATTAGCTGGGAAACAAAAGACTGCTCAATGCAAGCCAGGGGGCAGCACTATGAATCTGGGTAGCATTACAGCTACGTAAGAATATTGAACACTGATATTTACCGCCTTCTCAAGGCTTGAAAGTGAACAGAATGGGAATGTTCTGAACAGACGCCCAGGATATCAACTTTTGCACTGGTATAATTTAGGATTAAAAGTGTGTTTGTTTGATTTGTTACAAAGAACAGCGTGTTGCAAACTCTGTTTCGCTACCTTAGCAATTGTCCCGGAGTGATTGGAATAGCAAGCACTGGCACAGAGATGCCTCCAAACTCAGATTCTGAGTGAGCTCTGTTTTCATGACCAGACCGCTTCCTTGGATCCACGCCCCAGAATATTAGTCATCTCTTCTTTTAGAAGAACAAACACTGACGTGAAACCCGCCCCGTTGAATCACTGCAGACTCCAAATTAAACTGCTAGAAACGCTGGTAACCATTCTTACTCTTGAAATTGTTCCCTTCAATTTACTTCAAGATGTCATGCAGCTCTGTGAAATGATGGACACTGGCTGCATTTGCCTAAAACTTCAGAGTAATAATGAAATTGGGGGAAAAATAAGCAAAATGAAGGTTTTGAGTATGGCTTTGATATGCAAGTCATGTAATAAAACCAAAGTATTATAACCAAAATATGAGCAATCGTTCACACAGGAGGGATATATTGAATTGCAAAGTCCACTAGTACTTACACGGTAGGTGCGCAATGAGATATCCCACATGAAATATGCAATAAGCAGCAACCTCTGTTTCTGAATAAGAGGACTTGGTTATATTTCAGTCTTATGAAAGGGGCCTGAGAAATATCACAGTGGCGTCGGTTAATCCGCAGCCTTTGTGTATAATTGATGGAGCCCGCGAGGCGCAGACTTGACCATCACTGGGGATTGGTGTACTCAGCTGAGGGCCGGTTCCTGCAACATTAAAAGGGTTTTGATTCATAGCCGTGTTGATGCGCGCTGGTTCCTCGTGCCCTTTCTTTCCCCATCTTTACCCCGGTCGCACACTGTCTCGGTTTGATTAATATTGCAGATGTACTGTTGCATGCTTTATTGGACTGTAAAAAACTGAAAGAGAAACTGCATTGCCAAAGTCTTATATAAGTTACATTTGTGCTGAATCCCTTTCCACTTCCTGATAATATGGTTGTGGTATGACTGGATTTATCTATATGCGTGAAATCTAACTGTTCTCCATTGTGTGACCATGACTCACACGCACCTTGAGAAGAGCCTAGAGCCGTTTTGCTAATCCTGCCATTCACTACCCCTTCCTTTATTCCCTCAATCCCTTCCACTATCCCTCTTTTCAGCTCCTTTCCCTGGATCCATCCTCCTTATGCTCCTTCAATCCATCCTTTATAAACAGATTTCCTTCTTTTCTCTGATCAGTCCCTCACCCTTATCTCTGCACATCCTGTGCCCTTTTCATCGCCCATCCTGTCATTCCCTAAATCTGCAGCAGTGCATTCCTTTTCTCTTCCATTCCCGACCTTTTTCTCTGCACCTTTTATATCATTTGACTCCAGTTCCTCTGCACCTCATCTCTCTTTATTGTACGTCCTCTGTATATCTGCAGACAATCAGATCTCCTCGCTGCAAATCCTTCTGTTATTCTCACCGGGCTCTATCTGACCCCCAAAGCCTCTCCTCTTTTTATTTGCAGTCACTGTTCTATATCTCTATTAGCCACAGTTACAACCGTGTACCATTATTTAGCATCCAAGGTCACTCCTACTCTCCTCTCCACCGTCTCCTCTTAAGCTGCTCCTCCTCTCCTCTCTTCCTTTATCCCTGTCAACTCTCCAACATCTTATGCCCCCCCCCCTCTCTGTATATCACCACTCTCCTCCTCCGCTGCACCACCTCTCCCTCCATTATGAGATCGTGAATCACCTCTTGTTGTTTTTGCGGAAGAAAAGGAAAATCACTGACATATACATGCAAGGCCAGATTCGCCAACACATGTGTCTTTGATATGCTTTCTCTCCACCGCTCGATGCATAATACATTTCTAACCATATATACAGCCCTGTTGTCGCTCGCAAAACATTGTGGGTGTATGCAATTATAATCACCTTAATCCTCATTGCGGTGAGACCAATATATGTTCACGACCATAAAGTGCACCCATCAGAACTCGGAGCGCTGCTGTGAAATGAAATGAATAGATTGAGCGGTTATGTTAAAGAGGCAGGGGTGTTGTTCTCATTACCACCCCTGTATTTGCAGACATTGGCCCTGTTTTCGGTCACCTAACATGCCACGTCTATCTCTGTGCTTCTAATTACCCTGCATAGGCACGCACACACACACACACACACATGCAGGGAGAGAGTGACGGAGACAAGGGAGTGCTTTGTTCAGGCTGGTGACACAGAAACGAGTAATTATTAGCACCCGGGAGAGAGGGAAGGAAAATAAAGGAGTGGTAGAATCCTGTCCCCTCTTCCCTCATCCTTCTCTTCTTCCTCTCATGTTCTCTACTATATGCATCTGCTGCTGTGACACAAGACAGGATTGGGCACAGAACGACAGATGAGAAGGAGAGAGAAAGAACAACAACAAAGCAATTATCTCCTCCTCTAGCTGACATCTACACTGACCTCATTTCCTTTCCTCTCCATGTCATGTCTTTTCGTACCCTTTCTTCCTGTTTGTGGTCTTGATTCCTTGGACTGTTTACTGTCTCTGTTGCTGTCTTCGCACATTTTCTCTGATCTCTTCTCCTGCTTTCCTTCATCTGTCTTTCTGTCTATCTTTCCTTTTCTCTCATCCCTCATGTCTTTTTAGCTTTCCTTAATTCTCACTCTGCGTTTCCTCATTCGGCCTCCTTTCCCCGCTCAGCCAGTTGTCTTCTCCCTGATTCCCGCTTTTCACCGCTTCCTTATTCTCCATTATTCCTCTTGTCTCTTTAGCAACAGCATCAAATATGGTATGAATCTCAATGTCTTACTCCCTTCTGTCCACTGACCTTACAATATAGTATGATCTGTCAGACTATGCCCACTCATATGCAGGGTTGGGAGGGTCACTTTAAAAATGTAATCCTTTACAATGACTAGTTACTGGAAAAAGTATGTAATCATTAACCTAATTTAAGTATCGCAATATATTGTGACCTGGTTACTTTCTATTACTTTTGGTCAACATCAAATGCAATGCAAATAAATAAAAGATACAATAAATAATAATGAGATGTTTTTTACTTAGTTGTATTATGCAAGAGAGCAGAACAATGTTACCTAAGAAAATAAAAAATTGTTATTTAGTATCAAAAATCTGTCCTCCTGATATTCAGGCTAAACCTACAGAATAGTAGAGCTTACAAAAAGTGTTTTAGTTAAAAAATATCCATTAAAGCATTTTTGTTTTAATAAATCAGGTGTCCAACTACTGCATTCCAAAAATATATCAACAACAAATAAGAATGAAAGTAGCCTAAATGAAAACCAAAAGGAAAATTCAAGCCGTACTTCTACCTATATATTATTTAAATGTAAGAGTAATCTGATGACCTCTTCTCTTAATGTAACTGTACAGTAAGTCAGTCCCTGTCTTTCCTTTGGAGTTGACACGTGTGACACTTTCCCCTGGGGTACTTCTCTAAACCCTATTGCATCCCTCCTCTATCCTTTCCTCAATCCTTAAGGCCCTCTGAGTCTTTCTTTCTCCATCTTTTTTCCTCATGTTGTCTCAAGTCCCACTGTTAAATCTCTCCTTACATCCTATCTGTCAATGCCTCGACAGATCATCTAGTGTCTATGTCATGTATTGGTTACATGCAAAGCTAAAATAGGAAGCTAACATCAGTCCTCAGCATATCGCATTGCACAATACAAAGAGCTACAGTGCCATGACATCAATCACTTCTAGAGGACTTCTCTAGTGGAGGATTCATATTTTTTTGCAATAAGAATTATTTTCTGTATTCAAAGACCACTTTTGTATTTTTTTTTAAATATGAGTCAAATATGCTAATAATTATTGACAGCAATGAGTGCTATTGCCTTGCACTTAATGTTCATGTTCATATGAATCCTTTCACTTCCCTTTCCCTCTGCTGCTCATTAGCAACACACTCATCTGTCTGACTCCCAGCATGCTCCTCTACTGTAGCTGTCAAAAAGCTCAGCCCGTCATTGTGAACCGTAGGTCACATTTTCCAAGGCTTTTATTTTCATTATCCTCATTATTTCTTAAACTCTGCGTGATTTTTCTCTCTAACTTCCTCCTCTCTATGTCCCTGTGATCATTTCTGTTCCCATTAAGTTCTGTGTCAGGCCTGGCACTTTGAGAGCCCAGCAGGAAGGTTGACCCTGTGGAGAACGGCCGGAATTGTGAAGATTGTCAAAGCCCTTAGACTGCTGCCGTCAGAACACTTATAAATACTTCTGAACATAATGGGGAAACTTTTGGCTCTAACATGTACACGGTACAAACGAATACCCCTACTGACACACCTTATGTGCCCATGATTCATAATGTATCGTAAACTGCTAGCCCAACACATTGGCAATGATTGAAAAAGTGAGCAGCACAATAGAAAACGGCATATTGCATTGTGTATTATTCAGAGATATTGAATAATGTATTTCCATTTCTGTATACACACAGGGGTTCGACACAATGAAACCTTAGTTTACATTATAACGCAATTTCCGCTTGGACACTGCACTTTTGAAATGATTAACCTTTTCTGCCACGCCCTACAATGCCTTCCACTTAAGGAACACATTTCGAACACAGCATACTATGTCACAATGATTCCCTGCCCTGTACGTTGTGCGGTAAATCCTTATGCGTGACCCTGTTAGTGTGACATTTCTGCACAAAAAGAGGAAATCCTGCTGAAAGACACCAAGTTTCCTAACAGATGGTACCACAAAGGTCACCGCCTCATTAGCACAATGGGACATTCTTTCTCCTGTCCTCCGTCCTTCAGGTTGGCTGTAACCATGTGTGGCCAAAAGAATAAATGCCAGTCTGGTAATTGCTCACACATCGCCGGCATTCTTTGGAATACCTTGGTTATTGTATAGCCTTGCTTTTCAGAGTACTTCAATGCCATGTCGCATTCGAAGATCAAAGGCGTTTCCTTACGATCAAACCTAGCTGTGGCAAACCTCCAGGAAAGGAGGGGGGGGTGACGGAGCGGGGGGTGATTGGGGGGAGCGTGCCCAGTGGAAGCCACAGGGACGACAGCCCACCTGGCACTGTCACAGATGCCATCAGAATGAGACAAGCCCTGTTAAAATGGAGGCTGGTGTCGTCTAGTGTGCGACTGACCTTTTTTAGAGATAATACAATCTAGCAGCCACACTACGCTCTGCTGTCCGGTTCATGTCCACAACAGGTTCATGTTTCTTTCAACTCTTCACTATTCAGTTTTCCTTTCTTTCTCTTCTGGGTTGGTGTGTCTGTTACCGGCTGCCAAAGCACACTTCGACAAAATATCAGCACAACTCCCCGATACAAAGCGTACATCTCCCTGGTCTATTCTCTCCTTTTGAAACCAGCAGCCAGACTCCTCTCCTGTGGTGTCTCCAGCTGGTGAGATATTGTGGTTGGCACTGGCACACTGATAGCATGATATCATCTATATTGGAAACCCCTGGCTGCATTGTGGTGTGCCTCCTTTCAAATGCCTCCTCCTTTATCTGTCCTTGGAGACAGATTTCCCTGCTTCCTCCCTCAAAGCCCTCAAACGACTCCTCTTCCAACCTTTCTCTCCTCTTTTACAATTCAGATCAGGGTTTATTTCTCAATTTAAGATAGCCACTACTTCTCTGTGTGTCCTTTGAGACAGCGATTCCTTCCCTCTGTTCTGTTAGGCGCTTTGAATTGTTTGGTTTATTTAAACTCCAGATCGCTTCACTCCCTCCTCGCTGACTTTCAGCGTCTCTCCTGTGACGCTGCCTCACTCTTCCAGTCTTATCTCTGCTCTGTTTTGAGTCTCTTTGTGTCTATCAGCATTTTCCTGTCTCGAGCTGCACAGCCGAGCCTTCACCTCTACTGATGCCGCTGCTCCATTATTCCTTTATAGTTTGTTCCCTCAGAGATGCACATTGTACCTGTGTCGCCCTTTTGTGCACAAGAGCCACATTCAGCCATGGCAACTGGGCTTTCAGGTGATATTATAAACAGCTCTACAATTGAATGCAACCCATCACAACAGATAGGACCCTAGCATCTTGTTCTTCATGCACTGGGCAATGTAGAGTTTGTTTCTCAGCTTGAAGTAAAACATTCCCAATACACATGAAGTTGTTTATTGAGCCATTATTGTCTATTTGAGTGTGTACATTTCCCCTTAACAGTTAGCATGTATTTCTTTTAGTTTAATGGGGATATATTTTATCAAGATATTTATCATGAAGTTTCAAAAATGTATGAAAATACAGATTCATATCTTCTCAAAATGATTCCCCATACTTTGAGTGAGAGAAATATCCACCTACATAGCACTTTCATACTGTACACAAACCTTTCAAATTGAAGTCTCATCTATAATCTGAAGGTTTTACCGAGGTTTGTTCAGGTAACACTTTATAGCCTAATCTATAGAACATACCAAATATAAAATTGTTATGGCTCTTCGAATATGTTTTAAATAATGTAGTGATAGACTTATCTCCCAAATGCCTTCCTTAAAACCTCTTGACCCTTTATGTCAATACAATTCTTACCCAATTTCACTTATAGTGTATTTTTGAAGCTAAATGTTTGTAGTAGATTCGTAACACTTTAGGCATATGCTTTGAATTCTAGAGAAGAGGCACCTTTAAGACAGCTCTGCTATTAGAGTATTTCCTGTGCAGGAGTTAATGCAGCTGATCAGCCAGGGAGCTAAGATCTTATTCAATTCATTCATGTAATTAGTTCTCCATGTGTAATTGCTACAAATGTGTCTTGGGACTGCACTTGTCTGTTTTGATATTGCGTTTCAATTCGACACCTCCTCACCCCTTAGCTACAGGGCTTTAACCACAGCACCTCATCTCCATTTCTTCTCCTTGTCACTCCCTTGTGAAATTATTGCTTTGTTCTTTTGCTTTTAAGGAGTCATTTTTGTTTTATACCCAATTTCGATGGGGTCTTTTCTATTCCGCTAAATGAGTCCTCCCAACCTCCACTCTCTCTTCCCTATTTCAATACCCAAGTGTATTTCTAAACATTTCCTCTTACACTATTTCATTGATAGATGTAAATATCTCCCCTCCCTCTCTGCACTCATTGCTTCATAGCTTTTTCCTTGAGGACCATATGGACCCCCCCCCCCCCCCCCCCACACACTGTCTGTCTGTCATTCTCTCATCTTTCACCCATCCTTCTTTCATCTCAATCGCTCCCTAGGTGATTTGAGTAGAGCCATCTCATATCTTCTCCTTCTCCCTTAATCCTTTTTGTCCTACTCCTGAAATCTCTGAGGGCTCATTCTCATCTTTGAATTCACCCCTTCCTTCCGGCTCCATCCAACCATCACTCAAACTATTAGTTCCTCCTCCTCATCCATCTTTTCTCCATTCACCCGTGGCTGCCATTTTCCCTACTTTCCCTCAATGCCTCAGATGATTCCTTCACATGGTTTCCCACATTTGCAATCATCTGTCAGTCTTCCCTTTCCTCACCCCTTTCACCCCTGCTCAATACCACTTACAGCGTAATACCATCTGATCTGAGGGAAACCAAATGTTGACCTCTAAGTAAAGGGTAAAACACAAACGCAAGTAATGCCATGGTGGAAGTTCCGCGCCGACCTCCACTTCCCTTATCTTATTCCAGCTGGCACTATTTCAGATTTTTCACTCGAGCAACAAGCCCAATACATAAGAGGCAGCAAACTGTAAAATCATGCAATCATAGTGTATGTAGTAATATTGCATTTCAAGTACACCAGTCAGTCAAAACCCAAGGCAATGATAAGAGTATTTTGAACGGACCTGTAAAAGCCATATGTTTGCACAAAAAGAGAAATCTCACTATAAAAGACAACACATTTCTTAACTCAATCACAGGCTTTTAACTCTGCATATTCATCTCTAATTATTGTTTACTTTTACGCAGTTTAATGGCGTTGGCAAAGAGGGTTTAAAGCGTTGTTATCCTTCTTTTTTTTTTCAGGGACTCCTTGCTTCTTTTGTCCTCGCCATACTCTTTTTGGCTTACACATGTCCACAGTACTTTCTAATTAACAGGAAAGCTACTGTTCACACATTTGTTCACAGCAATGTGTGGAAAAGTGAGCAAACATTGGCAGTTTCACTAATTCGTTTTCAGTCTGTAACCCCATCTTACAAGCCAAGGTGTGTCAGTTGTCTCCTAAATAATTTGTGATAGTAACAACAACATTGCAGCCCTTAACCTCAAATCTGGTCTTCATAAATGTTTGATTATTTTTCTCCCTCTGAGAGCACGGTGAGTAAACACGGATAGTGAAGTGTGAAGGGATCTCATTTTAAATGCAAAATGACATGGTGTTTAAATGTAGCTTCAAATCAAAAATGACATATCCCATAAAGATCCTTTTACTTTATCAGGCATGTCCATTAATGCTGGCAAATGTAGCTGTAGACAGACCTGGCTTTCAGAGTCTGACACTATTTCCTTGCCTCTAGGTGTTTTCATGTTCCAAGGAAACTCCCTTAAATCTAATATCCAATTTTTTCATTTAAACGACCATGCACTTATCTTCCCATGTTCACAACTACCCACCTGTTGGGAATCAGTGTCATACCATGATGGAGCTAAATTATTAACTTCATTCTCCCCACTATGCCTTCATCCGTCTCCCCATTCATCCATCTCCCCATTCATCCATCCCTTGAGGCTTCGTCCATGTACAAGGTGTACTACTGAAGTGTCGTGCTGTAATGGATGAATATTTAAGGTGTTTTGAATGGAGACAGGGAAGACAGTCAGAACATGTCTGTAAAAGGTACTATTCATCACGCTGGTTCTTATGGTTTGCAAGTGAGTAAAGCAAAAGTCAAACTGACCTGTAGATGAGGGTCTCGTCGGCGGTGCAGTTGTACTGTATCTGATACATCCAGACTGCGTAAACTGCAGACAAACTTCCCAAATCCCATCGGACCTGAGCTGAGGTTGACGTAACTCCTTGTACTCCAACCCTCCTTTCTTCCTCCTCCTCCTCGTCCTCCATGCTCCCTCCATTGGCCGTCTCCCCTTCAGAGGCCTTGCTACTTTCGTCCTCACTTCCACCTTTCTTCCCGTCCTCTGCCTCCCCTCCTCGTCCTGCTCCATTGTTAATCCCTCCGTTTATTCCCGTGCTGATATCAGAAGAGCCCGGATCGGTCCGTAAAATCCCATTGGTCACGTTCCCGGTGTTTTTGGTGTTCACGTTATTATTCCCTGCGTTTCCACCTGCTCCGCCGCGGTGAGGCAGGGGGATTATTTTCAGGTCCACAGTGGCAGTTGCCTCACCCGCTGCGTTTATTGCAATACACGTGTACGCCCCGTCATCGCGGGCCACTGTTACTAAGACATCCAAGGTCCCATTGCTGAAGGAGCTGGTCCGGGATGAATTGGCAACGATGCGGTCGTCAGGGGAAACCCAGTGGATTACTGGCTCCGGGTCACCAATGGCACGGCATTTGAGCGTGGCTCTCTGGCCCTCCAGCACCCACAGCTTGTGAGTGTGACGAGTGATCAGCGGTGGTTCACAGGTAAACTCCTCCTCGGGAATCGACCAGAAATATCTGAGAGACAAAGAAGGATGGAGCCAATAAAAGAGAAAGTCAAGGAGAGCAGAATCACCTTTTTGGCTAAGTACAAGAATGTGTCTTCTTTTATCCCTGCGAGGTGGATTTGGCAGATTCATGTGGTACATTAACCTAAAGATCTATGTGCTCTTGTCTATCAATTTAAAGGGTTAAGTTCAGTAATGCACAACAGTCTGAACAATTTCCCATGCTACCCCTGCGGAAACCCGGACTAAGCAAAGAGTAATGAATGCTGACAGCCGTGACAGATGACAACAACAGATGCTCGTTTTCTCCTCAATCCTTTGTTTTCACTCCATACTGTTGGCTACAGGGTTAGAGTCTTGCAGAGAGATGCTGGGAGGGGAAAGTTTGCGGTATAACGACAACAACACTACCACATCACTGCTTCAAAACCAAGTCCCTAAGGCCTACTGCACCTTTCCTGTGAGTGTTTGTTCCAAGTAAGGTGTCAATATATGTTATGCCTTTAATTAGATTTCAGCTAAAACGGTACTGGTAGGATAGATAGGTGTTGAGACAAGGTTGGGATACATGACGGATTATACCCAGTTAAACATCACCCTCTATTCTTAGAGTTAACCCCCCCCCCCCCTTAACTTCGGAGAATGCTTCAATTATTTAAAGGATCAGGATAAACATTTTGTCCTTAACTTGAAAGGGAAAAAAAAGGATTACCTTCCAGCCAGGTGAGGAGGTGTGGCACACGTCTCCATGTCGTCCCCGCGGATTAGCCTCCGTAACCATAGCAGCTCGCAATTGCAGTGCAGCGGGTTCCCACCGAAATTTAAGCTAGTGATAGCATTGTACGGGGTGGGACTTATTGCACCTGTCTGGGACCTGAAGATGATGGCAGAAAGGGAAATCATTACTTCAATACGTGTGCAAGTCCATTTTAATGCTTTATTCTTGATTGATAGATGGAAATCAATCCAGTTAATAGTGTACGAACATGTCTTACCTTACGAGCATGATTATCAAAATAGCAGTTTTATAGTTTACCATTCTCCCCTCTTGCTATTTAATGGTAAATAATTCAAAAGGAGCATTTTAAAGGGACAAATCATTGTACCATAAAGGGAGGTATTTGCATCAGTTAGTTGATGTGAGCTTGCTGCTCAGATGAGAGAAAAAGGATTTGAAATGATTTTGAAAATAGTCCACAGCATGCGGTTCAAACCTACCCAGGAGCAATACTTAGCATGAGTGCTGTTATAAGCTTCTTGCAGCTGGCCTGCGCAAATTAAAAACGCTATAATTTGCAAATATCAAGGATGAAAACAGTTCTCTGGTAAGCTTTCTTCTTGAGCAAGTTTGTGGAAGATGGATTTTTACACTGGGGATCTAAACTGAGGAACGACAGATGTACGCTTTAAGCTTCATAACGAAGCAATCATAGTCTAATTGAAATTGGACCCAGATTTGACAAAGGTATTTTAATTGCTGTGATCAGTATATTTTTGTTTTGTTAAAACAGGCCTGATTTGAATACATCTTTATCGCAGATTACAGCTTTGTTCACGCATCGACGGTCCTTGTCTTGAAGATGCAACATAAGACTAAACAGCCCCTTACAGATTGCTTTAAATCTCAGTTTAGCTGAGAAAAAGTTCACGAGTTCCTGTCACAGCTGGACTCTGTGAGATATGTATTCCTGAGTTAGCTGGAGGATAGTTGGCACCTCTACAATGAGTGTGGGTTTCTTTTCTACCTCACCTCATTACCTTCCGACAATCCATTTCCAAAGTTTGACTTGCCACTAAGTGGGCACTAGAGGCCTGTAAGGGCCTTATTTATTCACCCTGCAGCCACTTGCCCTTGTGACTGTCTTTGCCATGCATAGGGTGGAACAAGCCACTGCCTCAATTATATAAAATAAAGAAATAAATTAGTTTCTTTACAGGGTGTCTGTACACAACATGTCTTCCCTGTCTTTCAGTAAGAGGGAATTGGTAGCTCTTGAGTGTCGTTTTTTGCAGAATATTCCCAGAAGTCACGTCCTAGAGAAGCATAAAAGAAAAGCTTAAGAGCTACCTTGCGAATAGGGGATCTGGAGGTAGAGTGCGGAGCCTGTTGGAGGTCATATCCAGCCTTGCAAGCTTGTACAGCTCTCCAAAGACTCCCTCTGCTATGAAGTCTATCAGGTTATGGTCCAGATTGAGAGTGTGCAGACTGGCCATGTTCTGAATGGACTCCCACGGCACCCTGCAGCGAGGAGAAAGAGGAATATTCAAAGATTAAAGTGAGTGTTTCATTGAATTATTAGACATTGGGCCAAAGTCAGTCTTTTATTTGTTTCAGAGTTGATATAAGAGCATATCCTTTAAAGGGAATGGCAGCTGTGAAGATGAACCACTTTGATGGTTAGTGTCCCTTGTGGATAAATAACTCTATAGGGAACCAACCTGATTAGAGTAAGCTATATATCAGTCAACATTTACACTCTATTTTCTGAGCACGCTTCTACGTTAGTCTGTGGAAGATGAGAATAAGCGAAGACTAATTACTGGTGACAACAATGACAGACTACAACAACAGATGCTCTTTTTCCTTCTCATTCTTTCTGTTGTGCGGGACTGCACCAGTCCCATCTGTGACCTAATGCGGCAGTCATTTAGTATTCCTTTTGTGGAGGCATTCACTCAAGAACTGTTTAAATCAAAACTGACTGACAACAGGCAAAATGAAATAAAACCTAACATGAGACGAAGCTGGAAGAAATAGTTCTATTTTTGGGTTCATGTCTACACTGTTGGTTTCATCTTGTTGTTGTTGACTTCACTATAGTGTGTTTTTCTACTTAAGCACACTATTTGTTTTGCAGAGGAAACATTTGTTCTCTGATAAACACTGTAGTGCTCGTAGTACCCAGAACAAAGAGAACCTGCCACTACACAAAGTACCACATTACTGATTTGATTTCAAAGCCAATTTGGGGTTAATGCATTGTATTGTGTAATAAAATGAATTGAATTAATTAGTTCAATTATTTCAAAAGGAAAGGAAAAATGCTAAATGATTGACTGCTATAACAAACAGCAGATGGTTGCTTTCTTTGTCTATAAAGCATAATGTCTCTGGACAATAAGCAAGGCTTGATTATTCAATCATGTTTGTGGCATAGACTAGAAAGGCAGACAAATAAAGCACCATGGTGTTGCACAAGGATGTCTCTTTGATATGGGCTAAATTATAACCCACAAAGCGTCTTTGGGTTCAAGAAAAGCGCTATAGAAATATAATTTATTATCATTATTATTATCTTACAAACATGCCAGAAGTCAGTTGAAGGTAGAGCGGATGACAACAAATAATCATTTCAGAAAACTTGCTTTAAAACTCTGCTATAAACAGTATGTATGTCATTCAAAGACTCAGGAGACATCAAATGTCTACAATTTTCCTCCACGATTAAAATAGATAGATAGACAGATAGGATAATCTCTTCCTCTATTTTCATATTTTGTGATGTGTCACCAGCTTTGAGCATTTGTAATCTTCATTAGAAATAATTGTTGTTTGGATACGAGCTGGCCGCACATTCAGCCAATGTCCTCCCCTCTGTCTTCCCCTTTCACCTCTATACATCTCTAATAAACGCCCTTTGAGGCCTTCAAATAAAGAAAGGATCAGTGACGCAGGCTCACGTCTGTCTCTAAAGAATACTCCGCAAACAGCAGCTGTTAATGTATTGATCATTAAAGCTACACTTATAGCCCGGTGGATGTTGGAGAGCGTCCAGAGAGCTCGTGTAGAGCAGAAGAATGAAACGTCTTAATCAGAACTGACAGCTAAAAGCTGCAGAATCCATCAACGCAGTGGGACAGTGTGAAGAGGAGAATAGAAGGGTGATGGAGAATATGTTCTTTGTTCTGACTCATCATTTAGTCCAGAGGAATGCTTAGAGATGTCGTCTCCATTGTCCTAGAAAGAGATGAGTAGAGTGCTACCCAGTGCGGTAAATGACAAACCGCTTAGAAAGGCTGTAGCAATCCACACTCACAGCTCAGACGTCCACTCGTCAAATCTTAACAAAATCGAAGCCAAAGAAAATTAGGACCTCATCAAAATTGATTCACTTTGACTTTCCTGAGCTTTTAGTCCTCTCCTCCCGGCCTCAGCAGTTTGAGCCGGTTCCTCTTCATTATGTTTGCTGACTAATCATAGGTGTTTCCACTGTGCCTTGGCATTTTGGTAGCTGAGCTGTGCTTCTTCAGTATTCGCTTGAGACCGCTTGAGCAGAGCATTACATTCAGTTTCTACTTAACAAAGCACAGCAGGGTGCATTTGATGCGTGTGGGTGATCACAACAAAGGCAAAGCTTACCTCCGGAGGTTATTGTAGGACATGTCGAGGTCTTCCAGTGTGAGCAGGAAGTCGTCGAAGGCCTGGACGGCGACTTTGATCAGTTGGTTGTTGTTGATGATCAGGTGCTGCAGATTGACCAACCCTGCAAGGTCCCTGGGTCCCACTGCTATCAAGCGATTACCTAGACACACAATGATGTAATTATTTGACCAAATCCAAATAGTTTCAATCAGCAGGATTGTATTTTTCTTCGAATAGTTTGACTGTTTTGGCTCACCGTCCAGATGCAGTGAGCGCAGACTCTCGAGGTCACCAAAGGTCATGGGTCGGATCAGGTTGATGGTATTCCTCGACAGAGTCAAATCCACCAATCCGCTCATGTTGGCAAAGTCGATCCCGCCCACTTCCGTGATGTAGTTGTCGGCCAGTCGCAGCTCCACGGTGCGCCGGTCAACGTTCACAGGGACAAAAAGGAGGCCCTTGTCGGCGCAGAGCGTGCTGAGCGACTCGGAAAGGTTTCGGCACACGCAGTGGAAGGGACAGGTCGAGACCATGCCCCACGTCTCCCCTGCTCCAATCAGCGAAGGCAGCAGGCAGCATGTGACCAGAGACAGCCAGTGGAACGCCGGGAAAGGGGCCGATTCGGGAAGTGTTCTTTTCGGAGCCCTGGGGCACGCGCAGTGGACGAGCTGGGGTGAGGAGGGCAAAGATGAGACGAGGAGAGCGGGGAGAAAAGAAAGAGAGGGGATGGATGGAGGGAAGAGGGGAGGGGAGTGTTCTGCCCTTTGTTCGGGATGGGGGTGTGTGTGGGGCAGGTGTTTTTGTCTGCAGGGATTGAGGGGTGGGGGGACAGGCATGGTAGAACGCCTGGCGATCCACAGACCTGCAGGAAGAAAAGAAGCAGAATAGGTTTGAGACAGAGTTGTTTCATAAGAGACGTCTGAAGTGTGTTTTTATTCTGCGTACCTACTCTGACTAGACAGAGCTGGAACAGGACCTTGATCTACACACAGTGTGTGGGCTATGCCTCCTCTAAAATGAGCACCACTCTGCTCTAATGCTCACTTCATAGCATACAATAAAATCCATATTGAGGAATGGTGGACGCCCATGCAATACATGCTTTCTTGCTGTGTCTCTTACATATACACTTGCACCTCCTCACCACTACAGCTTATCGCCTAGCAACAACATCCCAAATGACTGAACACAGGCAGTCCCCATAGTAACAGTTACCTAGAAACCTGGAAGAGAGGATTTGACTTGTTATATCATCGGACACCTTCTCAACACTGCGGGTCAGAGAATCAAACTGGGTCAGCAGCCTTTTCAGTGTTCATCTCAAGTCTGAGTGAAGTACAAGACCTACAACACCTCCATTACAATCTCAGAAATCACCCAGTAACACACGCTTTGTGCTGCACAACAGTTAATACAGCTATGTGATGATAAGGTGTAGAGATGAGTCACCGCCACTGATTGGCATGCATAATAGTTGTCATAGCAACTGTCATCTAGATACAGAGAGTGACAGGGAGTGTTGATAACAGTCACTGCCTCTGTGACTGGGGAGAGGAGAAGGAGAATGAGATGGTGAGTCAGACGCAGACAGACAGAGACACGAGCATCGGTGCAGAAAGGCGGCTGCATTTTAATGCCGAGCGATCTGGGAACTCGTGCAGCCGAGTCCTGAGGCGGGCGGTTGTACTGTGATATATATTGTATGCAACCTAATACTTTGAGTAACGCCAAGACACGGCCGTATATCATGCTGACTTTACAGGTTGACGCAAATTGCCGGCTCAATATTTATTCCATTAGGTGCTAGCTTTGCTCTTTCTGTGTGAAACTAGAAGCGGGGTTTACAATTTAGCTCGGATATTGAAGAAGCATCGATACGAAAGCAGAAGTTTGCACCCTCTTCCCGAATATATGGTTTGCTTTCAGAATGGCGGCTCTATTACACGGACTAAAGTGTTCCATTCGTGAAGATAAAGAAAACTATTGCCTGAAATGATAAATTTCACCTAAACGCTTTCGCTGTAAAAGCAAAGAAATGGAAGAGATAAGAAGTATCCGTCTTATTTGACGGAAATACATTACTTATGGATTACTTTAGGCTCCAATGAATGGTATCATTGCTTCCTTAATGTCATGCATTTCCTTTTGAAATGGGGTCTTTGGGCAGAACATTACACTGATGGGCTATTACTGTTGTTAAGGAGAAAAATGCTATTTGATTTGGAAGAAAGGCAAGCCCGTGTCCATTCACAGAGCTTTAATAGCCTACAAGGACTGATGTGTTGGAAAACACTGCTTCTGTTGTCTATGTTTGCTACTTAGCTCTTAATACTGGAGTAGAGCTTGGTTGCTGTAGGGAGCTCTAATGACTACCAGGAACTTGGTACCCTTTCCAAACCTAAAGCTCAACTTAGAAATGGTACCAGATAGAAATCTCCTCATGCCCGTTGTCATCAGTTTCACAAACTTGCATGCAGCATTAGTGCGTTTGAGGTTTGCGGGGGGGGGGCGCAGAGTCACGAATGCCTGCAGTGACAACCCATCCCGAGCTCCCGTTGAGTCTTGAATACTAAAAAGTAAAAATGCCCAAGAAAAAGTGAACCGTGGGTGAACACGCGTCTGCCGTACACTGAGCTGGACCAGCCCCCCCCCCCCGCGCTCTGCTAATGTCTGCTCCTCAGACAGCTTACTTTAGCCCGCGGCTCGCTGAATGTCAATACACTCATGCACTCTCCTGTTGCGCCACCTGTGTGTCTCCACTCTGTGTGTCTCCACTCTGTGTCATTTGACCTTTATCGTTCCTTCATCCCTCCTTTTTTGTGTTCCTTTACTCTATTCCAGCCCTTCTCTTTCTCTTTCTCTTTCTCTTTCTCACTCTCACTATGACTTCCTCTTGAGCTCTTTGTCTTTGTCCTCTTGTCTTTAGTTCCTGCCTCTGCCTTGCCCTTGTGAAAGCCCTCCCATCTTTTCCCTGTCGCACACAGTAACCCTCTTCCTCACCTACCTCTCCTCTTCTTCCTCTGACTCTATTACCACGGATAGTTCTTTGTATCTCTGCCATCCATCCCCTCCCATTTATCTCTCCCTGCCGTGCCCCTCCTTGTGTGTTTCTCTCCATCCTTGCTCACCTTCTTCTTTACCCCTCTGGCTCCTCTGTACATTTCCACATTTCCCTCCTTTCTCTCTGTCTTGTCTGCCCTTGAGGCAACCTGAGTACGACAATGTTATCAGTCACAGCTCTACCACACCACATTCTCCCTGATGTTTCCCCTCCTGCACCTCCCCTACCCATCTTTGTGTCTCTCTTGTGTCACTTGCTGCCCTCCAAGTCTCCTTCCCTCTCCTGCTCCTACAAACTCTTAGATCCACACACGATTTAGCCTTCTTCTCCACCCTCTATTAGCGAGCAGATCTCATTTGCACCTCGAGAAGTACAGTATTGAAGCTCTCTGACTCCCACATGCACAGGTTGGGTGTAACCGATCTGTCGTGTAGTGATCGATCTGACCCAGAGTGATGGATAGCTCCCTGTCCCATTCATTTACTCCCCTCCTGCTCATTCCCCCTCTCTCCTCCTTGCTTCTTTATCTATCGTGTTACTCGTCTCTCACATCTAAAGGTGGTAATCCTTCAAGTCATTGATTTGTACAGGTATGCAGGGTGTTTCTTAAGAGCACTACTTCGTATACTGAGGCGTGGTGTCTGAACATTAACTCGTTTTGACACAACATGTAAAGATTGAAGTGGTTTCCACAGAATGTAGTTTAAATTGAATTTTCGATATTGCGGAAAATAGCTGCTCTTTTATGCAAATATATTCAAGAGGAGTTGACACAAATATGCAGCAGTAGGTGCCATCAAATGTTTATTTCTTTCAATAAAAACATTTCGACTTCAGCCAGCCAAACTTTTAATGTATTGCATATCTTACCTAATATAGACTTTACAACCATAATATGGTTAGTTTTTGTTCTTTTGTTATCCTATAATATGTAAGAAGAAAGAAAGCCTGAAAACGTCACATTTCCAATTCCCAGAATCCAATACGATGTCTCTAGCTTGTTTTATCTTTTTCAAATATTCAGTTTACCATGACATGAAAAAGAATACATGAGAAAATGATATAAGATGAGTCGGTTTATCATTGGGCTGTAGTACATATCAGATAACTTATAATGACCCACATTGCTGTTTCTACTTTTCTCAGGCATTGAAACTGCGTGTACTGAATGTAGCTTCTGATATCAGTTTTCCTCATCTTCACCTTCCTCTTTGGTCTTTGTACTTAAGCTGCTGAGGCATTAGAATTTCCCCTCTGGGATCAATAAAGTCTTATCTTACACATTGCACCGATGCAGAAAACAGGTACAGTGTGTGTGGCTCTACCATCAACTTTTATCTACTCACAACAATGCATACGGTTAGCCTCACCATGCTGGTCTAGACCGTGTGTGTGTGTGTGTGTGTGTGTGTGTGTGTGTGTGTGTGTGTGTGTGTGTGTGTGTCTCTGTGTGTGTGTGTGTGTGTGTGTGTGTGT
>CALSBZ010042811.1:843051-856173 GCA_943591055.1 Gobionotothen gibberifrons | reverse complement strand
TGTGTGTGTGTGTGTGTGTGTGTGTGTGTGTGTGTGTTTTAATGTGACATTTCCCTGCACTTGGGGACCCTTCCCTTGCTCTTAAGAGTTTGCTGCTGAATTTGCAATAAGAAGGGATGCACAGATGTGAGCACACTCACTCACTCACACACACTCACACACACACACACACAGAGCAAAAAGGCCAACACCCGTTTGATATCATGCCTGCTGGATACTTTTTGGGGAGGGAAAGAATAAAGAGTCAGTCAATGAAAGATAGATGACAGAGGCACACAGAGGAGGAGAGGATTGAATCACGACATGAAAAGACATCCGACAGAGAAGATGAAATTAACAGAAAGGTACAAGAACACCCTGTGTGCGGGCGTGTGTGAAAATCCCATTAAAAGAAATGTGCATTTGGCTAGGTGTATGTGCTTTTAAAAAGTATGTGCCGTTTAAGGGTCTGCAGACGCTTCGCTTTTTTCGCTATTGTTTGTTCTTTTGCTTCCTCTATTTCTGGGAAATCTCGATCACTGCGCTACCCTGCGTGAACCTTCAAACCTCCAGAGAGCAACACACAGGCGGGTGGAAAGAGAGTGAGAACACGAGCTAAAAGCGTCCGTGGAAGGAACTGCTCGGTGTTGGAGCACGACTCGAAGGAACATAACCTTAACTTAGCTTCCAGAAGTTTCTTTCTAAACGCCCACCTTATCCCCAGGAGGGTGACTCTTTCTTTTATGTGAGGACAAACCCGGTCAAATATGACACTTTGGAACGATGAACTTCCATTAACGGTGTTGCTTTTGAACCTAACCAAAACCCAGGCAATTAGGAGGTGTTCCAGGCATGACTGGAAGGCTCTAATGTGGCCGCTTGTTATCTCACACCGAAGACCTATTGCACTTTAGGGCTTAATTCCCTCTTTGGTCACCGTCTTTAATTCGCTTTGGACTATTATAAATGTCAGGCCCTGTTAAATGCCAGCCTCGATGATGTTGATGAATACTGATGCATGTGTATGTATATTTTCCACGTCTGCATATATGTTTGTGAATCCCTCTCGAATGCGCGCAAATGCCATTAGCCTTTAATCGACTTAAATCGACTTAGGGAATGTCGCAGTGTTTATAAACAAGGGGATTTGTATTAGCTCTCGAAAGCCACTTATCACAAGCACAGTAATCCACAGATCTGATTGGAGTGAGCATACATCCACAGAGAGGCTCCAGTCAAAGCCTCTGCCTGCAAATGTAATGTTTGATTACTAGGCGTGGCTAAATGAAGGTAAGAGTTAAAGAAAATGTGATCTGAATATCGATACAATTGTTTTACGAGAGCATCATTTAAGTCTGAAAAGTCAAATATATGGACTCAGACACACAGAGGTCCTTCAACCAAAGTAAAGCCTCCTAGCATGCACTGTTACTCATAATCCAGACTCTTGGTATTAGGTGCATAGAGAAACAACCGGCAGCATACCAAAACAGTCTTCCCACACAATCATAATTACAGGGAGGCCGACACATGCACACTCTCTCTCTGCCTCTCCAGGCATGGAACAAAAGGACGCCCACATAGCCTCTTGGTGCGGCAGTCGTGTGTACTGTAGGCCCACTCATCCTTTTGATACTATCACTCCACTGTCATTCCTCTGTCATATTCGGTCCTCTTTAGACTCCCCGAGTGTATAGAAAGCGCGGCGGAGAGGAGTACAACATTGGATATGGAAACGGACCCAAAAAAAAAGAAATACCGCGTGAAATACAGAGACAAAAAGACGAGATGGGAGAGGAGCGCACAAGATGGAGTGTAGAATTGGAGCACAATGAACCCCGGTGGGAAGAGAGTGAATACGGAGGGAGTGGGAGTTTGAGGAAGATGGGAAGAAAGAGGGATGAACAGTCGGTGTGTATGAATGTGCGTCGTTAAGCGGATGGGCAGAGAAATATGTAAAGGCGATAAACGGGTGAAGGCCGCCATCCGTCACTGTCAGAGAGAGGGATGAGGGAGGGGAGAGAGGATTTGATTAGGGGAAGGGAGAGAGGTGTTGAAAGTGAGGCTGCAGCATCATGGTGGCAGGAGAAGACTGCAGAGAGGGAGGTGAGAAGACTGGGAGGAGGTAAAGATCAGGAGGGAAGAGGTCAGGTTTTCAGGTTTCTGGTTCATATTTGTTCTTTGGGTTTCAAATAGGACATGTCCAATATCCACATATCTGCTCACAAGAATCACATTGGTAGTTCTTAAGCCATGGGTGGAGACACTTGGATTGGATCCCATGTTTTCCCCGTAAATTGCGTAAATGTGTGTTGGTGTGCGCGTCTCGAAAAAAAAGCCGTCTGTGTATTTTCCCATTGCTTGATGTTTAATTTGTTTTTTAATCTGTACAGTTATTGCTTTTTCTTCGCTGTATAGGTAGGGGGTATTGATGCAAAAGGCTCACAGAACCCCTGAGGTAAATGGTTGTGGTGAAGGAAGAGAAATGGGAAATCTGAGGAAATAACTGAAGTGTATTCTCTTTCAAATAAAAGAACTGCAGTCTTTGCACAGCAGGGCTCCAAAAGAATACACTTCTCAACTGATTCTTTCCAAGCCTCTATGTTGTTTTAGAAATAGTGAAATAAACCGTGTATCAGTGTGTGTGTGTGTGTGTGTGTGTGGAGGGCTCAGTATCAGCATGTGTACACCCATCTGTATGCACCACCCTCTCTGACTTCATCCTGTTGGAAGCCGTCCTACTTTGCAGATTTGTGTTATTGTTCCTGGAACGGTGCACAGTCAGATTTTTTTTAATGTTTTTGTTTGTTACGTTTTACTCTTCTGCATTAGTTTATGCGTTAAATGCTTATATAAATACTTGTTTTTGTCTCGCTGATGAGGATGCATGAGGACTGAAAAAAAAATCAGCCGTTTGATGTTGAGAAAATTGAGTTTTGAGCGTCTGATCAGAACTGAGGGAAATTGTAGAATGTGTTTGGCTACTACAGCACCTTATCTTAAGTAAGCACTTCTTAAAAAGTGTCTATAATCTTCTAACATGGCAACACTTCAGTAGTTATTATGTTTGAAGTGAAAACATAGTCATTATATATGTGGAGGATTTAAAGTTGTGCTTTTTATAAAGGCTCCCACACTGTGCATCTACTCCGCTCAGATAAGCAATCGAGTGTTTAATGAACTCCAAGAGCTTTGTTAAAAACATGAAAAGCAGTGGTACCTTTTTGATTCTGTTAGAAGTATTCCTGTTGTCGAAAGCAGTCATCTTCTCTGATGTACAAATGCAAGGCAGCAAAAAGCATCTGATATTCTTAAAACCAGGAGGCAGCGTTAACGCTCTGATTTACCACAGGCTGTGAATCGGTGAACCGTTAAGACTTGTGCAATGATGGACAAGAAAATCTCAAGTGGCGCAGCTTTAAGTAGGCCTTGAACTCGTGGGCCTTTTAACTGGAGTAGGTTTTTGTACTTAAAGTCACGGCTCACATCTTTGCCCCCCTAAAGGTTTTTGTGTTCCCCCTGGTACCCTACTCCCGTTTGTTCCAAGTCTTTGGGCATTAGTGCTTGGGCAATGAAGCATTAAAGTGCTGTTGAGAAGAGCCGCGGTGATTAGACAGAGAAATAATCCCAAAGTGTTTTGACAGTCCATTAATTAAGTAATGTTTAATGCAAACATGTAAGAAAATGTTTATTTTAGCCTTTTCTCTGCTTCTGAACATGATAAAGTGAACCTCATCGGGTTTAGGATTGACATTTAAAGACATCACCTTGTCATTTGAGAAATTAGGACAAACATTTTCCATCTTTTTTTCACAAAGAGTTGATTGATTCATCTAAAAGACAACTGACTATAATTATAAGTTGAATCCAAACTCTCACATAATTTTTCCTGAAAACAATATCCAAAGCAATAGTGACCAAATAGATAAAGGATGATGAAAGTGGAATGTATTAGCAGTTGCATCATAAAACTAAATGATAAATGACCACCCTATGAAACTTGTTTGAAGACTTTAAAATCCCATCTAACTGCTAACATAATAAACGACACTTCTGCAACCCACCGACTCAACGACCAAACTTTCCTCAGCACCTCTCTAACATTGTTGTGATATATCTGTGGCAGCCAATCTCCCACTCCTTGCCGAGCTTTTGTAATTTAGTTTCCCCCCCTTTGAAAACCCGCACGGCTGCACAGCTCGGGGATCACATTTTCTGGGAGGTAAATTGAATTGGCAAACAGCAGAGGTGACAATGATTTTCCTTGGCACCTCGCTAGCTCGGATCATGCCAGGGAGCAGCCCTTACATGATCCGTTATGAAGCCCTCGCTTCAATTTGTAACTCATATCCACTATTTAGTCTTGCTTGAAGATCAGTATTTGTGTAGTGGTATCCTGCCTCGTGCTTGGGGTTGTTTGTGCATTTTCTTTCACACAGAAGGTTTATTTTTCTCTTGCAATGCTTCAATGTCACACTACACGTGGGATCACAGCATTATCATTTGTGAAAGTCTCTCTGTAAACTGTAGCGAAGTCTCATTCTATATATCTCTCAGAGTCCTACAGATACTGTCATGGACATAAAGCAATGACAGCGCTCAGGAAGTGGCAGCACTGCTATACCAGGAGGGAAATATTGTTGTATTGCTGCATAATTGTCATATCTTTGCCAGAGAGGCGGCTTAATAAAGGCTTTGTTTTGATGCTCCCTTACTCCAGATGGCAATAGCACAGTTGCATCTAATTAAATTGCACAGTAAACTGCTTTAAGATGGGGGCTGATAAAGACAACAAATGAATAGCTGATTGTGTTTGTGTTTGCCACATGCTCATCTTTTGATGCAGATTCCATATTGTGCTGAATGTGGGAGAAATGGGGAGGCGTGTGGCGCAGTGGGTAGAGCCTTGGTGTTGGGATCGGGAGGTCACAGGTTCAAACCCCACATGTCGTTGTGTCCCTGAGACACTTCACGCCAAATTGCTCCTGTGGGGATTGCCCACAGTATTGAGTGTGTAAGTCGCTTTGGAAAAGTAACATGTAATGTAATGTAGAAATGATCTGGGCATCTGTGATTTGCATTCTCTATGTGCATACAAGCGTTGTTGTATTTGTGTCTTTAATCAGTATTTTTCCTACAATTTATGTGAAAGGTTGCTTGTGGAGGTTATCCTAGAAAGTATTACCTCAATCTCCAGTTCCTATATCTTTACAGATCTCAATGTTTAGTTTCAGTTCATCGTCTAGTAGCGTTTTTGAAAACATTTTATCAGCTAAAAAAAAAACACAGTTCGCTACCTGCTCGAAAGCAATCAGCTCCCAGACCCAGTTTACAACTAGCTTGAGAACATAGTGCAGCATTTAGCAGCTAAGGAGCTTAGTATTTCCCTTATGACATGGTAGAGGCCAAAAAAAGGTAGAATGTTGGACTCATGCTAAAATAAAGTCTGCATGTAATGACATACTTCAAGGCTATGTATTTGGAGCCCTTCATGTCAGGCCCACCTGTAATGGTTTGGAATGTGTCCCAGTGCATCAAACTGTGTCCGATTGGAAAATGAATGCTGCTTGAATTGTGTAATGATGTTCCTGTGTGGTAGTGCAGTAGGCTGTTTTTCGTTAGCATTTCTGTGCTGTGTGTTGGGCTGGCAGCCATCAGCAGGTCATGCAAGAAAACTCCAACTTCAGTTTCTAATCCTAATTTTCTCCTCACAAATTCTCACTCACAAACTTGCACTCATACATACTTCAAATACAGTTCTGCTTACGCCCACGGATTTGCCTTTGCACGACACACATTATCACAAGTGTAGCAAAATAACTGACCTGCCACTCACCCTGAACACAACACGCTTGCAGTTTGCTCCCCTCCTCTCTTCATATCCTCTCTGGGGCTTTCTGGCCCAACCATTTTGTCTATAAACCTAATTTCTCTGTCTCCTTATGCGTTTCATTCCTCCATCCTCTTTCTACCTCATCTCTTCCCTCTCTCAATTTCCACCATGTCCATCTTCATTCTTGCATTCCAGCCATATTTGCAGTGTGTGTTGTGTGCACCTGTGTGTGTTTACATAGCTGACGGTAATCAAGAAAATGGTGCCATCCTCAACACAAACACCGGACGATCAAGAGACACATAAGCACACCACATCTCCAGCCCAATCAGAATTCCTGTGGCGTCGTTTATATGGAACATGATTGGCTTACACGACACGATACTGCATGGCAAAAAGTGTTGGTGTGTGTGTGTGGTGTGTGTGTGTGTGTATAAGTGGCAGTTTGATGATTCAGCAGGGCTCCTACTTTTCTAAGGGGAAATCCTGAGTAAGGGAATAGTTAGCCAATCAGCGCCCTGCATCCAGCACAGTGGGATAATGACATGCCGAGCAGCCTGTGAATCACTTTGATAGATGTATTGATTAATCCTAAGCATGCACATACATAAACTCAACTCTTTCTTCACTAAGGCATCTCCTATTTTCCAAGGGCATCCCACTTTTAGTCTATTTCTAGACTAATTGGTAGTCTTGGTAAACTACGATTTCTTTAGCTGAGTATTAATTGTTCTGACTAACCATTTTTCAAGAACATTTGCATCTGTGCTAAACACAACATTGTTATTTTGCATGATTCTCTGTACAGAAACATGGAGTATGTTGTCAAAATCATTTCTGTGATAGTCAACTTAGCTTTGCCTAAGCTGAGGGCAGGCTCACTTTTTACTCTTCTTGTATTTCTTACTTTTTCTCCCGTGTTCATTCCCTTATCTCTACCGACGCTATAAAACAGAAATAGGAAAATACAGAAGTCTAGGGATAAGAGGTGGCTTGGGGAATGAAATCACTTTCAACGATTACTTTGTTGTGGCGTATTAGTATCAGACATGTTTGATCACTGAGGCTACTCTCAGCCATAATGAATCACAAAGCGCGTTGTAACTCACCACAAACACATTTCTCTTGCCTGAAGTGGGACACTAATAAAGGCAGAACAACAGCGTGTTGCAATGAGCCGGCGAGAGAAACCGGTTTCCCCTTGAGTTTGTTTATCACTGCGTCTCATATTCTGGTGCTTAGCAGAGCTGATAGAGGCAGGGACGCTATGTGCTCGGCTGTCAGACTACATTGTATGCGTTGTAGACTAAGTACAATCCCGCTTTTCTTCTGACAGTGTTCACCCACGCTGTGTTCGGCAGCATGATTCACTTGAGCATCTTACAACCTACTGCATGTGTTGAGTACACAGCTGTCAGAGAGGTGGTGCCAACACGTAGCAGGGGGGCTCCTACCAACTGCAAGAGGATGGATCCTTGCAAATGTTTCCAAAAAGTCACTGTTGAATTTTGGTATCCAAGAACTGCCCTGAGATGCACCATGTTTTCTTTATTTTAAGACATTGTTTTTTTCACGATTTTCTGACATTTTTTAACCTCTAATGACAAAATCATCAACAGATACATTAATAATGAAGCTGCTCAGTAGTTGGAGCCTCCGTGTGCTAAATGCGACCCATCTGCTCCTCCATTAAATTAAATAAACCCATTCCTCACATTTTAGACTTATAAGGCTGAACAGGTATGTTGATGATATGAACATGCACTTTCCTAATCGGCCCTGAACGCGTCCTAGCTGTGTGCATGTGTGTACATGGAGGCCCTCTCTTCCTTTCCCCTCTCCACAGGTTTGGTATCTTTTACAAAGCAGGATTAGCAAAGAAAGTACTTTGTGAGATCCTGTTAGCCAGTCTGCATATCTGAACAATATTTCTAAACCGAATATTGAAATGTAGGTTTATAGATTTAAATCAGTATTACTGAATAATCTTTCACAGATATGTGGACATCCTTCTAATCCTGATTTGTGAATTTCCCAGCGAGGGAGTATCGGTTTTATGCATTTCCTAAAACCTGCAGACACCTCCACCTCCACCTCTCCTCTCCTCTCCTCTCCTCTCCTCTCCTCTCCTCTCCTCTCCTCTCCTCTCCTCCCCCCTCCTCCCCTCTCCCCTCGTTTCTTATTCATGCTCTCTTTCATCCCTCATTTCCCACTCTCCATTCCCCCTTGCCATTTGCCTCACACACACACACTCTTTCACAGTTGGCTCTCCCCCCATTTCTCCTCCCTCCCCAACTCCCCTCCGTCAGTCTCCAGCGGTTGCTGTGGTTACAGTTTGTTCTGCTCATCAGGCGCCTGCTGTGCCTAAACAGACTGTCAACAGTTTAATTACTCATCTTCTCATCCCTCTATCTTAACTTACCGCTGCACTACGCGCTTCTTTATGTATTGACGCGTAGGGCTGCTCGATTATGTCAAAAATCATAATCTCCATTATTTGGGTCAATAATTGATATCACGATTATTAAAAACGATTATCCATTTACTTTCCAAGTTATTGGAGAAAAAATGTTGAACAGTATGTTTTTAAGTTGATTACCCTGAACTTTAAGTATAATTCAACTGAAAAACCAATAAAAAATATATATATATTGAAAAAATATATATATATTAATAATAAAAAATAATCGTTTTATTTCGATTAGGTAGTTTTCGTAATCGTTGCCAGCCATAATCGTAATTGCGATTAAAATACGATGAATTGAGCAGCCCTATTGACGCTTCCACCTCTGACTGGGGAGCCTCTTAGTCTCTCCTTCATCTCTCCTTTCATACTCGTCTTCCTTCCATGCTTCTATTTGACACCCCTCACCCGTCTTACTACAGTCTAATTACTCATCCTTTTAACAGTCCTCTAATTTCATTCATTGATCAATCACCCAGTGCTTTGTTAGTTTCCTTTCCTCTCTATTCCCTTAGCCCCGCCCCCTCTTATCCACCACCTCTCCAGTGTCGTCGCTTCTCTTTACATTCTTCATTACTCTCTCTTCCTCCTCTGAGTGTTCCTCCCTATCTTAAACAGCCCGTCTCTTCATCACGCTATCGCTCCACACCCCTCCGTCCATCATCTACTCTCCTCTTCCTTTAGCTGCTGACAGATGTCTCATCCTTTGATTCTCCGTCCCTCCCTCCTCAGCCTTTCACTCCTCTCCCTCCGCCATTTGTCATTCACTCGTCCCTCCTTTCATCCATCAAACTTCCTGACTCTGACCATGTCTCCCTTGCTTCAGGGTTTCCAATCTCTCACTTCTCGCCTTGATTGAGAGCTGGGAGAATCAGAAAGGTGTGTGACACCCGACATCTTTCATTTATCATCGTCTCTGATGTCTTCTTGTGCCTCTGTTTGTTGTGGTTGTCCTCCTGTATCTACTACACGTGGGGATTAAGTTGGTCACCAGTTTTTGATCAATTCATATCAATCTTTCCCCTTCCTTTTCACTCCCTATTCCTAAATGAACCGTTTGTCAGAACCCTCCCCAGAACAGAACACAGCCAATCACAGCTTAGATGCTTTAACTAGGTCTCTGTTGTTGAAGCTGTCAACATGGATCCCGAAAAACAGCTCTCATCCTAAATGCCTTTTTCTGTTGTAGCTTAAAAACTAGAAGAGAAATCAAAGAGAGAAAAACCTTCACTAATGCCTTATTGGAATATTAATGCTGTATTTTCAGATCTGTTCCAACATTGAATGGGTTATTCTTTCTCCAAGGCTTCACCCTTATAACAGGTCTAATCTAAATCAAGCCAAAAGTATTTCCACAACCCTGCTCAGAAGGAGACGCATAAGTTAAACTAACAACAAATGTAACTAGCCAGATAGTATGCAGTCCTTTTTAAGTATGCCTTTGCAGTATCCTTTCTTTTAAACTAAACGTCTGGAAACATTCATAAGTCATTTGGAGACCGCTTTTCCAACCAACTCTGAGAGCTAGCATTAGCTTAATGAGTTTTCTAGCTACAGCTGATCAAATCTGACAGTTTTCATTTCAGGCTGCAAATTCAGACCAGAAATGACTGAGCATGCTTTTGTTCAGGGACCCCATTTATACAAAATTAAGAATGTTATTGGTAAATTGGCTTGTTAGGAGCTGCATATGTGCCGTGCTGTACCAGAGAGCAGAGATTGAGAATAGGGAGAGGCCTTGCAACTGGTCGATTAATTTAGCTGCTTCTTTTTTTTTTTTTTTACTTGCTTTCAATAAGTGGTCCATTGCCAGCCATTTTTCTTCCCTGCTCCTTCATTCACTTGCCGGTCTGCTCGTGTTGGCGAGGCCCCAGTGAGCGTCCCATCTGCTCCTGCCTCTCCCTCACTGCAGCCTCCGAGTGACAGACACATGATTAACAAGATCATTTAGATAATGTTGCTTTCATTCCGCCTCTGTTTCCCTGTTTGAACCGCATGACACTTACCTGCTCTGTATTCTCCTCACTATCACTAGCTGGAGAGCAAATCCAATTATAGAATTATAATGATTTGCTTAATGGATATCAAAAAGCCTCTTTGTTACACTTTTAAAAAGGATCCAGTTATCGTCTTTGCAGAAATAGAGCTGCCCTTGTTCAAAGCCGGAGTCAAAACTGCTGTAAACTATCAACAGAAGAACTAATGAGCGCTGTCTCGCTCATTCAAAAACACTTATTGTTCATAAAAATAGTTTCACATGCAGTTGTTTTGTTTTTGTGCCGGATACCTTTTGTTTCCAGAGTAATCAACGTTCCTCCAAGGTAGAATTTCACTTTCCCCTAAAGTTAGCCTCGTAATTGGCTCGTCTCTACACGGAGAAGCCCCATGGTACAACACATTCCCCTTGTTGTAATGTTTGTAAAAAGCTCATTACTTGTTGTTGAACGTGTTGGGGATCTTTTTGGGGTCATGGTAGACTAATTATAGCCAATGGTACAACAGTATAAAAGCTACGTCCATCTGTCATTTCTAATCATTTCTTCCTCACATAGCTTTCTATTTGTATCTCCATGCAGATCATTTAGCATTTGGTCTGATTGTGCCGCCTTCTAATTCTTTTTATTGTCTTGCCACTCTTCATTCAAGACTGTGACTTGTGTATCTCACTTATCAGTTAATCAATGAATCCTTCAGTCTTTTAGTGTCTTCTCAAAGTCATTCTCCTTTGTCTCAATCTTTTCTATCATACCATCCTCTGATGCCATTCCCCAACATAAACCCTTCACCATTTCACTCTTTCTTCCTTATTTCACTTGAATTCCCCCTGTTTTTCCTTTATTCTCTCTTTTGAAGAAGTCTATCACTCTACTTAGTGCAATCCTATAATCTAACCTCTCTTCAGAGCCCATCACCCCTCTTCCCCTCTCCTCCCATCTCCATTTATTTCTCGTTGCCCTCTTCTCCTCCCATATCTTCTCTCCGTTGGCCTGATCTCCTGTGTCAGTGTGCCAAATCTGTGTATGTGTGCTCAGACAAGCTTACGTAAATAAAATAAAAACGAAGGGAGAGTTATTCTGCCACACACACACACACACACTCTCAGCCCTGCATCCTCACACTCTCACCATGATGCACACACAGGTGAGCTTACATAAAGGTGACAGATGAAAGCCAAGCTCAAACGCAACTAGCGAGTAATCTGATACAGGACAGCTGGCTGACACTCACACACAGAAACACACGCGTACAGAGAGAGCAGGACTATCAGTATGTAAAGCAAAGGAAAAAGAGTGGGGAGTGGGGGGGAGGGGGGGTGGGGGCAGTATTAAAATAGAAGCATAGGGGAAAAAACATACAATTGTGTGCCACGTGGGAGATTTGAGTGTGTGTGTCCATATGTACTCAGACATTTGCCTCTTGTGTTGTTGTTATGGATGCTCATCTGTTCATTATTTATAGGCCTGAGAGAGTGTGTATCCAAGTGTGTGTGTGTGTGTGTGTGAGAACAAAGAGTTCCCATTCCAGTGAGTGCTGGTGTTCACCGCATTGATGTGCTCAATGATTCAGCACAAGAGGGCTAACCATGCAAACATTGATTCACCTTTACTGGGACAATGTATGCCGCGTGTGTGTGTGTGTGTGTGTGCATATGTTTGTGTGTTTGAAACAACATGGACGTTACCTTTTCCGTCTGTGCGGCTCTGTAATCCGAATCAGCTCCACATGTTATCCAGGTTTGTGTGTTTGTGTGTGTCGTGTTTAGCACAGATCTCGCCCCAGGTGTTTCTCCTTGTGCTAGGCCAGCGGGAGGAGGATTGAAGTGTGTGTTGGGGGCGGGGGGGGGGATAGGGTTGTGTGATTGTGCTGAACCTGTCCTACTCCCCTTCACACACACACACACGCCTCCACACACATCAAAAGGAGGCGGATGTGGGTCAGGTGTAAAAAAGGAGGGTTGCAGAAATCCCACAATATCCTCTTAGGGCTTCTGTAGGCGAAGAAACAGCTGGAGAATCCCGAATGACTCACTGAACCCGGCTGAGGTATTCCACAATCCAGACTTCAGGCAAAAGACCCGGCTTTAAATCCTATTCATGGATGTGATTCCATCATAGATGCGTTTCTCTGAGGAGCTGTCAATCGACACAAAAGGCATCCTGGAGTGGGCGGCGATCTTCACCTCCTCTCCTCACCACCTTCCTCTTCTCGCTCCCCCTCTTCCCCCCTCACTCATGCAGGCCCGTCTTCTTCTCTCGTCTTTCACACTCTCTGTGCTCTCCCTCCTCTTCCTCTCATCACTCACTTCTTCCCCGAGTGGTTTCCAGGGTGTGTCGCTGAGGCTCTACGCCGTGTGTTTCGCTCTCCCACATTGAATTAGTTGTTCGTCGATGACCTTGGAGGGAGGTGCAGAGAGGGAGGGATGCCTAGAAAACCTGCAGAAAGAAGAGACACATGTGACGGGGTGAACTGACTGCACTGTATGTATGTGTCCCATTAATGTGCACTCGCATGGATCACACACACATTGAGTCTATTATCACTTTCATCCCCCCTTTCCTGACCGCTGCTGTCCAACATGCACTCCTCTCTTATGGCTTCTTTAAATCTCCTTCCCCACTATGCCACCTCTAATTCCGTCTCTCTCCCCCCACCTGCCTCTCTCCCTCTCACCTGTCTGTCAAATACAATCAATAGTTCTGAGACCCTCTTAGCGCTTCTCAGCAGGCGCCTTTGGCTCTTTTTTCTTTCTTTTTTTGGTCTCACACACACCATCAGGAGCACAATGCAAACACACAATCATGCAACACACACACACACACACATACACACACACACACACACACAC
>CALSBZ010042811.1:785847-826318 GCA_943591055.1 Gobionotothen gibberifrons | reverse complement strand
TGTGTGTGTGTGTGTGTGTGTGTGTGTGTGTGTGTGGTTAAGGTAAAATGTTTTAATTGAATTCAAATATTTATTTAAACCTAAGAATGTAAAAGTAAAAATGTTCAATAAAAAAAATATAATGATAATAACAAAATAACTTCAAGTTAAAATTTGCACAATTCCAACAACCTTCTACAAGTCAGTACCTTGTTCTCTTCACCTACTTCCTGAATTGCCTAGTAAATCAAAAAAGTATCATTGAAGACAGATTTGATCAAATTAGAAAATATAAGGTGACTGCCTTTACTGTCGGGTGTAAATGACTTTATATGCTGTGTTTTGATGTTGGATAACAACATCTGCAGGTGCAGCTGATCACATAGCTCCAGTCCAGATTCCCTGCAGCGAGTGGTTGGAAGGTGATGTTGTGTTTGCAGTCAGCATCCGTCCCGGGGCATCAATACTCACCTCTGTGTTGCTGCTGCAATCTTCAGTAAGGCTGATTGCAACAAGAGCGATAACCACCGGCGCTGAGTTAGAGGAGCAATAAAACAGACTTCCTGGTGATAAACGCAGCAGCGTGAGAATAGTCGATATAGTCAGAACTTGACATCATGTTTGGGTTTTGACCTATGATACTGAGCCAAGTGAATCAAATTCATAGAAAGGGTGTAAGCTAACTTTTCTGGTAACACTTGTATGACACCAGAACGTTTTATTCAAAATAAAGGGAGAAAAAACGTCATCAAACCACACACACAATGTTGTGTAATTAATTTGTTTAACAGGTCTGGTTTGAATTGCATTTTTTACATAACATCTATTAGAAATATGAAAGAAAGTATTAACTGAATGATAACTGATATTTGTTTGTTAAAAGCTGATTTTAACACAATGAAGATATATTTGTCAAGTGCTTTTTATGACCGTCATTAATACATGGAATATTCATAGTGCCAGTTGTGTTCACAATCTGAATGTGTGTGAGCGTGTGTGAAGACAGAAACGCATGCCACAGACCTTGGGAAGTGAGACACAAATGTGTGTGGGCCTTCTTAGAGTGTGTTTCACATCATTATAGGAAACATGGAGAAAGTGTGTGTGTGTGTGTGTGTGTGTGTGTGTGTGTGTGTGTGTGTGTGTGTGTGTGTGTGTGTGTGTGTGTGTGTGTGTGTGTGTGCGCCACAGGCTTCACACAGCCTGATAATGAACACATTGATCTGGAACAGCAGAGAGGAAAAGGACAAACGTTGGTGTATTAATGGCGTCTCTCTTCCCTCTCCATTATTTCTCAGTCTTTCATTAATAGCTGCTGTTTGTGTTATTTATCTTTCATTCCTCGACACTGCCTTTCCACGTCATTTATTGTATTTACACCTTTTGATTGCTTTTTTACTCGTTATGCTCATTTGTTTATACATTAAAGATGAATATGACATCAAAGATAGGAAAATAATGAGATTATTTCCAATTGTGAAAATGTCCCCAGGCCAATTATAAAAACATTTTATCCAAAGAAGGTAATAATAAAACATGTATTTTTCCTTTTCCTGCTGGGTTATATCTTTTAGTTATACTATTAAACCTTTTTGACCTTGAACTACTCCTTGTTGCAGTTCCATTGGAGTCTAATTTAGTTTTCACCCACTCATAATCTCATCTCCTTTTTAAGCAAGTGCAAATTGGATTAAAACCTCTCATAAACAAGGCCACAGTGGAGCCGCCAGTCTGCAAAGTCGGGAAACATTTATTTCCACTTTGTCTTTTGTGTGGATTAAAAAAACAATATGTTTGTGTTCTTTTCATATTGTTTATTTTTAGAGGCATATATTGTTGCCTTGGAGCCTTCTATTTCTATTCCTACTGCTAAGCTAAACTTCACTAGCTTGCTCTGCCAGTTTGCATTTTGTAATTTGTGATGATAAAGAAAGGTTCAATAAGACAATATCCACATTGGGCTGCATGGTTCCTCAAGGGCAAGCACATGTAATGCAAGATTCATACAGGCAGATACTATAAATAAAGGAAATAAGATGTCCATGTTACTGAAGTCATATAGCAGCTACTGTTAAGGTCCAAAGCCTGCAGCATGGCTATATGAATCTCCTCTCCTCTCTCCTTGCTGGGAGTATCAAAGCATAAAAAGAAAAAGTGAACACTTCTCTTTCCCTCTCTCTAGAATAAGATTGTTATTTGCAAACTGAAATATGTACTCTGTCGGACATAATCGGACATATTTAATAAGATAACAAAAAAAGAAATAGCTGTAATAAACCCAGACTACTTTAGAAATCGCACTTACACACATTTTTGTAATCCAATGGACATGACTAATTCCCCCAAAAATATTGTTTTCAATAAATGATTAGATTTTATACTTATATGACCCAACTTTGAATACTATTATTGCCGTAGTTCTCTTTACATTCCTCTCTGCTCCTAATGTAAATCACTCTCCCTTTAACTCTGGATGTATCCCTCTCATGTTGTCTCTATTGGTGACAAACATGTTCTTTATTCACCGAGATCATTGATCTCTCTCACTGCTGCTAATGAGCTAAGTGAGGTTTGTGTGTGGCTCGACTTCCTGCTCGCAATTATGGGAGTGATTGACTGTCGGCTAAACGCGGCAGTAATTTCTGTCCATCTGCGGGATGTGTGTGAGATCTCTCCGTAGACTATATATAGAAAGTGAGGCGGGCTAACAGGGCTTCACACCTGACACCCAGGAAGTCCTCGGGGACTCTTTCCTTTCTTCTGAGCTCTGGTTGTGAGTGCACATTTAGAAAATAAAGGGGATGTGGGGTCATGAGTGGCAGGGGTTTACTTTGCTTTAAATGCCACTTAAGATTCTGACATTTGGCGTCGTGTGCAAAGATAGTTTTTTAGCAAACTTTGAGAAATAATCTTTTCACCCAGTTTACATTCCTTCACTCTCAGCCTCCCCTCGGGGACGTTACAAAGTGATAAGCACATCTACTGCTGCTCCTAGGCCATATTAGCATATCCTCCTTTCACTGAATCCCTTCAAATAATTTTCTTTCTGCTAATCTCTCTCCTCCCCCCCCCCCCCCCCCCATCATTCTCCCTCCTCTGTCACCCTCTCCCTCCGCCTCTTATAGCAGTTCAAAGCAGACATGGCACATTGTTAAGGAAAGGCAACACATGTAGTAATGACATTAACTCCCAACAATTACATCTCCTTCCTCTCTGTGCTTTCTCAGTCACTCTCCTCATCTTGGTTCATTTAGGAGGGCTTAATTGGCGTGTTGATACTTCTGAGGCAAACAAACAACAACACAATCTAAACGGATGTAATTACTTCCAACTGTTGACATTTTGCCTGTGTGTTTTTCTCGCAGCGTTTAACGTACTCTTAGTATTTCAATGTGGTTTTGGTGTCATTATTTGTGCGCCTGTCAATGTGAAGTATTTTACAAACGTTTCAAACGAGCTCTGAAGCGAGATGTTGTCTCCAAAAGAACTGCTCTCTCTTCTTTCAAGTGATTCCTCCGTAGAATAGAGCGTGAGCTGATTGCTGTATGGACTCTCAAGTTGCGTCTAACAGTACAAACCCCGACAAATGAAAACCCTCTCCTCTGTTCATCCTCTCTCCAGACCAACATCCCGTTCCTGCAGAATGTGTTTTCCAACCACCAGTTCCTCAACTCCACCGTGGACACCCAGTTCATCGACGAGAACCAGGAGCTGTTCAACCTCAAACCCACTCAGAACCGGGCCCAGAAGCTGCTGCACTACCTGGGTCAGTGTGGAAACAGCACACACACTCGGATGCTGCCACGTAACACCTGTGTCTTCCTCATTGGCTCAACACAATGCTCAGTGTGTAATATATGTTCTGCTTTCATCCCCCTCCTCAGGTCATGTGATGGTGAACGGACCAACCACACCCATTCCAGTCAAAGCTAAGCCTTCCTCCATAGACCCGGTCATCCCTCCTGTTACCTTGGGTATGTCAATTTAATGCAATTCAGCAAATCACCATGCATAATTCAAGGTCCTTCACGGCGTATTATGCAAACCGAGCTACAACTCCTGAGTCACATTGATGAGAAAAAGTGCACCAGTGCATTCAAAGCAGTTTGTGCAAAAAAGATGTTTTAAAAACCTTGTTTTCACCGTGTACAGTATATCTGTGTGTAGGGCGAGGTGTCGGCCACTGATAGTTTAATATGGTGTTTAGATAGTGTCACCACAGGAGATGTTACCATGATAATACAACAATGCATCATCCTTTTTCAAATGCATGTATTACTTTTGGACTCGTTTAGCAAAGCCAGGGGTTCAGAGTTTCATTTCCCCTCGGGCTACCATGCTAAAAAAGTAAACACTTGTGGATCCGGAGGGCACTTTGGATAAAAGCACCCCCCGAATGACAAATGGGCTGTCGAGCCGTCCGATAGCTGAAGGCGGGAAAGGCCTTCCTAAATGGCTCAGTTTAGCACTCAGGGAGGAAAAGGGCTTTGGCCCGGAGTGCTCTGCTGAGCTGTGAGTACAGCGGAGAGAGGGAGCACTTCATTGTTTGCGAAGGCAGAAGTTGTTCTCACTCCGCTCGGCACCAGCACCCCCGCAGAGAGGCCGGCAGCCAGGCCCGTCTCTGAGGGGTTCTGGAGCTGAGCTATGCTGGGCTTCTTTTCTCCTAACCCTAACTTCAGAGTTAATGGGGGTCCCTGAAAGGCTTAACTAAGGCGTGTACTACCGCTTGCTTTCATCATCGAGTATACAGACCACTTTTTTCTAGATTGATCGTTTGATCAATACATTTGTGAAAAGTGTCCGTCACAGTCCTACATCTCGTGGTTTTTCCAAAGCTTGATATGATATAAAACAGATAAAAAGAAAGACATCTCCATATTTGAGAAGCTGGAAGGGGCTTTCATGAAATGTTGAACAACAATAACTTTACCGTTTATCAAAATAGATGATTGTTGTTGTTGATTGACCAATCGATAAGTTGACAAATTGATGATGATTGGATATGCTCTGTTTTTCAAGTTTATACAGTACCAGTCAAAAGTTTTGAAACACCTTCTGATTCAAACACCTTATTATTCAATCTCCATTGAAGATTAATACTGAAGACATCAAAACTATGAAGGAACAAATATGGAATTATGTACTAACAAAATAGTCTACCTTAAGAAACTGATCGAGAGAATGCTGAGTGTGCAGAGCTGTCATCAAAGCAAAAGTGGGCTACTTTGAAGAATCTTAAATAAAAATCATATTCTGGTTTAATAGTTTTTTGTATACTACATAATGTGTCCTTTTATAATCTTGATATTGTCAGTATTAATCTACAATGTAGAACATAATTTAAATAAATAAAAACTATTGAATTAGGTGTGTCCAAACGTTTGACTGGTACTGTATGTGTTATATAAACTTACAAATGTGTATAAAGTTGTCTTTTCATTTGATGCCAGTTCTAGTGGCCGATTCACAATGATGCTTTCTTTCGTCGTTCTCCACCGTGCTCCAGTGGCACCGCTCGTTCGGGGTTCTAACTGCCTTGCATTTCTGCAGCTGCTCCCTTTGACAGCAACACAACAGTCCGCTGTATCAATCTGACATGTTTATCAGCACCCTGTTCTGCCTCAGCACATACCCCAGCGTGCACAGCAAACACGAACCTAAAACAAAATAATGTGAATAATATGAATCCTAATCAGGCATCACTAATCGAATCTGACATCTAAAAACCGCGCACAGTGGAACGGGGTGGAGGAGAAAAGGGAAGAATGATCCGCCGTGTTTGCACGTCTCCGTGTGAGTTAGCGAGTCTCCGTGCTTCCCCTACACTTGTCTACTTATGCAAATCTAGTGTTGACACTGCCACCATCGCCCGCCCCTCTTATGCAGCAAACACACGGGCATTTACTCTGGAAAATCACACAGACGCGTACTGTACTAGAGGCACACGTCCTCTGGTGTGCCCCCACTTACCTACTGTAAGGAGCTGATGACGTATGCAGCACAGAGGCATACCTAAAGCCTAGTAATGAGATTTGTAATGTGCTTATATCCTTTCTTTCATTCCACGGAGGGATTGAGAAGAGAGGGATTAGGCCTGTATTATCACCCTCTGTGGAGGGAGGGACACAGGCGGAAAGGGGTTATGAAAATAGAGGCAGCGTAAGACATACATGTGGGGAAATGGTCATGAGGACATAGAGGACAGGCAGGGGGACATGGATAGATGAAACGATGAGATAGAGATAAACAACATGATTGAGATACATTCATTGGGAAATATGTTTATTGATTATCCTGGACAAAATAATTGTGATTCAAGATATGCTCCTGATAATATAAGCATGAATCATGAGGTCCCCCTGCATGAATACATGAGAAATAATATAGCAACATTGTTATTTCTGTATTTTCTTTTTCACATGATCATTTCTGTAGGTTTTGAATTGATGGCGAGCTTTAAAGCTTGTTCAACTCACCCATGACGTATCCATGAAGGTAGATATGGTGCAAAATGCGAGAGCTTGTAAAACCTGATGTGAGCACTTGCAGAAAAGAAATCTGAGCTTGTGTGCATACATTTACACTTGTATAAAATACCCACGTAACTGTGAACCAAATTTGAAGTCACAGAAAGAAAAAAAAAGTGTTGTAGCTTGTAGAAAAAAAATGAACTTGAAATGTTCACTTGCAGAAAAATATATATCTTTTAAATATATTTTCCATTACAACTACAACTTGGTTATTACAACCTCTCAAATCAGTCATTACAACTTCACGAATCTGCTCTGTGGCAGTATACATCGACGAATCTGCGGCCTTGACTTTTTCTACACTTCTTGCGATGAATGTGTCGCTAAAGTAATTTTCACCTGTAGATGTGGTTGGAGCGAAGGGGCGGAGCTATCAGAATGACGAGGCGCAAGCTTCGGGTCAGTCACACAGTCACAGCCATAGTCAGGTCGAACCGGATACTTTGACCATCCGTTCGCTGTTATTGATCATTGTGGAGAGCAGGCAGACGTTTTGTATTATAGAAGCTATCAGATGGAATCAATACATGGGCTGCACAGGTTGTCATGTCCGACGGTCGGTAAATGCCGCTGAAACACATTAACAAACAATGAACCACGGCACTCTGGAGAAAAGTATGAGGTTGGAGAAGTAGTTATTTAATTTAATCTGGCTCTGGGCGGGCTCTGGGCGGGCTCTGTGCGGGCTCTGGGGGGCTCTGGGCGGTGTGAACCAACGGGGGGAAGAAAAAACGGTTACGAACCAGAAGAGCGCAAGCACGGAGCTAGAACGGGAGCTGCGTTGGTGTGAAAGGGGCACGTGTGTGAGTGTGACTGACCCGAGCTTGCGCCTCGTCGTTCTGATAGCTCCGCCCCTTCGCTCCAACTTTCACCGCGAGCAACAGAGGCAAAGCGAAGCCACGGAACCACAATTCAGTTCGGCAAAGCGTGACGTCACCCCATTCAAAGTGAATGGTGGTTGAAGCACGCAACGTAACCGTGTGTACGATGCGTTAGCATGGCTGCATATGGTTAAATCAAATGTGAATACAAATATTACTATTTATTATGTTTATTAAATGACAAAACTGCACAACTAGGTAAACATTTGAACGTTTCGATGGCATGCCGACCTGCCATCTAAGTTTAATAGACCATGCTTGACTTCATCACATGTTGGGTTGCAGCTAAAGCACTAGTGGGCCGATCATATTTGGCGTTAAATTAAAGATTGCAAAACCATTTTAAATTGTCTACAAAAAAAACATTGTGTCATTTGATTTGAGAGGTTTCAATACTTTGTACTGGGTACTTATTTTTGTTTTCGCTTTAAGTTATTTGTAAGTTAACTATGATCAATTTATTGCGAGTGTTTTTTATAAGAATACATTCTTGTATGGTCCAATTAATTGATCTAAGGACTTTTGCTAAGGAGCGAAGATCAGAAAGTGTCAAAACATCACTACAGATAAGGGGAAGGAGGACGTGAATCTACTCTTGGGGTGTTCCCTCCACACTGAGGACAGAAGGGAGGAAGTGCTCCTGAAATGAAGGCCAATGGGGTCCTGACAGGACATGTGAAGTACTGAAAGGCCATTATTTTCTAATTAGGGTTTGTATTGTAAAACGTTCCTGTGAAGGCTGATTGCTCGTGCCTCATTGATGGTGTCCAAGTACACCTTGTTCCAATTATTGTCTGGATTTATTTAATGGGAGGACATCTAGAGGTTAATCACCAGATGCCTCTGAGCTAGCTTTAGGAATAATGACTAATACAAATGACAGACCGCTTTTGTCCACTTGTGGCCTGCGTTTCTATTCTTAGGATTAAAGTAGAAGGGTAGTTGGTAGTCAAATGTGCAAAATCTGTGCACAAACATACTTAATTTCTTTAATTAATGTTCTGTTTTTATTCTTCTTTCTTCCCTGCCTAGAGTTTTTGATGCTTTCATTAGCCATCTTCAAACAGAAAGAGCCGTATTTGTTGTGTTGTTTAGCTCCAGAACTCATTTCCAGGTAGCTTAAAATGAGTCATAAAGAGTCTTAAATGTGGCTTTCTGAAACCTCAAGATACTCTGGGTGTGTGTTCTGCAAGGTAACTTATTTTTGTCTTTGTTCTTGAAACAGTTCCTCTCAATTTGTGTGTTGTTCACTTCCCATAGAACTTTGTGGAGGAAAACAAATTCTGTCCTTGAACAGTAATGCCACTCAAAAGTTTTCAGCAGGCTGGATTTGAGCAGTTATGGCGAATAGAAAGCAACAACTAAATGTAATGTAAAGACCTGAAGAAGTAAGGGAGGACTTTAAAAAAAAAAATGTTATTCTTCTGCTTTTAGTTTGAATGGAGCAGAAATGCACATAGGGATAAACAAAACATAAGTCCCATCAGTCTCAGTCCATGTGGTATTGCCTTAAAAGCGAATTGAAATGATAATTGTCTTATGACATTTAAATAGCAAATACACATACCCAGAATTTCATTAAGAAAACATGACAGGATTTTAATATAGACATATGGAAAAAAGTTTGTATTTCTGGTGGTTAAAAAAAGGCATTTTCTTGACTCAAAGGAAAATATTTATATCACAATGTAAAATATTTATTTTTATACTATGCGTTATCCACATTCACAAATACAAAAAATGTTGTCCAGTATTTTCAAAAATATATAAAAATAAGCAGATGTATCACAAAATTGGTAGACTCTAATTGATATTGATTGAACTAAATAAATACATAGACAAATCAAATAAATAATCGCAAAACCAAGTATTTATTTTCTAAATTCAGAATGATTAAACGTCTCTGTAGCCGACAATAGGCTTACAGCTCATACTAACATCTAGCTGCCTTGTACAGGTGTAATTTGATGAGCTGTTGCAGCACACCTGACTTTAATAACGCACTGATTACATGTAGCAGCTCCACCGGGATCTGACAGTTAAAGGTTCTCAGGAGGCAGGCTGTCATCACAAATAAAGGAGTATCTGTGAGAAGTCGCTCCATCTACTACTATAAACTGATTCTGTGAAGCTATAGGAGGAGGGGACAGAGGAGCAGACCGGTGAAGAGGTAGGCAATGAACTGATCTGGGATAAGTGAAAGAAGTGTGAGTGGGAGTAACGTGTTTCCAATGCTACGGAAAGTGTTTGTGTGTAAATGGGTCAATTATCATATCATCACCCATGGGACTTTCACTTCCCTAGCGCTCTCTGTTTCTGCATGTATGATATGACACGCACATTAATCCACTCACGCTACCTTCCTATAGGAAACTGTCTCTGTGCCACTGTATATTCAGTGTTGTCCCACGACAGATGCCCTCATGTGTCCTCGATGTGTCAAAGACGAGTAAAACATAGAAAGCAACTTTGTAAGACTGCGAGACAAATTGTGAAAGACTTTAAGTGTAAATCATTTTTCTGTGTGGGTGTGTTTCCCACGCCGCCGCATTATACACAGATCTTGATAAGTTCAAAGTGTCCGTATCTATTTGCTGCAGCGATGACATTTCACAGAGCTCATCTAGTGTGTGTGTGTTCACAGCAGTGTGTGTGGATTTCATTCTGCTCAGACCGTCCTTAGAGAAAATGATGGCAGAGATCATTTGTTTTCAGAGATGAAGTACAACAATAAAAGGTCAAGAGCGAATATTGAGAGGGAGGGAGGAAGGGGCCGTGAGTGGAGGACAACTAAGCGGGCAGATAGTACCTCATTAACTAGTCTAATTGATTGATGATCGCGCACACAAGGGCAAAAATAGATCCCAATTTGACTTCCAATATGTGAATGCCTCTGGTTGTGCTTGTGTTTAATTGCCAGGCATGGAGAGGAGGGAGCAGGGTGAGAACAGAAGGTCTCTCTATTGTTTAATTTGTTTGTTTTAAGGACTATTTAGCTTTTATAAACTGGAAACATAAGCATGTGTCTTGGGGATTGCACAGAAGTTGTTTCCATTCCTCCTCGTTCAGGCTTTTTAGCGTTGACAGTACATGATAATTCTAACTGTATGTGACATAACAGTCTTGTATGCTAACCAGAAACACTTATCTAATGGCAGCATGTCCAACAGGGTTCATCCTGGGTTCCTATTGGGGGCATACATCAAGGTTTCTGGAACATTCTTAATGGATATACATGTGATTTTTTGCCAAGCCAGATGCAGGTCATTTTGCCAAGCCACGATGCTACATCACTACGGTCAAGACTGAAATAACTAAGATAATAATAATAATAATAATAATGCATTTTATTTATATAGCGCTTTTCACAACTCAAAAACGCTTTACAGTATGAGGGAGGGTAGACAAACAAGGACAGGCAAACAAGTAAGTATAGTAAAATACAAATAAAATAAAAACAAAGAAATCTGCTTATGTTGCAGCATCTATTTATATATCTATTTTCAGTTATAAATGCACTCTTTGTTATCCGTTTCTGCACAGTCTGGTAGTTTGGTGTTCCCTATGATCTGATGTGCATTTCTCACACACCACAAAACTATTTCCCTTTGATTTCTGACTCTCTTTTTACCCCCACATTAATTTTCTTATCCATCTTTTTCTCCCTCATCCATCTTTTTCTCCCTCCTCCCCATCAGGAGACCCTCCGCTGGGTTTCCGCGACGTGTTGCTGCGTGACGGTCCGGAGGGATTCGCCAAGGCTGTCCGTGCCCACCAGGGTCTGTTGCTAATGGATACCACCTTCAGGGATGCCCACCAGTCGCTCCTGGCAACAAGGGTTCGGACCCACGACCTGAAGAAGATCTCGCCGTTTGTCAGCCACAACTTCAACAACCTCTACAGCCTGGAGAACTGGGGAGGTGAGTCTCTGGGTCCTGACTATTGGGAATGTTTTCATCACCATCAAATAAACCCGGAAAATCATCAGCATCAAAATCAGAAATCCTTTATTAGTCCCACAGCGGGGAAATGTCAGCGTCAGCTTGTGAATCAATGCAAGGAATTTGCTTTGGTGTGTATTGGTGCATACATAAACAAAATAACAGGAATTAAGTTGTACAAATAAGTCTTTTTAAAGCCATTTTCAAAACTAATATCCAATTTTAAAATGTATAAAATATAAATTTGACAAGAAATATAAATAAACATAAAAATAAGTAAACAAAGCTCAAATCAATGTGTTCTATTACTCAAGTAATATGCAGCATATCAGAATTTAAAGTATCAATATAGCAATTGAACATAAATGAGCAAAATATACAGGAGAATGTGCCTTTACAGTATAGAATATGAGGAATAGCTCATGATGTGCAATAATATTCTATCCTTCATAGTTTTAGTCGATGAAAAATTACATTTGAGTCAACTTTTAGTCCAAATGTTTTCTCTCTTTAAACTCATTCAGTTAGGCAAATACAGGTATCTGACATTGGAATCAATGTGACAGCATCAAGTGTTGAAATTCGTAAAGCAACATTTCACTCTCTTAACACTTTACTTGTGTAATATCTAGGGATGGGTATCGTTAAGGTTTTCTACGGTACTACTAGTCTTATCGATACTGCTTATCGATCCGGTACTTTAACGGTATTCTTGTAGGTACTTTTTGTTATTTTTTAAAGGGAAAAACTAAACAAATTGTTAACCGAATTAACATTGCTTTATTTAAATGGGAAATCAAATATATATAATTATGTTATACTGTACTTGAGTAAAATGTTGAGGTACTTTACTGGAGTATTTAAATGTTTTGCTACTTAGTACTTTTACTCCACTACATGTATTTAATACCTTTAGTTACTTCACAGATGTGGATGAATGATGTGAAATATAATCAAGTGTTAAATCAGACTTTAGTTCCACCTGGAGTAAATCCACAAGCTACCCTGCAGCATACAAAGTCATTCAAACTAGCTGCACCTTTACCAGCTTTGAGAACACTTTAATGATCAATCATTAGAAAACATATCAAATATATTATTCTGAAATGGACCAATCTGCACAATGAATACTTTTACTGTCGCTACTTTAACTATATTTTGATGATAATACTTTTCTACTTTTACTTGAGTAATGCAGGACTTTTACTGTAACAGAGTATTCCTACAGTAAGATCTTTTTTTTGATATGCAACCAAAGGAATCTATTCATTCATTCATTTCATTTCATTTCAATCTTTATTTCGAACAGATAAAAAAAAAGAAAAAAAAGAGTGAAAAACAGAATACCGTATTGTTAAAATACAGTATTTATCCACAAAGGAATCTGTTAATGCTGGTCATTAGAAAGAAAACGGATACAAGACACCTCAGCATTGACTTTATTTAAACCTCTTGGTACAGACATGAGTGGTATCAGACTTACCATTCGGCACTCTAAAGAGCCATTACACCTGAGGAAATACCCATAATGTGTGATCTCATACAATCAGTCACGTAAGATTTGCATTCATTTCCCTCTTCAGATAGTTATCATGTTAATTCATCTCTTTGTGTATGCACTCCTGCATTTTAATGCGTCTGAAGACATGCCTGCTCTCTCCATTCTCTCTCCACTCTCACCGTAGATCTTCTCGTGATTGTGCCTCTTTGTTTTGCTAGTTTGAGCTGTGGAAATCATGCGCCATTTAAATGATATCTCGTCCTCCCATCTTCATCGTCTCCAGCAAGTTCCCTCAATAGACAATGATTGTAGCCTCTTCATGGTCGTGAATGAATAGAGAAAATCATGCATTATTGAAACCTCTTGAGTCCAATAGTGTCCCTGGATAATATGCAATTACTGTGAAATTGGCCAGAGAACAAAAACGACTTGTCTTATGTTTGAACAGTCTGCAATTATCAACACTTCTTGATAGCTGTCCTGTGTGAAGAACAATTGTTGTGAACCGGTTTCAAATAATAAATTCCCGTTTGAACACTTAGGACACACACATTTGTGGAAGAGATATACCCAGCGAACCTCTTGAGGTTGAAACGTTTAATTTAATGCTCAATTATGGTAAACCACATGGAGTGATCGTGCTTAAATTACTTGGAGTGCTTTAGTCAGATCACAAGAACAAACATGAGAACCAAACAACAAAAGCCTGGAGTAAAAAGGCTTTCCGTTTAAGTCGCTGTGCTAACAGATGTGTTAGATGGTTGAGCAAAGTGAGGAGAAAATAAAATGCGAGGAGAGAGACTGCCCAGTAAAACCTCAGCTCTGTAAACGCTTCTCTCAGATTGAATTCCTCCCAGTAGCCGGTCATGGGGCTCCAGTTAGAGGAAAACAATATATTCCATTACTGTGGGAGAGCCATTTGAGCACATTAAGCAACTGTCTACTCATCTCATGTTTGAACAGATTGAAAGGTTACAGCGAAAGTAAAACATCCAGGAGATATTCTAGAAAAGGGCTCGAAGGCATCCCAGTATATCGTGATGTTATTACGAGACTGACCAGCGAAGGATGGTATTAATTCAGCCTAGCCGTGTTTGAGCAGTTACATTAAAAGTAAACCTTTGAAGAGAGACTGTGATAACTGGCAGTGAACTCAGTTCATCACTCTGGAGGGAAATCGTTGAATAGGTGCCAGAACAGCTCCTTGTCTCATTATACCGTGAGCCTGTTCTCAAAGTGCTTTGATTAAGGGACATAAATGCTTTTTTTAACATGTCATTAGCTTATATTTAAAGCATTAAACCTCTCGCCCACATTAAAATGTTGTTTACCATCATTCATAATCTCAGTGACACAACCTCACTTTACCTCTGAGGATCTTAGCACTCTCTAGGTTTAAACACAGTCAAATGGGGCGTTCAGGAGCTGTGGTAAATCTTCTTTTTGGGAACGGGAAGCTCACAGACAGGTCTATATGTTTTGCTGATGAAAGAGCACAGACTGAGCTCTCCATTAGGTTTTCTTGAATATTCATCTGGGGCCTCATCTGTGTGAGAAACAGGAAGCTGTGCAAAGCAGTCAATACAAGCTGACAGAAAGCATGCTTTGGGAGCATTTTATGGCTGAGCATTCAATATGTTAATTTACTAGGAGCTTCCTGTTTTCACCACTGAGGCTTCACATGTTTTTTGAAAGCCTTCACCATTTACCCATTGAACTGCAGTTGGGTAAGATTTCCAAAACTATGATTGGGGTTGTATTATTGTTGAAATGATGGTTATAAGATACATTTATTATGGGAAAAACAGTGTCCTTTTAAACAACTTACACTAATTGAATATTATTTTCTTTACAACGTGTAATTATTTCTAACTGAGCAGACGATGTGTTAAACATTCATCATTTGAGCATCTGCTGCAGTACAAGCTCAAAGCGATCACAGGAATAATCTGGCCTCTGAATTGAATCCAGTCATGATACAACATCAAGAGAAAGGTGAATACATCTTCCTTTGTGTCTTCCTTTTCAACTCTCATAAAGCGCCGCTGCTGTTTGAGTTGCAGTGGGAGATGACCTTTGAAATCTTCTGTGGATGAAAGCTCTTGAAGTTTAAACAGTGTTCTGTGTTCATGAAACATCCAGACAAAGTGAATATGCTCGGCTCTGCCAATTATAGCACCACAGCAACAGTCCATCATTGAAATCAAATGTAAAACAGAAACCCTTAAACACCCCCGACATAATGATTCTGTAACGGCTGATGTTATGAGCTGAGCAGCGTCACATTGTCTCTTTCACTTTACAGAAGCTCCACTGAATCATCCAAGAGGAATGTAATGTGCTCGTGGATCCTCTCGAGGAGTCAGTACTTCCTGCATGATATGATTATCAGAGAAAAACAAAATAGTTTCTCATTATTTAAACATTTTAAGGCTAAATAAATTATAGAAATCCTCTCTGAGTCCTTGCTGTGACTCCACTATTTTACAGGGTAATAGCATGCTTTGTGATTCTAATAATATTTCGATGTTAGTTTGACTAGTTAAGTAGGAACAACACATTTACAAATGAGTGATCATTTGCATAAAAGCAAAAATAATAGAAATCACCGTGACAGAAAAACAGCGCATTTCAATTGGTTGTTTTTGCCTTTCTTACACACATACATAGTTTGTTCATACTCATCCCCTAAAACATATTTTTCAAGACCAAAATAGGAATTCATCTGCTTAAGCTTTGCAGCAGAGCATGACCTATGCCCTTTCTGCAGTGGGATTAAAGTCAAATCAAATATTTTACTATAATGCATTTTCAATAGAGAAGAATGACCTCCCAAGTAGGGAATTGGAGAATCCGAGGAGCACATGAATGCACCATTAGCCTTGGCGCTCTGATTGCCAGGCTAGCTTCTCCTTGTTTCATATGCTGCCTTCTGTCTCTTCTATCCTCCTCTTATTCTTCCCCCTCTGAAAGCCCAATCAAAGCCTCATCATGTGTTATTTCTCTGAGTTTATAAGGCTCCTCCAGAGTCACACAAGGCATGATGAGACTTGAGGAGGAGACATGTTGTGTAAAAAGGTCCTCTGTTAATAATAGAATGCTGTAATCTTTGATGTCAGTGTGTAAATATCAGACCGCTTGTTTCCCATCCCCTCCGTTAATCATCCTTCTTTCGCTCGGCTTTCAATACCCAAAATTCCCAGGTTCACTAGTATCGGCCGTGCTCTCGCCTCATATTGATTTAGTTTGTGAAACACAAATTAGACCAGCGCTGCAGTAAAGACTCCAGCTCCTGCATGCACTCTCCCACAAGGACAGCTTGTAATTGCAGATCACTAAATGGCCATAGGAGGAATAACTACCAAGTATACAATTCACTTTTATTACAGAGAATATTATACTGCTTGAATCACTCGGAACCACGATAAATCACCGAAGGGAGATGACCTTGTGAGTAATGAACGCTGTCCCTATGCAACATGGGAACATTGTATTGCTTTCACGTGTTTCAGAGGCTGAATGAATCAAAAAGAGATTAAGTCCTGTGAAAGCCCTTTGAGGATTAAGACCCTTCCTCCAAACACCATCAAGATACAATTATATGAATTGGGTCACATAATGTATCTATATGGTTCTTCAAATGTATTTCCACAGTGGGCTAAGTTATCTAATGGTGAAGCTGGAGTTTTAATTATTGTACATTTAGCCCCGCAAGAATCCCTTGCATGTTTCGAGTCGAGGCAAGTTTATTAAAATACAGCAGCCCATTTCAACACAAGGCAATTTGAACCAAATACTTTAAAAGATATAGTACATCAAAAATACAATACTAATGTACATTTCAAAACAGTCATTTGATAGCCAAGATAACACAAATAAAGCAGTGGGGAAAAAAACAAGTGAAAATACATGAATCGTAACTGAACGCTGCTTCTCCATGGTTATTTTTGACTCTAGGGACCCTGATGGTTTAATGTAGCAGAAGATCAGATGTGTATTTTGGCACAAACCATTCAGTGCTTTAAAAAACCTGTTGTAATATTTTGAAGTACATTTTTAGGACAAGAAAGCCTCAAGTAAAGCCTTGAAAACTGGAGTGATGTGATCCACTTGATCTCGGTGCTTCCTTTTAAGGGCAGGAGCTGTTTCCTCGGTGCAGGCAGCGGGCACACGCATTACAGCCTGACCAGCAGCGGCAGCAAATCAAAGCTCCAGAGTGATTAAGTGGGATCACAGAGACATAAACATTGATCTGACAGGATAAACTGTCTGATGCATCAGGGCCATAATTGCACACTTAAGCAAAAATGCTGATAACTGCAGAGGTGTGTGTGTGTGTGTGTGTGTGTGTGTGAGTGACTCAACTTGAGGCATTCATCTTTGCATATTCATCATAGGCTTTGCTTTATTGGCTCAAGAGCATGCTATAGAAGTGTATCTTATAAAACCTAATTTCCCACCAGGGGACATTTGTATGGAGTAAAGAGTCAATATACTGTGGTATTAGTACTGTATGCCTTACACACATACAGAAGATGTTATAGGCTCATATATTCCTACACCTTTTATGATTTAAACATGACTATACTGTTAGTGGTGATATCGGTGGGCATTGCATAGCAGACTTGTTATCATCTTTCTCCCTGATTTAATTTCATCTCTTCTTCATGACAGATTGTATGCTGCCTTTCTTTCCAAAAAGGACAGCAGTGCTCGGCTTAATGTTCTACCAGCTGCCACTCTTCATCCCTGTTATCAAATTATGAGTCTGCGGTCCCAGATGAATGCCTCAATCAGCGTCCTGTTTTGATACTTCACATGCTAAAATACGTTAATACTAATGCGTTTACCTTCAGATTCATTTCGGCTCCTAGCTAGCTGTTTATGAGACGCTGAGGTCGGCTGAAATCCAAGTCAGGGGGAGTATAAACATAAAAATGGATAAGGAGGGTTTCCAGGGGTTCCTGCTCCTCCAGAGTCGGGAACACACAGTTGTGCTTAGTATTCTGTCCAAATGTACGAGTGCTCTGAAAATGAAATTTAATGATGACAGTGTTGGATCAGCAGGAAACCACTAGAGGCTTCAATATTTCTGGCTGATATGATAAACGGGTATGAGATGTACTAATCTACTCCCCCAAGAAAGGGAAATGAGAGATTGCTATCTCTTTTTTTCGCCTCGCCCTCTGAAACATTTCTTGGATTCTAAAGTGACTTCTGAGTAAAATGATGAAAGTGTTACAGTAGGATGAACAATGAATGTGCGTGTATCATCAGATATTTTATTCCAGCCTCTATTAGTGTGTTATATTTGTGAAATGTGAGTTTTTGAGTCTTAAGTTTAGATCAAAGTTGGGATGAGACTATATATACTATAGGTATACTAAATAAAGTGCAATCCCTCTCCCTCCCTCTCTCTCTCTGTGTGTGTGTGTGTGTGTGTGTAGGTGCCACATTTGACGTGGCCATGCGTTTCCTGTCAGAGTGCCCGTGGAAGAGGCTCCAGGAGCTCAGAGCTCTGATCCCAAACGTCCCCTTCCAGATGCTGCTGAGAGGAGCCAACGCTGTGGGCTACACCAACTACCCCGACAACGCCGTCTTTAAGTGAGTCACACACACTCACACACACACTGAGGCCCAATTCCAAACAGAGTGTGTGACGGAGTGTGTATTCTCACTCTCAGCTGAATGAGGCTCCGTTAATGTGTAAGGTGTGAATGCAGCGGCAAACTTCCGTCAGAAACAGGAAGTGTCGTGACTTCCTGTAACCATGGTATAGAATGAGCTTCTCAAGGCAAACAATTATAAATAATATTATTATTTAAAAACTTCCTGTTGGAGGTTTGATAACTTCCTGTTGGAGAGTTAAATAACTAGCATACCCCACTAGTTTTTTTGGAACGGCCCGCGTACCTTCAACACAAACGGAGTGGAAGTGGAGAGGGGAAGGGTGTGTAAGTTTGGGATTGGGACACAGACTATACCCAACATTAAGAACACATTTGTTTATTCAACACTCATGACATCAAGAGTCTTATTTGCAAGAATTATTTTGCATTTGCTTCGAAAATCAATGTTCTACAGTATGTCCACTAATGCTACAGAAATTAACACACAGAGCACTGTTGTACATTTCGGTGGATACACACTAAGCTTAACATACATTTTTTTTATAAATGCACTGAATAATATCATTGTGTTTTGTTCAGTATTTGGAACACAGTCGAGATGAAAGCAGATCCTTCATATCTCTAGAGCAACTTTGTCATTTTCCTATTTAACTCTTTTTAATGTTTTGAAAACATTAGTATTGAATTGTCAGAAAGATTTTCTGGAAACCAGCTGCGCTCCCCCTGCGTTACTGTCTGTCACTGTCATATTATTTATCGACTTCATACATATTTCATTTTGTTAGTGAAAAGAAAATTGAAAGTGAAAATAATTGCCATCTGGGAATAATTACACGAACAATTCATCAAAACAATAGAAAAACAATTACCCCAACAGAACACTGTTATTAACAATACACCAACAATCCAAACGTGTAAGATTAGCTACAAACAGTCTGCTCACAAGAACAAAGTAATACTGTACAAATAAAGCAAGTATGGTAAAAATCAAGCAACATAAAAATATACCAGAAGAAACATGCAATAAAAATATGTTTGTTAATTAAGGAAAAACTGTTATCTGAAGGTAATATGTGATTTAAGCCTGGTGGCTATAATAGACTTTCCTTCCTACAGGTTTCCTCTCGTATATAAATGTGTGGGTATGGATTTAATGTCAATATCATGATTACACGATTGTATTGGCTGTTGGTGGCTAGAGGGTGATGTAAGCACTTAGGGGATGGACACATGTGGTGCAGGATGCTTCAATCAATCAATCATCCAATTGTCACCTTCTAAATAAAAACCTTTCTATTTCCTTTCAAGTCATTTAACCTATACTGAAAACATTTCTCTCTATACAATTAAAGGGACACAGCTGCTTTGTTGTTAAATATGAAAACAATCTGTACAATAGCTAGCCACTAACACACACGTTAGTCAGGTGGACCTGGTGGATGTTTGGCTGTTTCCTCCTCTCATGCGCAGTGACTTCCACACACCACTGATGCAGATGTCTACAAGTAATGTCTTTAGAGCCATAAACACTTCCTGTGCCTACACACATGCACACACACGCCTCTAACACTTTTCAAAATGGGTTCACTAGCTACCTCCATGATGTGGATGACTCATAGACACACACACACACACACACACACACACACACACACACACACACACACCCCCCTGCATGCAGCTCCACACAGACAAGGACACACACACAGCCCTGCATGCAAGGTGCAATTCCCCTCACCTGAAATAAATTAGGAGTGGCTTTATGACTAATTCAGCTGTCCCCTCCCCACTCCTTCACATTGAAACACACACACTTTTTATTCTCCCCCTCCTATCACATTATGTATCCCACTGTTATAAGTTCCTTGTTATGCCTCCATTCATCTCTCTGTATAACACACTTCTTTCCCTCTTTTAACTCCCTCTCTGTACCCCGACTGCTCTTCATCTCTCTCTCTCTCCCCCCCCCCCCCTCACTCTGTGTCCCGTAGGGGCAGTGCCATGGAAAATGTGCACATGATTGTGATTAATGGTTTTGATCTGTTGGCCCGGCTCTCTCTCCACCTCCTCCCTTTTATCTGTGGCTTTCTCACCCTCGACGCTCGCAGCGCAGCGGCCCGCGGCCCGCGGCCAAGTAGCCCGAGTCAGTGTCTTCATTAACTAAATCAAGTTAACGTGTAATTTCATTTCATATAATTGATTTAAAGTGCATGACACAGGGTTACAGTGCACTCTGCAGCAAGAGGAGCGCACATTTCTTTGAACATCCAAAATGGCTGTTTGATCGCCAACTAGCTAATACACAGGTGGTACTCTTATCTTTAGTTCATTACAAGCGCTCCTCCTAAATGGTAGCTATTCATACTTATAGGTAGAAATATACAGAATTTCTTTTTTAATTATGAATTGGAATCTTCAAAGTAATTACAAGTTACAAATAAATGAGTTAAAACTATAGTAATTGCCTTTGAGAGCTACTGGAGTAGAAGGAAATGGAAGCATTGACGTACAAGTACCTGAAAGTTGTATTTAAGTACCACACAACAGTAAATTACCTTAGATACTGTCCACCACTGCTGCTACACATGATTTACATAATCATTTTGTCAGCGCTGAGTCAGAGATTCTGGACAATGTTTTGTTTTGGTGCCGAACACTAGGCAGCGCTTGTATGCATTGTAGTGCTGAATAAATAAATACTGGACACTGGTAATCCTCTCGTGGCACAACATTAAGTGTCTGTGTTTATTTGCCCAAACAAAAGCTCTCAGCGTGTGTAAATGTTGTATTCACACTAACACAGCTAAAACAGGCGCTCATCCCAGTTTTGAAACCTGATTAGGACACGGAGGCCGAGGCAATAATAGGAGAGATTTAGCTCTCGCTGCTTGGATAATGAGGCGGTATACATTTCTCTGAAGGCTGTGTGAGCTCACTTGTCATGGAAATAGTGTGAATATTGTATTAACGCAGGTACAGATATGGAGATTGATATAAACGGCTTATTTCCAACCCGGATGCGTGCTATTATCTGGGATATAAAGACAAACTCATGTGCAGCGTTCAGTAAGATTATGTATGTGTTATTTGAATGTAGATGAAATGAATTCAACCCCCTCCTTCAGGTTCTGCGAGGTGGCGAAAGAGAACGGCATGGACATTTTCCGCGTGTTCGATTCCCTGAACTACCTGCCCAACATGCTGCTGGGCATGGAGGCTGCTGGAGCGGCGGGGGGGGTGGTGGAGGCCGCCATCTCCTACACGGGCGACGTCTCGGACCCCATGAGGCAGAAGTACTCTCTGGACTACTACATGCAGCTGGCCGATGAGCTGGTGAAAGCAGGAACTCACATCCTCTGCATCAAGGTGAGGCAATAACACTAGACGCAGTGTTTTAAGTGTCTGGCTATAATAAGCCAACATTGTTTTCCCTGTGATAAGGAAAACTGGCACTTATTCTTTGCTTCTGTATGGAAATCCCTTCCCATCTGCCACCAGAATAACATGGAACCAGCTGGAAGGATCTTACTATAAGTACTTGTTTACAAAGGCTTATTTACGCAGTCTTTTACACATGTATGAAGGTCATTATAATCAGGGACTGACCTGCAGTGTTTTTTGGCCTGGTCATGCTTTAGGTAAGGCATTATTGAAAAATTCTTATTTTAATGATGTTGGCAAGCTGCAGGTGTGACAAAGGTGCAATTATCACTTGTATTTCTGTTACATTGTTGGTGCTACATCTACTGTAACATCAACATTATAGCAGATCTTCAGCAAAATACAAAATGTATGGAATACAATCTTGGTTTTCTAATAACCAGTTTCGCCAATATATCATGATGATTTGACAGATTTACACAAAACTCATACATGCTTTTTAATTAGCATTAAAACCTCATATGTCGAACACAGCAGATTTGTTTCTCTTGCTCCAATTGAAATGACTTGTAAATGTGATCCTCTCCATCTAAATTAATATACTGATAATACTCGCATTGAATTAATTACTTTGTTGAAGCATGACAGAATATTTTCAAACGTTAATATGATAAACCCCCGCCCCTATGGTGCGATCAATCTCACGCAGCGGCGGCAGTCTCATAAAAGCATTGCACGGCTAATGAGGTTAACTTTTAAAAGGGGAAATGAGCATGAAATAAAACTTCATGGAGTGCAATGATCACCAAAGGGAGCATCTAAGCTCTGTGTGTGGAATTCTGTTTGTATCAATTTAGATTAAAATATTGAATCATCATCAACGTGGTGTTTTGTTCTAAATGATCCTTTTCCAGAATATATTGAGTAGTTGTTTTTTGAAGGCTTGTCTTTGAACATTAAATATATTTAAATATATAATTTCTCCAGGTCTAAATGGCTTCAATTAAACCTCATGGTGGCCGATTTAATTCAGATTTGAATCAGAAGACACAATGCTTATTTGGAGAGTTTCACTATGTGGTCTTTTCCAGGTCCTAATCACTAAAAGGATGTCGGTGTTTGTGAACATGTTCTTTCTGCTTCAGTTGTTCTGGCTGTTTTTACTCATCCGATTCCGACAAATTAGCAGCGCTCTGTGGTGCACAGCCCCACCTAGTGCCAGCAGAAAGTAATACAAATAATAATTCAAAAAATATGCAAATATATATATTTTAAGATCATGTTTGGTCATCCGATCCGTCTGTACATTGCTGTTTTAGTCTGCGTTCTTCTGTCTTAGTCTGCGTGTGCCTATTGAGCCGTGTTGAGCAAGCCCCCCTCTCTCTGCTGTCTAAATGAGTGGGTGCTGTAAAAACTACACTGCGCATGCTCAGAGTATTTTTCTATTCAATGTGTGCGGCGAAACAATTGTCACCAGTGGGGCATAGTGCTGGCATACCTACCAAACGTCATCTCATAATTCAGAGAGCTGATTGGCTGTAAGTATATGTTCCGCGAAAAGTGTAGTTTTCACCCTGTAGTGAAGAGGAGACGAGAGAGAGCAGTATATAGCGATTAAAATCAGTGAAACGGAAAGAAAATGAATGAAGTTGACCATTTACTTCAGCATTGGTAAGTTCATGTTATGTCATATCTTTTGTTGATCTTCTGTGTTTTGCCTATAGGCTATTGCTCTGCTGATATTGTGACCTCGGTGATGAGTGTCTGTGTTTTCCTTATAGCCCCCCCCCCTCTCTATCGGAACCATGGATAGCCTACAGCTATTTTTGTGTTTAAAAAAGCACCAGAAGCTTATATATATATATACACACACATCTAAGTTGTTCTTGCCCCACCACTTTTGTACATATCAAAACGCCACTGCATATCCAAAACTTAGATTTGTTGCATGAAGCATCTTAAAACAGTATTAAGGCATCTGTATAAAAGTCTGCAGTCTGCAGCCTGTGTTCATTTTACTGCTCAGGATTCCAGGACAAATCTGAAATAAAAAATGGTATTTAATATTGTGTGAACTTATTGCAATCAAATATGTTTTATAGGAATTGTTTCCATGTTCCTACTTTCTTAATGTTCCTCTCCCCTCCTTTTCTCTTTTTGTTTCCAGGATATGGCCGGCCTCCTGAAGCCGCAGTCCAGCAAGCTTCTGATTGGCTCTCTGAGAGACCGCTTCCCCGACCTGCCCATCCACGTGCACACTCACGACACCGCGGGGGCCGGAGTAGCCGCCATGCTGGCCTGTGCCGAGGCTGGAGCTGACGTAGTGGACGTAGCTGTGAGTAGTCATCGTGTCTGTTCAAATACTACTCTAATATATGCTAGCCTCTAATTATTCAGAATAGCCAATATCTCATGGTCATTTCGTTTGGAGGCCAAGGTGCACCCACAAGTTATCTTACCCACATAAACAAGCATTACTGCCTTTCTTTCTGCAGTTTGCAAATATGAATTGTCCCTAAAACAAAGAGGGAAATATTGTTGAAACAAGGAACATTTCTCTTACTGTGTTCACTGACGCATGCAGCCAGCTTTGGGAGTTTCATTAAAACAATTGGCTGCTATTTGCACTTCTGGGCCATTCTACTGTTTAGTTCCTATTTACTCTTTATAAAAGAAACAGACAGTCCACTTTGGAGCAAACACTAAAAAACATGTGTTTGTATTGATCCCATTGCTTTACTTGGCTAATTTAGTTTCTTGTATTTTGCCACACAACAAGTCTTACACCACCGCTGCTTGACTTTACCACCTCTGGCTCGATAAGGGAGCATTTAGTTTTGACATCTAAAGTCCTATTATTACTTAGCTACTTGTTAGCAACCACCTTTCGAATGTCCCTCTGTAGGTGGACTCTATGGCCGGGATGACCTCTCAGCCCAGCATGGGGGCCATGGTGGCCTGCACCAAGGGGACCAAGCTCGACACCGGTAAGAGAAATGCTCACCATCCAGTCAACTATGACCATAGACTGTTGTTGTATTAAACATATACCAAGATCTTGGGCAATGGAACACCACTCAATATATGTATTATTGTCATCAGTTTAGTAAATTCAGTTTTCAAGAAAAGATTGGAATTTGTTGAAACAAACACCCTCGAATACGGATATGGCGCTTATGGCTCAAAGCTCAAATCCGGCTCATTTACACTTGTAAGCATTATTTTTGTTTTAAAATGTTCATCAATGTGCATTGTCCCGGTTCAAATAAAGGATTAAATGAAAAAAATGAAAATATCAGCATCTAGTCGTTGATGAGACAACTCTTAGATCACCAGTCCTGCTCAGAAAAGGTTCCTTAGTGTCTCTGAGGCGTTCCTGCTTTACACAAGGGAGAAGACATCAGTCAACAAATCAATAAATGACAGACCACATCACTGATTATGGCCAGAAAAACTGATGTGTTCTGCTCAGTGATGAAGTAAACAGCCAATTATGAGAGGGAGATGGAAACGGACCAAAGAAAATATGCCAATAAAATCTACCGAATTATCAGCACATCTATTGGATGCTTTTAAAATGTTGGTTGGAGCCATGAATTATGCAGAATTATAATCATCAAAGCGTGCTAAAAATCTGAATCCTGCGACCCCACACAGCCACAGTTCCCCTCTCTCTGTGGAGCCTTTAGAGGTTAAAGGTGTTCCCAAGGCGTCCTTTATTGGCTGTTGGATCAGATCTTCCAGTCACACTCTGGACCCCCGCTGCTTTACTCTATCTTCTCAGGAGGTCAACAGATAAGTGGAGGGTTGCCTTTCTAATGTGTTCATTCCCCTTTGGGTGTGCTGTTGTCCAGTGTGTTCTGCTCAATGTCATTTTCATGGGCTTTGACACATCTGGAGTCTCTCCCACCTCTGAGAGCTGCCCGGGCTCAGTGACCTCTGCACAGTGTGAAATAAAATCTACCCAGCCAGAGAAAAAAGAGAATTAAAGGAACATGGAATAAGGCTAAAGGAATTAAAACTGATGTGAGGTTTGCTGCTTAGTTATGTAGAGGAATGCTACTGGGAAAACGGACTCAGCTCTCCTAACTAGATGTGATGGCTCATTTCCATGACTCAGAAATAGCAAAAGCCCAGCTAATTCTGTTTACGCTACATTCACAGGACACAGCTAATGGACTGTACGCTCCACTGCTGTTTGCCAAGTCCTTCGTGTGTTCTGCTGTGAGGACGTAGGTGCACACAGTCTCCTGCCTCTGGGCATCAGGCAGATGTTTACTTCCATCAGCGCCATTTTTGATTACCATGTGGTCTTAAGAGAACAACCTCACTAATACCTATGAATGACTGCTTGTGTCCCATGGTACATGATTAGCCATGATGCTAATATTCTTTTTGTCCTATTTCTCGCCTTGTACATGTGTATTGAGGCATTCCCATAGAGGCCATGTTACAGAGTCTTCAATGGTTTATGTAAAACATTTAAAAATAGATTATCTTTTCGTTCTGTGTTAGCCAGCTTTGAATGTTTCACCTTGAAAATGATTTGAGTATCTTTAAGATAATTCCATCTTAAAGCCAATGATTATATGTTAAAAGGATTATACAACGGAAAACAGGATTGTATTTATTAAGGCAATGCTCCTTGTATTCCTTCCTGTAATTACCTGTAAGTTGTGAGCACCTCATTTCCAAACAGACAACATGATCTTAACTTAATGTGTGTGATGCAGCCACAGTAGTTGTATAGCAGCACACATCCTGCTGTTGTGAGTCTCTCAGGGCACATTTCAAGAGAATGGCTTTCTTTTCGAGGCTCATTGTTTAATATAACTGTAGAAACAAGCACACAGGGAGGAAACTGTCGTAGAAGATGAGGCTAATTCTGTAATAGTCCATGACGCAGCACAGCGACGGAGCCATTACGGCACGCTGTGTTCAGAGTGCGACGCGTGACTTGTGTTCTGAAAGTGAACTCTCTCTGTGGACGTATTTGAGGCTGACTGCAACAGGTCCACGTCCGCTCTCATATCGTTCGGGGCAGTGTAGGAAGCATCAGGGACACAAAGTCTCCCATCAGTCAGACACAGTCCACGTCAGTGACAGAATATCAATGTGTGAGCTTACAGTTCCCTGAAAAAAGAGCGAGAGAAGGACAAGGTCGTTACTCGAGAGCGAGAGGATTTCAAGTGTCAGTTTATTCCAGGCATTTTAATTTGCCTAACTTGAGACTGAGATTGGGATGCAGGATGTCTCCCACACACTCACACATGTGTGCTTATAGTGCATCCTGATGGGGCTCTGCATTATGCATACACATGCGGAGAAACTTCCAAATACTTTTCTACCTGTCACCTTGTGCTCGTCTGCTCTATTCATCTCTGCCTCTCTCTATGCGCCTCATCTCCTTTTGACTATCTCGCTCCTTTTACAATCAGACACAGTACTTTCTTGAATACTTCCAAACCTCGCTGACCCCTCTCTGTTTACTGCTTTCCCTCTTCCCTCTCTTTCTCCCTTCTCTGTTACAAAGCATGTCTTTTCTCACCACCCTCCATTCTTCCACATTGTCTCTTCATCCTCCTCCTCTTCCCTCCCTCTCACTCAGAGACAAAGTAATCAAGAGCATTTCACATCCATATTTCACTCCCTCAAACTCTGTCACAATTTGCTCTCCCCCTCACTGTCTCTCACAGTGTCTCTTCGTCAAAGCACGAGCAGAGCTTCTCTGGCTAATTCATTTGTCTCTCAGCTGTCACTTTATTTATTCATTCAGCCACAGTGTTTGTGTGTGTGTGTGTGTGTGTGCGGATTTAGAAGCCATGCATATTCACAAACACTCACGCTGTTGAATGATGACACACATTAAAGTGGCCCTTGTGTTTGCTTGACACAGCGTTTACTGCCTCTCCTCATGAATCATGCATGGCTTTAATTGATGGGGAATTCTTAGCTGCCACAACAATGCAGCCGTCGAAGATGTAGCGGTCATCAAGCACACAGAAGAATGTACTCAAAGCAGAGATATTAGTGGATGTAGGCTCTCACCAACATGTTGACCTTCTTCCTCACCTCCCTCCTCTTCCTTTCTTCATCCGTCTGCATTCAATTTCCCTGAGTCTTCTCATGCTCATCCGTCTTCATCTCTGCGTCTTGGTTAGCTCTCATTGTCTCATCAACCACAAACTGTGTGTGTCTGAACACAACTGTGTGTGTCTCTGTTTTTGTCGGCTGCATTAGTGAGCTTGTGCTGCTAATGAGTTGTATATTGATAACACTCTGTCACTGCCGAGCAGCCGTTTAAATGACGGATATACGTGCGTGTGCATGTCTATGGTATACACATAGCACAATGTTGTAGTGATTGATGATTTTGGGAGCGTAACCAGCAGTCCAGAAAAAACAAAGCTGTATTTACCTCCAGTGTGATTTAGAAAGCGTCAGAATCCATTTGCAGCTGCTTTAAAGGATGCAGGGTAAAATAAACATTTTAATCCCCGGAGGCAAGATAGGTCGTCGCAAAAGCAAAAATAAGCTAGATAAAAGACATTATTGTTATTCTCGCTTCATCACGGCCAGCTTTCCTGAATAATGCTCCTCCACGACAAAGTGGGTAAATTCAGCTTAACTTAATATGCTTTGATAGAACTTTCCAGCTCATAGAGGTGTGGTGTGTTACTGCTTAGACTTTTACTCAGGAACTGAAGAAGAATTACTTGGACCCTTTTATTTTCGGATAAATAGAACAATCTAGGCTAACGAGCGGGACAGCTATAAGCGGTTGACCAATCTCAACAGCAGTGGCGAACCTTGTCTATCACAACTGGACCTTCTGTAGACACAGGCAGTATGAGAAAATGAAGGACCCTTTTGAACATTAAAGCATGAAAACATGTCACAGTAGAAGCACACAATACTAATATGAACTTGAGAATGTACATACTATTTCCTCTTTAGGTACAAGCAAACAGCCAAATGCACTTAATGTATTAAAAGAATAATGCCCGTTGTGACTATCACACTCAAAGATTGTGTGGTAAGGGGAGCAGTATTTAATAGTTTAAGTTGCTATTTTTAAGTATTTTAAAGTGTAGAACAAGGTGCTGTATCGTAGAGAGGTGACCTGACCTGACCTTTTAACATGCCATCACTTCCACTTCCATCAAGGCTGTAATTACAAATGGAAGCGTAAATGAACGCTCCAAAGTGTTCTCAAACAGAGAAGGAAATGGAGCTATTACTGAGCGGCTTGGCAGGCAGCGGCTTTTGAGGAGAACCAACATGCACATTAGCCTCACATTAATTCCTCAGTGGCTCCAATGTTCCACAAAGATCACAGTGGAATCACACAAACACTTTCTGGAGTAAGTGCTCGCTTTGAATCATGACAATTCAAGCTTGTCGCTCTGTTGTAAGCAAGCTTAGTTTGTCTCTTTAGCATGGAGGACGCTCACTGCAAAGACATTTCTGTCATGGCATTTAAACAGGTTTTCCCATTTAAGGTACTCAGCTTTAGAGAGAGCACCTTACCTGGCTGCAGCAGAATGTCATGAATACTAGCAACAGATGGTTCTTTTATGGATAACGAAATATCACAGGGATTTAATGAGCAGCAAAGGCAGGATGTAAACGAGCACTAATGGTTTCATAGTTTTGCTAAACCAACACTGTAACTAAGGACCGTTCAAGCTTTTCTGGCCTGTAACATTTGTGTAAGTCCCACATTTTGACTGACATAATACCATTTTGAAGAGTTGTCAAAAAAAGTGATTGTTTGGAAGATTGTAGAAATGTCTCTGCTGCTGTTTTGGTTTCACCTTTTTGAAACTATGGACCCTTTATTGTCGTGCACACAAGTTAGCAAAGTGGGCTGGTTTTCCCCGGTGCAAGTGAAAATGAATCTTGACACACTGTCAAAACTGTGACACGTTTCACATCATGTTTATATCTTTGTCAAAACCAACAGCATAAACCCAAGACAATTGTACTCAGAAATACAGCATATGAGTATTATCCCCATAAATCACTATATTCCAAGGTTTTTATTATGCACAAAAACATTATCACAATGCATTTGTAGTTTGCATGTAGTTGCCCCTTGCTGTCTTGTAGTCTGTAGTCTAGTCTGAGAAGTGACAACTGGACTGGAGTGACAACACTGATGCTCTCTTCAGGAAGGGACAGAGCAAGCTGTTCTTTCTGAGGAGGCTCAGGTCCTTCAACGTGTGCACGAGGCTGCCGCAGACGTTCTACCAGTCTGTGGTGGCCAGTGTGCTCTTCTTTGCCGTGGTGTGCTGGGGTGGAAACACAAACACTAGGAACACTGGCAGGCTGAACAAGCTCGTGAGGAAGGCTAGCTCTGTAGTGGGAGTAAAACTGGACAATCTGGAGGAGGTGGCAGAGGGGAGGACGAGGAGGAAGCTCGACAGCATCCTAGAGAACCCCACCCACTCCACGCAGAGCTAGTGAAGATGAGGAGCACGTTCAGCCACAGACTCATCCCTCCACAACAACGCACCAAGCGCCTCGGACAGTCCTTTGTGCCTGTAGCCATCAGGCTGCACAATAAGGGGTTAATAATGAAAAAGAAATACAATTAAATCACTGGTCATAAATATACACTGCTTCCACAACCCATGTTAACTTTTCACTTGTCACTTTAACTTATTCCGCACTTTATAACTCTTAGATGATGACCAAATATGTATATATGCTGACAGTTATTTTACTCTTATTTTTATTCATCTCCTATTTTCATAGTCTTTTATTATTATTATCATTATTATTTTTTTCTTGATCTTATTTTTTATAATTTTTTTCTGATTTTATTGATCTGTGTGAATCTTTGTACAACTGAATTTCCCCTCGGGGATTAATAAAGGTTCATCTTATCTTATCTTATCTAGATGCAACTGACAAATTGCATCTCAGTTTAAAAGGACAGTAGTTCAAAGAACATGTGCATGGCAGCCATTGATTTGATGTCATTCTGTGCTGCAGGCATCGCTCTGGAGAAGGTGTTCGACTACAGCGAGTATTGGGAAGTAGCGAGAGGCCTGTATGCTCCATTCGACTGCACGGCCACCATGAAGTCTGGGAACGCTGACGTGTACGAGAACGAGATCCCCGGAGGACAGTACACCAACCTGCACTTCCAGGTACACCCAGCTATTCTGGGCCTTTTGATTCTGTTTTGTGGAAGTGATTGATTTTGAAGCTAAACAATCTCCAAGCTGGATTCCACATGTTTAGCTCTTCCATGGACAGATGGATGTTAACACGGATTAGTGCAGTATGACATTACATTTTGGTTCATTGTTGTCGGGTGCAACTTCCCCTTAATGCTTATTTGACTGTCTTATTTCAGAAAGCAGTCTTAAAACAATATTGAAGAGAAAAATAAACGTATTTTCTCCTATATTCGATTAAAATATGCATTGTTTTGTTTGGTTCAAAGGTACTCTAGACGCAATAACTGAAAGCAAGGAGGTGCATTCATCAGTGGCACTGTTTGTAGAAACTCCCACAAATGTTGCTCGAACAACTAATTTAGTTTAAGGTGAAGTACAACCAGGCTGTCTCCTCTGTGCTCACTCACAGTCTGAGATGTCTCACAGTGACTGAATCCAACGCTCTGTGCAGCTGCTCATCCTGTACACTAGTGTGACTCATTTATATCAATAGTATTGAACAAATACGCCATGTACCAAATTACAGTTTACAGGGGCTTACCGCGCCGGCCCATCTGGCCTTTGCTACACGAGCGTCCTCTCCATCCATTTAAAAGCTGTAGGTGTCACTTCACAAATTCCAGCTTTGAATCAATGACTGAATGAGCCTTGATATCTTTCCTCTAACGAAGCATTAAAAAGATTATTTGTCTCCACTCACTCCTTCTGTTATTCACTGTGGCTCTTTGCAGGCTCACAGCATGGGACTGGGACATAAATTCAAGGAGGTGAAGAAGGCCTACACCGAAGCCAACAAACTCCTGGGAGACCTCATTAAGGTGAGACATGAAGAGAGTGTCCATGTCTTACTGCATGAGATCACACTGGTGCGTTTTACCAATCTGTGCTGCACACACACTGCAGCACCGAGATGTTTCTGCCATGTGTTTTATATTTCTTCACTGACTCAATCCCAGATTAAGGTTTATTTTCTGTCCAGCCTGACAGTCTGTTTGACCTTCCTCTGAGTCTGCCGTTTCTCCTCTCTCACTCTACCCACCTGTTTATAGTGTTGCCCTCTCCTCACACATGCTCACTCTAAGCTGGCACCTATTTAGTGCTAGATTTCTTCTTCATTCACCTGAGCAGGGTCTTTGTATTCAGCACTGATACTGAGTGTGGTTCTTTGTATTTCCTTTCTCTGTTTAAATTAGCATAGAAGCTCCTGTTTTGGCTTGATTTCCTGAAGGGCACATTAATCATAGTAGTGGAGAGGGAGCTCCATTGCTAATTCTGCTGTCAACTATTTCATTCTCAGCCTCACCCTCATCCCCTTTTTTTTGTTTTTCACTATCTTTCATTAATTCCTTTGTTTTCTCTCCCTTCATTATTTACTATCACTGCTTAGTAATAGATTCATCCCTCTTTCACCGTGGTAACACTCGCTGTAATTATTTAGTTTCCTACTTTGCATTGTCTTTCTTTATCACGTCTTTTCCACCTTTCCATCGCAGAAACATTTGTTCCCCAGCCATCTCATTTCAATTTGCTCTCTGGATTGAGATTCTTCTCTCTCTACTTTGAATCTGTTTATTATTTTTGTGTTTCTTCCACAATGTTCCCTCTATATTCCCCCTCTCCCCGATTTCCTTTCCCACTCCCAAGTTGTCCTCATCAATTCCTCTCCCCATACTCTATCAATTCAATTAACACTCGGCGGGCTTCACTGCACAAGCCAATGTTGTCTTAATTTGCCTGCTGCTGTGCTCTCTGCTGTGTCCTGTTAGCCCGGCGACGGCTGCGTCTCTCACATACACTAGTCGATAAGGGAGAGAGTGTGTGCTTGTCAGATAAAGATGTAAAGTACACACACACCACACACTGAGAAGCCGAGGGATATACACTGACCATGCTCTCACACACACACACATGCATCCACCGCCATATCTCTGCAGCTCAGAGCTTTAGTGAAGGATTGTGCTTGTCTGAGGGCTTCATTTATAAACCACTTTAGACCCAATGTATAAAATAATAGCAAGGCACTCCTCTAGGGCCGTTTATATACGTGAAATATAATGTGTGATTAGGATCAGGTCCTAAAGGGCTCTTCTTGGCCAGTGCTACATCCTTTCACCAAGTTTAATGAAGGACCCTTATATATTTTCACGGGTCATTTTGGATTTAGAAAATATCTGTTTTTAATCAATCACTGCCCCACATGACTAAACTGTTATTATGTCAGAAGTTTAAATGTTAAATCCTCATCACCATTTCAATCAAAGTAATTAGCTTTAACTTGATTCCTTATTTTCTTAGCTTATTTTTGCTGTTTCCTGAATGATCAGGGAATAAACAGACTTATAGGCTCATTGGCTCCCGCTTAATTCCAAATGAGAAGGCTGCGACTAGTCAGAAGTGTGTTTCCTTAAATGCTCATAAGCCTAACTGTTTGATATGTCCAAACCAATTCCAGTGTAATCATAATGTTGCTGAGCATCCAGTGCAAATGTACCCACACTGCCACAATCCATGCATGGGCATGAGTCCCAATTATAAAGGACTTTGTTGAGGATATAAAAACACCTGTAGTCTTCCTTCGCATTAATGCTGATTTCAAAAAGTTTTAAAACCATGCAGCCATGACGTTTGCATGCACAGCGTGATTAGTGCCAGTGTATGTTTGCACACTGCTTGTAAAAAGTCAACTTGAGACAGAGTGTGTGTAGCTAGCATGAAATGGGATAAGAAAGTCAATGGCATGTATTTAAGAGCTGCTTCTATTAGTATAGTATAAAACTATTATAATGCCGTCTGGCCCTTTTTTCCATCCTTAATAATTCAATGGATTCTTAGTTTATGCTGTATTTAACAGTCAATCGATTGGTTTCAAATGGATGATATGCAGTGCTGTTTTCTAGAAGAGAGCAGTGCTCAATTGAAACAGGAAGCCATTGAACAGTGTGTCAGGTGGAGGTGCCTTGAAGGCGGAGCAGCTGATGCAGCTGAGTGGTGACAGCAGACAGGGATTTATGTGTTCTTCATACAAACGTTGTGCAGCATGGCGTCATTTATCCTGCTCCTCTCTGCCGACGCACACCTGCAGGTCCTTGTCCCCTCATCGTCCTCCTGCTCACGTCCTCTAGTTGTGTTTTCTGCCAGATAATAACAGGGAGAGGTCCTCTCCTCTTATTCTGAAGCGTATTATTATTAATGTGTTGCTTAAGGGCTTATTTCAACTAAACAAAGATAAACTCATGACTACAGGCTCCGTTAATCTGTGTGTGTTTTGTATCTTATGCGAGGTGTTGCGCAACATGTCCAGTAAATGACAGTTAATGATATCTGATTGCACCTTCGCACCATGTTGCAAATAGACAGCATGAGCCTTTTATAACAGTATCAGTAAAGCAGGAGAAAAATAAGACTGTTCAGGTTTCTCCAAAGATATATATAGATAATAATATATATACTATACAACAGATTGTTTCCAATGAATCGCTAGCTCTATCAAATGACCTAAAGATCTCTCTAAAGGAATACTTTCTAGACATTGTTCTAAGAGTAAGATTGACACCACTTAAGATTGCCGGTGTATTTGAATTAAAATCACAAATCGAGATATCGTTCTCTGCTTTATATACATATTATTTCTCTAAATCTGATCCAACTACTGTCTTAAACGTGTTACTCAGTATTGTGTGCGTGCATTTAAACATGTGTAGCTGGAATATTTGTTGGTTCAGTTGAATGCACTTAAGTTGTTATTTAATATTCATTGTGTTACATTTTCGGAGGCATTGACTAAAGTAGGCGTACCAATGCAGCTACTTCACAAAGAATTACCAAAAGAAAAAAATGTTCAGCTCAATTTATTTTTAATATAATGCTTTAGGTTTCATAATAATATATGATAAAGCAGTCAACATATCAGGAGGCAATGTAGACTGTTAGGTCTGTTTGTCAGCAGAATTACAGAAAAGCGACTTGCTGTATTTCGGAGGGTGCAGCAAGGGCAAAAGAAGAACTCATTATTTTGTGTAGTGTGTTGGAATCACGCGGCGGATACGCTCATTATTCTCCACTTATAGAAACAGCCTTGGCGGAGGTCTCTGCTCTCCCAGGGCCTCTCCAACTCTGCGCTCCTCTTCCTCTGTTTCCCTCCTCTCCTCTTCATCGCTCGGCCTCATCTGCCGCAACGTGAGCTTGTCGATACAAGGAGGACAAGTTGTATTTGTGTGTATGTTCTGTCTTTTCTCCTCTCCCTAACTGACTCTGTCACTTCCCTTTTGGAAGTACAGACACGTCTCCACTCACCTCCTCTGTGTCTCTCTCGCAGGTGTAGCCTCTCCTCTTGTTGCCTGTGGGGCTGCAGATGTCTATTACTCTTGTCTGTTCTGCTCTCCTCCCCTCGGTTCATCTGTCCATCCCTTTCTCTCTCTCTCTCTCTCTGCCCCTCTCTTAATCATCCTGTCTGCCGTCTCTCCCTCTCCACTTTCACTTCGACTCATCTCCTCCTCCGGCTCCCTCCCACCTTCCCTCATTTCGATTACCCTTCCTTCATGTATCTCTAATCTTTCTATCGTTTCTCCTCCTCCTCCTCCTCCTCCTCCTCCTCCTCCTCTGAGTCTCTCGTTATCGCTCCTCTCTCCAGTCTCCTCCTCTCCTGACAGGTACCATTCTTCACTCTGCCCCTTGTTCTGCTGGCTAGCGCTATTGTGTGTGTGTTTGTGTGCCTTCTGTCTCACACTCACACAGATGCACACTCTGCTGCGGATGATATAATCCTTTGCCCATTAGGGGAGTTCAGGTTTGGATAGGGTTGCATAACAAAACAAATTCAAGCAAATTACACAGACAGAAAACACACACACACACACACACACACACACACACACACACACACCCAGGCACCAGAGTTGTGCTGTCAGGAGTGCAGCAGCACTTATGGAGAGCTGTGCATTAGTGGAAGTCAGAAGGAGGGACAAAAGGCAGCAGAAGAGGAGTGTGTGAGAGCTAACATGCAGATGGATGGAGAGGGCAGGTCAGCGCTGAGAGATGGAGGTGGACGAGAGTTTAGAGGGTCGTGTGTGTCAAGTGTGATGATATGAGGCTGTGTGATGAACTGTGTAAGGTTACAGAAGAGTTGAAGTGTGTGTGAGAGAGGCTCGGAGAGATCAGGGTGCTGAGGGCAACGAGCAACCTTACTGAAGATGGAAAGGCACTAGATGCTTCTGTCCACTGTTCATATGGGAGTTAAATGTTAAAGTGAAGCTGAGGTAAACTGAGAGAATTCTTTGAGATGCAATAGCCGATGGGGGGCCATAAGTATGAAAGAAAGTCATTTTTGTGTGGATTTTCTTTTTAAGTCTTTCAGATTGGGAGACAATTGCTTTTCTCTTTTGTTAGGGATCCACATTGCTTAACTTTTCAAAGTTGTCTCACTCTTACCTACAGTACAGTAATACGCCCTGTTACCATACTTTAAATCAGCTATAGTTGATGCTTAATCATTTTCTTTCATCTCACCTGAACATCATATACAATAAAACAGACGATTTACTCGTTGACCTTCTAGCTTATGTCATCTTCAGGCAAATAAACGATGTAATGCAACATAAAAAAACAACATGACATAAGACATTTATTCCAAACAACTCACTAGCTAAATTTCACATCTTCTTGACTGCTCAAGATCAAAACATTATTTTGACTTTGAACTGTTTGATTTCTTTACTGAAATATTAAAGCCCCGTAAAGCTGCTAGTGGCCGATGGTCTGCATCTTCCAGAACGTGCAGCTGGCTTTAGATTTTTTTTTGTACATTTGGTTTGTTCTGAGTTTCAAAAAAAGAGATGACTTGCATCAGTCCAACTGAGGAAAACACTACAAATGAAGTGTCTTTTTTGTGTTGCATCAATGTTTACAAGCATTGCTGTTTTGGAGGGGAAAAAACTATACAATGAAAATGTCCCACGCTTAGATCCCTAACCTGAAAGTGCAATTATCTTGTTAACAGTGTTTATAAATGACAGAGGTGTGGACTTCTGACTGAGACGGATCAGCAGCGAGAGTCGGAGCAGGGGAAATCAGATTGTTCTACCCCAGCTCGGCCAGGATGTGATTTACCTCACTCCTCGTCCAAAAGTATAGGAAAGCTCACACATCATGCGCGGCTCACACACACTGTTGGAAATAAGATTTTCTTTTCCTGTGTGTGGCACCCAGAGAGTTGGAGGTGGGTGATTTATCAACGGAGATTGATAATGAGCACACTCTCGATGTTGCCGTGGATCAAGGGGAAGAGAAATATTCGGCCGTGGGACGGAGGAAAAGAGGGGGGGGGGGGGTTCATGAGGAGTAAAGACTCAAAACCGCAGCTGTTAGTGTGAAGACAGAAGATATGAGGTGAAGCAAAGCGGATAGGGATGGAGTGAAAATGATTGTTCATCAAAAGAAGAGAAACAATTGTTAACGTTGCAGAGAATAAATGAGAAAATGGATTTTCAGACAGAGGAAACAAAGGAGACGCTTGAATGTAGAAGAGGAATGCACAGTCACGCTACCTTCTGTGTTTCAGATAGATTTCAAATAACTCAGCAGTGATTTTGTTCTGGTTCCCCAGCTTTAGAAAGTTAATGGCCTCACAGGGGATTTCAGCAGCCCTTTCAAATCTCTTAAGCTTTTCTGTAAATAGTCATTCTGTTAGAGCAATGTATCATTATCCGCTCTATTCACAAACCCAAACACACTGAGCTTCAGGTGTTGAGGCAGGGAAGTGCACACTTGTTTCAATCAGCTTGCAAGGCTGCTTTGAAAACGGTTGTGAACAGTGTTACCATCCTGAGCTGTTATTAAAATAGAGCTTGGATTGTTCTGAAATTCCCCAATTTAAATCTGCAGAGGAAATATCTGTGTACACAGACGCTTCATGTTTTTGGTTCTCCCTCCGTCCCTTTCTCGTTGATCAGTAATCGCAACAGACTAACAGAAGGGCGTTCTTCGAATGTAGCACAGTCCACTCAAACACAAAGATAAATGGCCCGCTTCTACTCATTTTGTTAGTTTTTTAAGTTGTTGAAATAGTAGAATAAAAAATCATTTAAAAAAAAAAAGAGTAGAAATATGATGGTTAAAAGTTCACTGTGAATTCACAAGATACATATTATTCAATAATTCATACACTATTATGATAATTTCACACAAACGTCTTATAGGAAAAAGTGGTTGGAGGAACTGATGGATGTACAGCTAGCTATTTGTAACTCCACAGAGAAGTCTGTAAATGTTAATTTTGAAATGTTTGGGAACCCTGTAGGAAATGATAAAAAAGAAAACGGTACAATCTAATTGCTCTAGTATAGTACTCCTTTAGTCTCAGAGCAGGTACAGTATGATTCCCTTTGGTGAAAAAAGACTATTATATATAGAAAAAGTGTATCTTAATTGTAGCATTCTTTCCATTAGCACTGATGTGTTAGCCCAGTGTACGATCTGTTTTTTGAATTTTTTTTAAAATGTTGATATACTTTATTAATCCCCGTGGGGAAATTGTTTCTCTGCATTTGACCCATCCTAGTGTTAGGAGCAATGTGCTGCCATTTTGAACGGCGCCCGGGGAGCAGTGTAGGGAATGATGCCTTGCCCAGGTCTTGCCGGGACTTGAACTGGTGACCTTCCAGTTGCCAAGCCAAGTCCCTATCGACTTTGCCACCACCGCCCACAATTAGAATGAAGACGTAGTCTGTATCCTGTCATCTCCATGGACCAAAGGCTCTAACACAAACAAACACACACACACACAAATTGGACTGTGCTTGTTCAAAGACTAAAGTGATCTCCGGAGATCAGCGAGCCTCAGGAGCCCCTCAGCCCCAGGGGGGTTGTGGTAATCCCAGAACAGTGTTTTTTAGTTGTGTGTGTTTGCTTCAAGTCTCTTTGGCATCACATCTCTAGAAATAGGTGTCAGGTTCTCTTTTGGAGAATGTTTGATCTTTATTCAGCCGTCCGCTCTTACTTCTGCCGTGCTGCCATCAGAAATCATCAGAGTGCACTAATTGCCACACTAATAGGCCTTTTTAGTGAGAGGCCGTCTCTTTGTTCTCCTGCTGTTTTCCATTAAGACATTCATAGTGAAACTATGAATCACGCTCATACAGGACACTGTATGTCCTCCGCTGGTGGCTCGACATTGTGAGACTAGTTTATAATTTCACAAGAGTTTGGTGTTTCTCTTTCCATCAGTTATATTTCATTTGAAAATAAAGCTAGGAACAAGTTGTGTTGTTGCACAGATGTATTATACACTTTGAATAACTTCTAACCACCTTAAAAGCATTATTATGTATGACAACTATGAGAATAATTATACCCTTTGATGTGTGAGTGAGATGCAGAAAGTGATCCAAAGGTTGTTGAAATGTTTTGTATTAATGGGTCTATTTATTTGACCTCTCTCTCTTTAATGGTCCGAATACCAAATGGAAAAACCTGAATCCTTTATTCCGTCTTCATTCATTAACAGAGTAATAAGTGCAATTGATATCAGCATCAGTGTCCTTTTAACAGTTAAACAAGAAGACCACTTATCACCATTATGCTAATATGGATAGCTATTACCATAATGAAATGCCATTATAAATAATAAAATAATTAAGACTTTATATTTCATTTTTTCTTTCATCTTTATTTGTGAGGCTCATTTCGTTTTTAGAGAGAAGTGTAGCTCGTGTACCAAAGCCTATGATTAAAGGGACTGTATGGATGTTAGCATTTTTAATTTCTCATTCTGCAGCCCTTTCTTATCCTCAGTGTTTAATCTTCAAAGAAAGCCTCCTAATGAAACTAAGAGTCTGTCACCACGTTCCTCTTGACGCAGACAAAATGGTGCATGCACATTTCCACCTGAACACTGCTGACACAAAACCACACGGCAGGACAAACAAGTGCCGACTGCCAACAGCTGCTACAACTAAAACCAAGATTGCACCAATAAAACAAATGAGTTGTCCTGATGTTTGTCAGATGAAAAGGCCAGAGAAGTGATTGCACCTTTCTTTGTTCTGAGCCAACTGAGATATCATCTGCAGAAGCTGCACTTTAATATCTTGTGTACCAGAAATACTAACCTAAGCTGATATTAGCTCTCCTCTTCACCCTCTGAATCTGAACCAACAGTAGGGATTGATCACAGACAGTAACCCTTGTACCTCTCTCCCTGACAGGTGACCCCCTCCTCTAAGATCGTGGGGGACTTGGCCCAGTTCATGGTGCAGAACAACCTGACCCGGGCGGAGGTGGAGGAGAGGGCGGATGAGTTGTCCTTCCCCCTGTCGGTGGTGGAGTTTCTGCAGGGATTCATCGGGATCCCACATGGAGGATTCCCCGAGCCGTTCAGATCTAAGGTACTGCGCGCACACACACACACACACACACACACACACACACACACACACACACAC
>CALSBZ010042811.1:753938-782075 GCA_943591055.1 Gobionotothen gibberifrons | reverse complement strand
TCTTCTTTGATTTGCTTTTGGCACTTTGCTGGAGAGACAAATATGAGATGGAGGGAACTAAAGTGGTTCACTGCAGATCTTAACACAACAGTGGTTTCACTTATATGCAAATGTGAAAACAAATAACTGGCATTTAGTTTCTTTTTCCCTCTGCTTCAAGTGTTTCTCTTCCTCCCTTTCTCCATCTTGTAGCACTTCCGCGTGCATCTCCATCTTCCCCCTCTCACCCTGTCAGCAGCTTTTATCCAGTGGTGAAGTACAATGCGAGGTTTTATACATCCCACATGCTTTCAAGTGCTGTGGGGATACAATGACTGAGAAAGCATTCTGCAAGACTTGGAATAAAAACGTTTGTTTCCCCTTCCTGTAGCCCCCTCAACTCTTAGCCTTTATTTCACCCATTCATTGTACAAAGGAGACTTGGCTAAGAACAGCAACAATATAGACTTTAATTCCCTCAAAATCAAGGCCACATGGCATTGTTTGAGACATGGATCAAGTTTATGGACAGAACTGTTATTGATTTGCTGCAACAAGCCAGTGTTTGTTAATGTTTTCGTGAGCCATGTCCTGTCATTGATTTATACTCCAGACTTATGTTTCACGTAACCATAGCATTCTCTCTTTCTGTTCAACCTGCGTCATCAAGCATTGTTGTCTTCGCACTTCTCAAGGCAGGCGGCTCAGAAAACAACGACGCAACTGTGGGAGAGAAAAACTCAAAAGAACATCCATATCTATTCCGGCTTAAAATATATAAATTCAAGCATGCTTTGAAGTTTAAAGTCAGTCTGTAGATTATTCCATGCAGAGAAACTAATCCTCTGCTCCCCTGTTCTCTCCCCTCCCCTCCCCTCCTATCCCAGGTGCTGAAGAATCTCCCTCGCGTTGAGGGTCGCCCCGGCGCCTCTCTGCCCCCCCTGGACTTCAAGTCCCTGGAGGAGGGTCTGCGCGCGGCACACAACGATGAGATCACCCCTGAGGATGTGATGTCAGCAGCCATGTACCCCAAAGTGTTCCAGGAGTTTAAGGAATTTACAGGTGAGTGGGCAGACTTGATAGTTATCACAGCCATTATCTTCAAGTTCATGTTTAATCTTTTAGTTATTGTTCATTTAATCAAATTAGATCTGTAATTATAAACCAGATTGGGTTCATGGCTTTTGCTCTGGGTCTCCCTGCTCACTCTAACCTGTACTCTGAGGTACTTCCTGAGGCTTGGAATAAGCAGCCAACCGGTATTAAGGAACATCCAAGGTTAGCCATCAGGTAGAACATGTTTTATTTGTAGTTTTACTTTCAGGAGGACAATCAGATGCTTCAGATTCAGGCGAGAGTGCAGTTGAGCCCCAAAGCCGTAACAACACCTGTCTCAGATGGTGCATTTGAATAATGCTCATAAGAAACCAGAACAGCAAGAAGTGGTGCTGGGGGGGGAAATCAGCATAACCAGTAACAGCATTTGTAAGCAGGTGTGAAGTACACGCAGCCAGCAGCAGCAGCAGCAGGAGGCAGAGAAGTCTGTGATGTTGAAAGTTTCATAGAAATCCTTCTTCAGGAGTGGAATTTGAAACTTTACTGGAAGTTGTTTAAAGCCGTAACAGTTCCATTCAGCTGCCTGGATTAAAACCAGCTTCATTGTTGCTTCAAGGAGTCAGGGAATGTCAGCGTTACGTTACCTTTAAATGAGACGCTTTAATAGTGCAGATGTTCCTGAACTGCTCGGCTTCAGTCTGAACATAGCCTTGAAACAAATCTTAACCTCTAAAGTCTTTTCTAATACCGTTTCCAAATATAATAATAATTATAAGAAACTAAACCCTTTGGGAATTCAGTGATTTCTCTCAAAACATCTCTCAACACCCATTTGAAACAGAACTGTAACCAGATTTCTTTTTATTTATGGGTATTTTACAAATCACTCCCCTTTTAAACTGTATTCTTGTTTATTAATAACAATTTTTTTTTACACTATAAGAGAATAGATGAAAATCTATTCAAACCCGCGGCTGCTTACACAGTCAATTCCAATGTTAATAAAAGCTGTATACGTTTTTGGGGAGTTTGATTTATTTTAAATTAACACAAATACAAAATTAAAACCTATAATTGCACACTAAAAAGATTAAAATTTTCATTTTGGGTCTGTCTTCTTTGCCGCTGATGTTAAGTTTGTCTCTGTTTCTATTCCCCAGCTAACTTTGGTCCAGTGGACTGTCTCAGCACCCGGCTGTTCCTGGACGGACCCAAGATCGCTGAGGAGTTTGAGGTACACAACGCATACTACACACTGAGTACCATTTCTAGACCAGAACTTCAGGGGGGAACTCTGCACGATTTACAGATTAAGACCATGTCTAACAGATGGCAGATATGGAAAGACATGAGAAACAGCAAGCCTCTAATGAAAAGCTGTTGCATTATGGGAAGTGTTTGGGGCCTGACCTTTATATCTTTGCCTTTGCAGAACATATTTAGCCCTTTTCCTTTAAAAAAACATGAGCAGATGCCATGCTAACATTAACCACTTAATAATATTGCTTGAGAAGAGTGAACGCTTTTGATTTGTGTTACAGACCAGAACTATAAATATATATATAAATGCACTTTTATAGCGCATTTGTAGTTATGCAAGCTAAAAATAAAGAAAATGTACAAATGACAGCAAAATACCTTCAAAATCAAACGTGAACAAGTGTGTACTCATGTATTGCATTAATTGTGTTGAAGGTCCCCTGAAGAAAAGGATATGATTTGATCAGTGCAGAGTCACAGTTGATGACACATTGGGGAGTACGGAGATATTAACACTTTATTAAGGGGACACAAACTGTGTTTCTGATCCCTCCAGCCTCTCCCCACAGACATGACGGATTGATTTTGTCGTAAGATGTTGGAGAGTGGCCTGCTGAAAGGCACTGAGGGCCCATACTGTACTTTGAGACCAAAATATGACCTCACACATTTCAGAGGCTTGTGCCAGTAGTTTGTTGTCCAACAGGGAGGCGGCTGTATACAATTTTGCTTTGCACTCAAATAAATCAGGGTCACAGGAATGTATCAGTCTCTTAATGAGAGGATGTAAATGAGCAGTTAAATGTTCCCGGGGATATTGGCATCTAAGTAGGACAATTATTCAGAATCAGCAGGTTGGAAATAATGTTCAACATACAGTACGTGAAGATGCAGTCAGCAGAAATACTCCAAGACGTCGGCTGTCCTAGAAAGCTCCTCTCAGTCCAGGAGCGAGCAGGGTGGAAGACGCAGTTTCTATCAGATAGTTACAGAATGACAGAAGTTACAACTTTGACGTGCAAAACTTAAACTAAAGTGATTGTTCAGGTCCAGATTGAAGAGTGTGTAGAGACTAGTGACGGTAACCTTTGTGACAGATGTCAAAATCCAGACGTTCGATCAAAGAGACATTTCGTTTTTCTGCAGGAAGAGTCTGTCACTCAACATGATCAGAAAGGAAATATGCCTTTGTACTCTATTCAAAACTTTTCCCTAACTTTCCTATTAGGTAATGGGGAGGAAAACTACACACATGCAGAGTTGGAAAATCTAAAGGCTTTTTCGAAGCAACACTTCAGTTGTAAGGACAATGAATATAAATATTATTAGGATTTAGCTCAGCAGTAAACTCAAAACTGTTGTTCCACAATATGTGGCTGAGAAAAACAGTGTAAAAGCTGTTATAAAAGGTGAGATTCAGAGTGTGTGTGACGTACGGGGTGCAGCTTTTATGAATGAACGCTTATCGACTGCAGCTCTGTAGCAAACCTGCCTCTACGATTCCTAAAGTGGGCAGCATGATGTTGTTGATTGGTATTAATTATGAACTCCGTGCATGTTAGGCAAAAGGTAGTGGAGCTATCATTCTGAGTTGTTACTGAACTTGGTTTGGTGTGAGCTTAGGGATAACAAAGTTAGGAGAATATACAAAATACAAATGTATCCTCGTACTTGTAGAGCTATTTATTTATCTTGATTGGTTATGGTCTGTGTTATCTGAAGGTTATAGTTTTTGGATTAAGACATGTGTTGTTGATTTTAGAAGTATTTGGCGCATTGAGCACAAGAAGCTGAATAAATAGCACCCATTTCCCCTCAGTTTACATTTCTTCCATATTTCATTTTCATAGCTTAAATTAAAAAAAAGTATTCATTGATAAAAAGAAAACCCATGACAACATTAAAAGTAATTTAAATTATTTCCAACCTTCTGTGACTTGCATCTCTCTGGAAAGTAGCTGCGTGCACATCTCCAGATCCGCTTCATCAGATGGACAGTAGTGGCAAGAAGCAAAGTAACAAAACAGCGCCGCTCACAGATAAATGGTCTTCTATTGATTGTGGGCAAAACCACAACCAATTGCCCACAATAAAAAAGACTGAAGACCAAGGCTCCTAAGCTTCACTTCACACTCCTCCGTTTACCAGGATTATTTATAACCCTACTAAGACAACCTCATTTATTATAAATTAGATTGTTTCTTACAATATTTTCTCTCATGAGTAGTGCAAAGATTTAACAGAGTGATTTGCAGCGGCTCGAGGCCTCACGTTTGATTACAGTTTCATTTCACTGCAGCACGACGGACTCAGGCGTGTGTTAATTGATTTCATATTAGGCGGGACATGAAGAGCCCTGCTCTGCTGCCGCATTACTATCAAAGAACCAGGATCTGCATTGATTGCGCTAATCTGGTATCGACCCCAAAGAAGGGCAGACCCCCCGTCCTCCTTTGTTGTAAACCCCCCAGGGTGTGTGTGATTAGAGACAATAGAAAGGAATGGTCAGACCACTGACCACTGATTTATAATAAGTCTTTTAATATTTCAATTAGTGTTTTTTAGCAGCTGTGGCAGATATTTGTTTGAAGCCACAGGTTGGTTTGTGCTGCTATGCTTCCTTTTTAAATTCTTACAACACTAAATAGTAAGGTTGAATAAATTGTTCTTGATTTCTAGTTCAAAGAATATATCTATCAACACAAATTGCTCAACAAGCCACAAAACCCTTTACAGCCACAGTTGAAGTGGAGCATAAATACTCCTGATTCTCCAGCTTGCCAATAGCAGTATTGGCTTCCCTTGCTATAAAAATTGATTTTCTAACGGTGTCTTATTTAAAGTGAGACACCTTGTTTTTAACCCGACTCACTTTGCGTGTTCTCCTCTCTAAATAGAAAACCTGTCATTCAGAAATTCCCCAAAAGCAAGACTGTTGTTTTTGTTTTTCCAGCCTCACTTCTCACCTCCCCTCGCTGCTGTTTGTCTCACTCCGTCACAACTGTTGTCACTTTCAGACGAAAGGACTTGTGCTCAGAATCCTTCACAGCCCAGGAACAAACATGATGGCGACTCCCTCCAGATCAGGTCCGATTAGCAGCACCAGACTGGAGAGGGGTGAAAACATGTCAGAGAAAATCAGCCGTCACTTGTAGCGTTTCTGTTAGTTGTCTGCTTCCTTTTGAAGTGCAGAATTCCTCAAGGGCAAAAACAAGCTCCTATATTAATATAAAAATACATGCAGTAATAACTTTATTAATGCAGCACTTTGAAGGAATGCAGTGAGGCATTTCAAATCTGAAATAAATCACATAAAAATAACATAACAGAAAAACAATAATACAAAATAAATAAGGCATATTGTAAGTAGAATGTGCCAACATCTGATATTTAGTATTTCAAATGTCTGCCGTGACATTGTATGAGGCTGTTGTCACTTTTTCCATACTGATGCTTATATATATATAAGTACTTGGTTCATATGTGCTTCTCCATTCATGATAGATACATTTATGAAGACACATAACTGGACATTGATCAAGCTTTGTAGTACATGTGGTATAGACTGTGTTGAGAAATGATTGGGATTATGTGTCTGCCTACAAGTACAACACACCATGTGATGCATGTGGCAACGTTGTGTCTTCCGGTCCTATATTTTTGTCCCTGTTATCGCTCGTTAAATATGAATGATCTCACACTTGTAGAGATATATATCACTGGGGAACATTGAGTTGCCCTTAGTCTTGATTTGTGGAGTTTGTGTTGATATGATGGACTGTGTGCATACCCAGGACATGTTGGAGGCTGAGAGTCTGTAGGCTGTGTGAATGGAAGCAAAGCATTGTTGTTAAATACACAGACAGGTATGTGGTTGTTGAGAAGGGCCAGAGTGACCAACACAATCGGTAATTATTCGGTGCTTATTAGAAGCATTTGTCTTTGCTCTCATGCGTGGTGACCTTTGCAATTTTGACGGCTTTGTTGAAAAACATTTGGCATTGTTAAAACCGAGAGCCCTGAGGAAAGTAAATATCTCTGTGCTCCGAAAACAGCTTGTCAGTTTAAATACAGGAGAGTATCATGCACTCCATACTCCTCCTACTGTTGAGTGCACATGTCAGCATTGTTGGTGTAATCTCCCACACATACCTGTACAAAGGTAAACAGAAAGTGTAATGCAGGATGAATGTGCAACATGGCAGCTGAATGGTCTGCATCACAAAGTGAATGGGTTTCAGAAGAGACACAAGCCTTTGTTGGTGTTTGTGATAAATCCACAGTGACAGCCACAGTCCATGACAGATGACTCCGCTGAACATTATCATCCACACGGTTACCTGTGTATTTGGAACAAAAATAGTTTTGAGCTCTTGGCGGCTACCGTGTGAAGCACGCAGCCGAAATCTTTATCGAGACAGATTTAAGCACCACATCTTTTCTGAGCGCTGAGCTAGACCTAAAGCCCTGAGTTGTTGATGTTGTGGGAAGTAGATACAAAAGCTTTCACAGTAATCATTTGGTATTGGTAAGCACTTCATTTCAAGCCTGTTGCAAATCCACTGCGAGAGCCTTATCAGAACTCTGAGCCAGGAAGGTTTCTGTTGGTACTGAGTGAGTGTGTGGGTAAACACAACGGCTACCGCTTTGTAATGTAGTATAATCACATCAAAGAATAATTCACCTCCAAAAGTACCCCTTATAAATCAATTACCATTACATCTTGAGAAATAAAGGGTCTGAGTTTAACAACAGAAAAACTATATGAAAACATCTCTTTACAAAATCTCAAACAACCTTTGAGTATAATCCAAATCAAATTGAGTGAGTCCTATGCTCACGACTTCAGCATTAAGAGTACTACCCCATTTACTTTAATTTATTAAGACTTTTCTGCATTCTTTTTTCACAAAGGTATTGTAACTAGGGGTTAGACATTGATATACAGTTGAACATTTATATTCCATCATGTCTGTAATGATTCTGAGTTGTATATCACCACATTCGCCCATGTATGAATAGCCTTTTAAAGGATCAAAAAACACTTTGTAACTAAAGCATCTGAGGGCAGACACATATGAATGGCTGACAGGTCCACCCATCGCTGTCCTTCCCCCCCCCCCCCCCCCCACACAGGAGGTGAAAAAGACATCAACCTAGCTGGCATGTGCTGATGACTCGGTGTGCTATTAATCATGTTTGATGGAAATATAAACAGATTTCACAAACATGGAGCCAGTCATACACACCCTGTCAGTGCTAATGTGCACCGACACCAACACATGGCGCTGATCTCATTACTCTGTCACTGACAACACGCGTCATTAATGAAGTCAGATCGGAGGCATACTGGGAAACTTGTTTGAGATGTTTTATAGCAGCAAAAGGGTAAGCAGTTAAATATGACAGGAAAAGCTCTGCGCTGGAGGGGAACAATCTGCGAAGAAATGTGAGGGCTATATAGATATGAAACATACATAATGCACAAGAGATTACATCTCAAGTATGGTGCTAAAATCAAATAGGAGGAATATGGCTGCTTCGATAGAACTGTATATCTTGAATCCTTTTAGTGCCGTTTGTTTGAACGTTAAAAGGTGAGGTTAGGAAGTGACACATCGGCAAGTGATCAATAATCATGACTTGACCTTGAGTCTGAGTTATATCTCCACTCCATTATAATGACTGCTTGAATGTTTTGGTCAAAAATCTTAATGAGCCGTGGAATTGGACCAAAAATGAAAGGAGTAATCAAAGCCGACTGCTGTCCTAATGCAACTCTGCTGTCATACATATCAACAAGTGCTCTGAAGTCGTGTTTAAAACTAGCTTACATACAAACGGTTTCAACTTAGGCAAAAACACCCTTAAAAGGTTCATAAATGTTGTGCAACTTTTCAAAGAGGTGCATACTGTATATTTCATGTGAGCGGTTGTGAGGAGATAGTGTTGTAGTTGAAGACTGTTGGAAGGGAAAGGCAGTTGTGTTTTTTGGGCTGCCAGGAGATTGACAAAAGCGTATAAGTTGGAGAGAAACGGAGAGATGAAGATGGAGTGCCAGAGAGAGAGCAAAGGCATGCAAAGAAAGCTTTTGTTACCAGATACTGAGTGAGGAAAATAGATGAAGAGTCGGAGCTTCCACAGGAAGAGAGATGCAGAATGAAATTGAGATCAATACATACCTGCAGCAGAGTGTATTTCCGTCTTCGCACTGAGACTTAGTTTGGAATATCAATGGAGACTCAGCAGCAGCAGAGATGCCAATGTGAGAAACAAAAAAGATGAGAGGGGAAGGGTCGACACTGACACAGACGGATAAAAGAGAAGAGAGGCAGAAGGGGCCAGATGAGGGAAATTAACAAACAGTGTGGCTCCAGAAATGGGGAGAAAAATAACAATACACAACAGAAAGCTGTGACACACGGGAGGACTGACAAAGAGAGAGATTGAAAGCCTGACAGGGAAAGTTGGACAAATGGAAGGATGGAAAAAAAATGAGTTTCCAACCGGTGAGATGAGATATTTGAGCAGAGGCGTGAGATAAATAGTACAGTGGCTGGCGTCAAAGGAAAAACGCAGCAGTGACCAGAATGATATGAGGAGAGAGGGCTTAGTCTTGAGACTAACGAACAGAGATTACAGGTGGACTCAACTCTGGAGAAGTGTTTTGTCTCGTTGTCATGCTCTGTTTGATGTAGCACATTTATCATGAAGTGGGTAATTAGCAGTTTTTTTAAACCAGGCTTCAAAAATGTTTATTTCTTCTGTAAAGTTGGGCATCTTATTTATTGGTTTATAGAGATTGTTCCCTATAGAGCCAACCAATAAGGCGCCATTCGAGGAACTGCAGCAAAGGTTATCCATATTTCAACATCAGGACTAAAACTAGATGATGTTGCCGTTACCGAGGCCTTTGATGGTCCGTTTGACAGGTTCTGTTTCCGAGTTGTTGTCCACCTGTCAGAAACGACCTTTTCTGATTATTCAGGTGCCACATGAATGCAGCACACATGCGTCGTGTAGTCAGTTCAGCTATTGATATGGTTCATGTCCAATATTTGGTCTTTTTGAACATAATGTTTTGGTCACATAACTAAGGGAAAGGCACATTTTGTATTATAAAATGAATGATGGTTGGATTCCATTTAGCCTTTTCTTCAGTTTCCTTGCGTTGAGTTCATGTCTCTGACTTTAAGCAGTGCTCATATGAACACCTTAGTCACAATTACAACTGAGGAACTCTGATCAATGAAAATGTTTAAATAATCATATGGCCTGCCTAAAAAACAAACATATAGAAGCTTGAAATCACATTGAAACTCTGCCATGCATGTTATTAGAGACACCTGTGCTTTTCCTATTCTGAATATATTATCTTTGAGGAAAAGCCTGTTGGAAAGATTCCCATTTTTCACTCAATGTTTAATAGATTGAGATAAATTAGATTTCTGGCAGTTAAACACAAATGGGTAGCTGATAAGAGCAGATGGCCGCACATGCTATGCAGTTTATTAGTGTAAAATACAGAGATAAGATGCCATTAAACATGTACTCATCAATCTGTCTAAGTCTCTTCTCCTTCACCAAGAGCATGCTGTGCAACACTCCAGCTCAGCGTGAGAGAAACATTGTGCTCAACTCGCTCCACTAACTTGACTTTTTAATTTTCACCAAGCTCTGCATCTCATTGGCTGCTTCAGCTGGACTCGTGTGCTCATCTTAATATTCTAACACAATGTTATTTGTGTCCCACCTCTCTCTTCTTCCGGCTCTCTCTCTCTGGCCCTGTTCCTCAGGTGGAGCTGGAGAGAGGAAAGATCCTGCACATCAAGGCGCTCGCTCTGGGGGACCTGAACAAGGCGGGCCAGAGGGAAGTCTTCTTTGAACTGAACGGACAGCTGAGATCTGTGCTGGTGAAAGACACTGTCGCCATGAAGGTACACAGAGGGGGGGGGGCATAGGTTGTTAAATGATGGATGAGATAGAGATGGGATATGTATCTCTGCAGGTGAATAATGAATCGATGGAAAAGGGGGAAGTGAAAGAAATGATTTCCTCTACTAGAATCCTGACAGTGCACAGGTGTTGTTATTCATAGGGACCAATGAGCAGAGCGCAGAGGTCTGTTCCAATGTCCCGTTAGTCGTTGGCTGGCTCAATGGATGCATGAAGTCTCTGTTTGTCCTCCACCCAGGAAATGAAGTTCCATCCCAAGGCTCAGAAGTCTATCAAGGGTCAGGTGGGAGCGCCCATGCCTGGAAAAGTGGTGGAGGTGAAAGTGGAAGTTGGATCCAAGGTGAGTCCATCATCACATCTCATGACTTTAACTCTACAAGTGCAGACAGGTTGCTTTTTATTCCATCTCCACCCTTAGGTATTTAAATCCTCATGTTGCTAAATCAAACTGTATTTTATGAAGGTCTTGTTATTGGTCACCTACTTATCCAACATTAAGAGAGTTTGGAATTAAAAAGAGGTTTTTATCTAGAATATATATAATATATATCTAACACAAATATGTCTACTGGTTATCAGTACAGCTACACAAGCTGCTCATTGTTGGTTTCCTCTCTCTCAACTCATAAGATGCTTTTTTATGTAAAAAGGCAAATCGTCAGAGATTATACAAAAACCAAACTCCCATAATGTTAGTGAAAGTCTGATTTGAATCATAAACTGTCCGATCGATATATGTGCTGCAACTCGTGAATATTTTCATTATAATTTAGCCCATTATGTTCTAGGTTAATCATGTGGTCTATAAATGGTTTGTTACTGTAGTAGTAAAACATTTCCACATCTTGTTAGTCCAAAACTTAAAGATATTAACTAATATGATATTAAACAGAAAATGCAGGAAATCTCCATATTAGAGAGGCTGCTATTTTTGAATGATTAATCACTTAAATGAACATTTTTGAACCAGGTGAACCAATGATTGCAGCTCTACACCTATTTAAATGATCATTTCAATCTAGCTTGTGATGCTTACAACACTTCAAGATGAACTTTTGAACACCTCAACTACATGCATGGATCAGCTTATTTCTTTGTACTTTTAGTGAACCTCACAGTAAATTGTATGGGCTGTATGTAAGCTAGTAGGCTAATATGCTAAAGTGTGTAGCCTTCATGTCCTAAGCGTGAGTCTGGTCTACAGTGCAGTGATCTGTGCACTGCCATGTGTTCTTAATGCTCTGACCTGTGTTTGTGATAAGGTGGAGAAGGGGCAGCCGCTGTGTGTCCTCTCAGCCATGAAGATGGAGACCGTGGTCAACTCCCCGTTAGCCGGCACCATCAAGGCGGTGCATGTCAGGGCCGATGCCTCCCTAGAGGGAGGCGACCTGTTACTGGAGATTGAGGAGTAGAGGGAGGTATGATGAGGGGGGGGGGGGGGGGGTTGCAGTACTGACATTTGTACATATTCTGGGGTTACAACATGAAGCAAAGCTGCACACAACGGGTTGGTGTAAATAGTGGATTATCTGACAATCCTTATACATGAATCTGATGGGGATTCCTTAATGAACTGTACCGCTAATCGAACTATATTATCTCTTAGGCGTAGTGATTAGTATCTCAGTACATCTCTTAATGTCCTGTCAACTTGTGGAGGATAACATATCTTAGAAAGACCTATATTTGAATTGTTATACATTCCATTACTTGCTAATCTCACTAGTCTTAAATGTGATGTGCTACAAACTGAGCTAATCATGTCTAACACTAACAGGGTTCTAACATCTACTTGCAATTAAATGCCACAATTTCCATTTCTATGCTGTTGATGTTGCTTAATATATTCAAAGTGTGTAGACGAAACTTTATATTCATGTTTTTCTTGGGTTAGGACAAGAACTATGTATGCCCGCCTTGGCATTACTGATCTCTGAGCGTCACAGCGGAGTGTAGCATTAAGACTCACTGACTTTTGTAGGCTAAACATGTAATACTGTTCTTTAGAAAGACAATGAAGCACACATCTTACGTCTTGCACAGGAGGAAAATAAATATTAACACAATGAGAGAAGCACAACAGATCAAAGCACTGTTTCAGGCCCAGATGTTTAAAGTATTTTGCTACTGTGTCAGAAATAGTAGATGGTTTACTTTTGGAAATGTTTCCCCATTCACACCTGACAAGCTAACATGTGATTTTTTTGAAGTATATCTAAAACCAATTGAGCTCTATCTGCTGGATTTTAAAAGTGTTAAATCACAGGCTGCTTAGGTAACTTTCTTTTAGGGTCTCTGATTTCAAAAAGCTTTCACAGCGCAGCTCGTCCATCTTTTAATAACCAGGAGAGATTATGGTGAACGGTCTTCTGACTGCAAGGGGATTTTAAGGCTTGGTGAAAATGGGATTACATGGTGGTGTAATGGAGGCGTGTGGTGGTATGTTCTGAGGCTCTGCTGATGGATTTTTAAATGAATTCTCTGTCAAATGATGTGAAATTAGCCGGACTAATAACAGGCTCTGGAGACTCCCAGTAGCAGCGCTCGGCTTTATATTTCCAATGTGTGTGTTTGCATAAATTAGTGTGGCTGTGTGCAAGCAAATTCACAAGTCAACCAGTCCTTAAAATAATGCACCTCCAGAATTAAAAACCTCCTAAAAGCAATTCAATATTCATAATAACACGCACTGATGCAAACATATTTGTACTAACACTCCCAGCCCTTCTGCTGCCTAGATACAAACAAACACACCTCTCAGTGGTGTTGCGCGGATGTCAAACATTACAGTTCCTGAATTTAACTGACAAGATTCAACCGATTCCACAAATGCCAGACTTCTCAATTATTTGGAGGTCTTGAACCTGGAAGTGATCAATGCTAAATTGAATATTTCGCCACCCTGACCAGTGCAAGTAGATAATTAGCTCACATAGTAATTACAGTAGGAAAGGAAGCGTCACATCTCCCTGTTATGCAGTGAACGAGCAGAAAAGATATGACAGCCTACTTTCCCCGAACATCAATACAGCTTTGATGGACTAATCAAAGCACACAAATAAAGTTGAACTGTTTTTGCTCCATTACCCCTGAGAATGAGACCCCCTTCTGAACTATGCATCTATACTAAGCAGTGACCCTATGTAAGTACGACACTGAAACGTCTTCTCGCGCTCCCAAGCCCCCTGGCTTTATCAATCTGTATGAACGAGTGTTTTCAACCAGCTGTTGCAAAATAATGTTAAGTTCCCTCACTCGTCCATATATCCAAAAACCTTTTCATCTCGTCTTCCTTCTCAACAGTGTAAATGTTCACATGTCAGATGGTGGTTTCCTCTAATGCAATAATGTACTGAATCGCAGTGTTTCTCTGTCTTAGCCAGCTGTGATTGTAACAACCATGTTTCTGACAATGTACTGCTGTTATTGTCTGGGGTTAAAAAAACGAATAAAAGCACATAACTGGAAATATTCTTTGTTTCAGAGAGAGATCCACGTCATTAAACTGTTTTAGGTGTCAATTGTTGCAGAGAGTATGAAAAGAGGTGAAATGTATCTTTGCTTTCATTTGACTAAAGTAAACGCATTCACTCTCAGTTTAGCAGATGTGACTGCCTGGAGATACAAAATGTCTCCCTTGAATTTCCCTCAAAATATTCATGACAGTTTTTTGAATTTCTTTACTAGATTATACTACTTGTGAATTTTACATTTTAGTTTATTCATTTCCATCTGCTGTAGCAGTTTAAATATTAGTCCTAGGAAAGACTTCAAGCTCAAATTAAAGATGTATCTGTTGTGTGTATTGCATTTTCTACACAGTGGGCAAAAGAAAGGCCGTAGGCCGGCTTCACTGGAAGCTTTCTAAGAACAAATGACTCCCTCACAACCTTGTGTGATCAACTAATGGCTCATGCTGGCCGGAGTCAAATATGTCTCATCGCTCGAGTCCTGTAAGTCATATCTCCAACTTGTATTAATGATTGTATATAGAATGTCCAAAATATGCTAAACATTTCCAAGTATATTTTGTTGAAAATATGCAAAAAAAGTCATAGTATAGAATGTCGAAAATGTGCCTTAAAACAACATATGTTGGGGGAAAAACTCAATGTACTCTTCCATTATCAGAGTAGAACATGATAACAAAGGCCCAACTGTAACTGCGTACATGACAGGATGTATGATTAGCTCGAAGAGCATCAGGACTAACATGATGATTCAGCCTCTATGGAGATAGGCATATGACAAGCATGATCATTTCTGACGTGGGCCTCAGCTAATCTAAATAAAACATTGTATACTGCTCTGAACCGGTATTCCTGCATCTTGTGACACCCTCGAAAATATTCTTCAGGTCCTGTGTGGATCTAGTGAAATGCATCACCGTCCTAAGCCATGTACGATATGCTTATCAACACTTTGTAAACTGCTAGACTGCAAGAGACCGGGGATAGAAACTGTTGATATGGTGCCAGGTTATAAGAATAGCTCTTTGTCATCATATTAAATCACAGGGGTAACAACCCGCTTGTTATCTGACTTGAGTGACTGCTTTGATTAATAACGATATAATCACATTTGCATATGTGAATAGAGAAGATGACAGTCTGCCTGCTACTGTATGACCTTGATTGGTTTGCTGATTTCACCTCAAATAAACATAATGGGGTCTTAATTCACAACATTCAACAGAGGATTTTAGCTGAGGTGAAACCTGCCTTTTTAAAAATTCTAATTGAGATTATCAAGGCTATTTCCACCAATCACCCAGCTGTCTTTCCTCAGTTGATGTGCATTTGGTATAGGTTACATCTGTTCTATGCAAAATAATTCTTATGTTGGTACCCTTGCTTCAATAACTATTTAAAAGTCAAGTGAAACATTAAATCCAAGCATATTTCCTGTTGCTTTCACACGCTGTGTGCAAGATGCAGACTGTCAATGATTGGTGTGCATTAAACACAACAACTACAGAGTGTGAAGTCCTCTCTAATGAGGCCTCTCGTTTGCGTTTCACATGAATATTTATGCTGTAATAACTAGGACATAAATGGGCAGCTACCTACTGTATTTACAAAAACAGATTAGTCCCATGGCAAAATATATTATATTTAGAGAACATTTGTGATTATTGTAAAGTAACAGTCACTTGAGAAAAAGAAACGAAGAAAATCAATGATGTATTGTTAAAGCCTCACAAAAAAAGTGAAATGTATTTTTTAGACATCCAGGTCTGCTGTCAACAGATATTATCACTATTGGTTGATCTGTTGGTTTTTTTCTTTTTAATGATTACAGATAAATCTAGATAAAACAATTAATGTAGAATTTTATTTCTCAATCAATTGTTAATCTGGGGTCAAATGTCACAAAAACATTTCCTAAAATGAAGTTGATGTCATCAAATGGCTCAATTTGTCCTACCCTTAATACTGTATATTCAGTACACTATTAGAAAATAAACATTTAACAATTGACTTATTTGGAGTACTGTTTGCAAAAGAAACATCTGCAACTATTTTAAATGACGGTCAACCAATTTATTATTTGAATTATCGTTGCGTGCTTCAGATAATTGAGCGACAGAAATAGTCAGCCTCCAGTCAGCTCCTCAGAGATTGGGCCATGACTTGTAGCTCTGCCTCCTTCAGCTGATTCTTTCCTCATAAAGGTCAAGGACCTGCTTTGATGGGGGTCTCAACATCACAGCAGAAGCAAACGTTTTCATTTCCCAGGGTCAGGAGGTCATGGACCAAATGTCTTATTTGGATCTCAGACTGAAACTGTTTAATAAGTCCTGCCTCTAATCCATAAATGAGAGCCAGAGCTCAAATCCCCTGTGTGGCTTTGTCTTTGCTCATCCCTTTGTCTCTGCTTCACGAAGGTCCAAATGAACAGCAAATAGCCACTAGTGAGAGCTGGGAAGTCTTGGCAGCTCTGCGTGTCAAAACTGAAGAAGCTGTGGGATGTTGGCAGAGCTGTGCGGCAGCAGCTGGCAGAGGAGCACCTATTTCTAACCCAGGCCTGAGTCTCTTACACGGGCCACGGGGGTCCGCTGCTGTGCTGAGGGGCGGCTCTGATACCTTTGCTGCTGTTCCATAATCCCTTCAGTGCTTGCTTTGCTGCTTTCTTTGCTGTAATCCTCCTGCCTGAATAAAGAGAGAACAGACGAGTAGGAGGAGGGGCTACAGCGTCTCCGCCAGACGGGACGTCCCCCTGTCCCTCTCTTAGGATCCTTGTCAATCAGCACCATCAGGATCCTCTCCATAAAACACAATTCAATTCTTTTTCTGCACAAAAATATATCAAACTTATAGATTTTAATCAAGAAATAAAATGTACACTTAAAAGCATGCTATGGTCATACATTCGGATCACCATGGTGTGAAAGCAAACATTTAATGATATGTCAAACACAGCGAAACAGCATCGAACACACGCTACAAATAAGGTCTCTTAAGCACTATCTCGCCACGTGTGGTCCACTGCTATCTCCGTTCCTTTTCCATTACTCCTTACTCAAAGATTGCTTCTGGGGACAATTTTCCACCTGTCTGAGATCAGAGTCCAGGGGCTTGCAGGGCAGTTAAACCCCCCGCCCTGCATGTCCTCACTGAAACACCTGACAGCATATTTGGCTCTGCTCAATTTCGTAATGTGGTGATCTGATAACTCACCAGGGCACATGTCAGTCATGAGCAAGGTTAAATACCAGGAAACAGGAAACAATCCTCCTTGTGTCTTTCCTTCATCATTAAACACCATCGAGCAGAGAAGCGCATCACAAAGCCATAGGCCACCTTACCAGTGATGAGTTAACAATGCACACATCAATTAACTGGACAGATCAATGCTGCATGCTGACAAACTCACTCTAATGAATGCATCGAATGGTAGCCAGCAGCTAGCCTGGACATGGATCATTTCCTGTCACCCCTTCAGACTCAATCTCAAGCCCTTTTGATCCTACAGCTTCTGACACTGTTGATGTGTGAGTGTCGGCATGACTCAGGTTGTGTTCATACTGCATGTGTATGCGATGAGACGTCTCATTAAGTACTGAAACTGCTGCACAGAACTGGTTTAGCCTCAGGTGCCAGAAAGGGCAGAAACACACACATGCGTGTACAGCTGAGCTTTTTTTAAACACACAGCAGCTTTAAAAGTGTGTGTTCCCGTGTGTCCGAGCATATGTGTGTGTGTGAAAGTGTGCCCTCTCGTTGCCACTATGAGCTTAAAGCCTTCCAACTCGAAATCAAAGCACTGCAGCAAATATAAGAGAGAAGCTGGAGAGCAGAAACAGAGGGACACACACACACACACACACAGTCAGACGGCGAGGATTCACTGCGACAGAGGAGCGGCTCAAACTGCGACACACAGCCAGACAGGAATTAAGGAATTAGAAAGCAAAGAGGATCAAAGAAGAAGAGCAGCAACATCACCCGTTTCTTATTTACGTGCACAGAAACACGCCGCCAATCATCACGTGTATTTTCTTTGTGAAGAGAAACATTCTCCACCTTAGTGTCAGAATATTGCACTGTTACCGTGGCAACAGGCATGTTCAGGACAAAAGAGTGTGTTGTTCCTAAAACGCAAACAGTCCAAGCGGATTCTTCTTTTACATAAACACGTTAATGCGCCTGAGAAGATAGGATTATATGCAGGGTTGAAAGTCACTGAGTCAGGGATAGTGTTTATTTACGTCAGAAGAAGTGATGCGCAGTAGCTTTGAGTAATGACGGCTTATCCAGGCAGAGCATGTGAGCACAGCCTCAAACGTTCACCTGCAGCACACATCAGCTCTCACATCACAGCTCAGAGGATCCCACTGAAAGCTCTTCCAGCTGGAAACATGCTGCCGTTTGAATGGTGCCTCCACGTGTCTCAGGCAACCATGCAGGACTTTTCATGTTTGAAATCCCCGTTCATATGTTGGTGCTCCTTATTTCTACATACACAACCATGAGTACTACTACCTCACTGCCACTCAACGGCCTGGTTTAACAGGATCTTTGTTCCAGTGTAAGCATTTAGCTCATGTGTGTCCCTCAAGTTGCATGTTCATTGTTTCTTATCAGGCGCTGGTCTGCTCAGATTTCATCAGTGTCCTATATCATAATGCAGAGCCACACATCAAACCAAAAGGTGTCGTTGTAGGTTCGGGTTTATTCAGGGCCTGACTCAATCAGGTAAATTAATCAATCTGAAAATACTGTTGTTGCACTGTGGTGTGGACAGGAAAACTGAACATTTGCGCAAATGTTTTTGAAGTTTTCTTTAAGCAAAACGAAAAACATCTTGCCTTTTTTTTGCATCTATTAAGGAATGTTGATGACTGCAACATTAGCTGTAATGTACAATGCTGTTTACTGACGAGAAAAGAAGGGAGGACAACGAACTTCTACGAACTTCTGAAAAACAGAATGTTCAGGCCTCATTTAATAATAATCAGGTCAAACGGTGGCTCCCTTTCGCCTGCCTCTGCATCTGAGGAATAACAATTCATATTTGTTGGAAATGAAGCCTAAAAACAGAGGAGGTTAGGATGGGAGAAAGTAATTAAGACGTTTGCAGGAAGTAATGAGTCGCACTAACACAAACTGAAACCTATTGTTTTTTAATGTGACCTTTAAAAGCAGGCATTATTAAAAAAACGAAATGCAAAGAAAGAATCTACATGGAGACACTGTTACTGTATAATATTTCGCCTGTCCTCCCATTGACAGCATGATGTTATTTTCAGCTTAAGATGGTTGGACTGGAAACCTCTTAACACCTCTCCTCACTATTCACCCACAGCTGGATACAAGACGTTCACAAACCTGCTCTAAGACCTGTCAGAAGTCTTATCCCGGTAATAAACACTTTAAGTAGCAGCAGGTGAGGCTCAAGTGGATCCAAAAATACCTTTAAATTGCAACACTTAACAAAATAACTCCAAGAAGGCATCAGCATGCTCGCAGATGGGTGATATAACACTTGACTGAAAGAACTCTCCAAAAGAAGTCGCTCGTGTTTTCCAGAATTGAACAGTAATGGTTGGTTATTACATGCAATGTGTTGGTTGGCTCCAGCCTTATCTCTTCCTCATAAAAAGGACATGAGATAAAAACTGTCCCTACATCTCTATTAAGACCATTTTAATTGTGTGGGAATTGTATCTCAATAGAAGCTTATCTGGTACATAACTGCTCCACCACAACACATTTCCCTTCATGCAGAACAGTGAACCTTATCTGCCTTCCCTTAATACATTATTGTTTAATGATTGCATTACATCTTGTAAGTTTAAAGGGAGCAGTGTGTTTTAATGGGCTCACACTGACCTAATATTTCAGTTCTAGTTAAAGACTAGTGTGAACATTGCAGATAGCTTCAGGGTGTCCCTGTGATGAGCATGCAGAGTAGATGCTGTTGTATGGGTGTGTAGAGTCAACCCTGTATACCTTTCAAATGTTTCTAATCAAATTGTGACTTTGGTTGTAGCTGATACTTAAACCGCTTTCCAAACATCTAATTAAGATTGATTTCTTGCTCTGCATAACATTATTGATTCCTTCACAGCCTGGCACTATTAAATCAACTGGGTGACTGACGGTATCAAGCAAGGTGATAAAAAGCATCAGAGGCAAAGCTCAGATAACACTTTGATCCAGATGAAACTGGAAAAGGAAATAAGTGAGTCATTTTTCTGCTACATCATACGAGGCCTACGGATCGCGTTCGTACGGAGAAGAGGGACGCACAAACTAATATTTAGAACAAACAAGCATGCTCCAAATGTTCTATAGGAAATACTATTATTAAACACAGACATAATACCTTGTTATAAATCCACTTCCATACAACTTCAGTATTATCCAAACCTAACATCTGAATGAAATCAATTCAAACAAACTGCCAAAAGAGATGCATGCCTGTCTGGAGATGTCAGATGATTGGATAAATAGATTGGTATACAGCTCTGACTGGAATCAATAACATTTCTAAATGCAGCCTCATTGGGATAAATCGATCATCTTTTGGAAATTATTACTTTAACAAAAATATGAAAGGATATGGTTTTCTGATCATTTGTAAGCAGCCCACCAATGAAGTAGAGAGGGTAACTTTCATAAGGAGAGGAGTAATACATGCATCTCAACGGACCAGGTGAGTTTCTATCAGCTGCTCATCCAGGTTGTTCCTCACACAGAGCATCAACTCACATCACTCTCCATCAGTCTTACTCATGACTGTGGATCAGACACAAAGACTCTGTTCAAAACATCAGGGCAGCTGTCTGGCTTTGCAGGGGTTAGAGGGTTACAAATATAGCTCGGGGCTGTGCGATGTACATCTGTGTTTCGTAGGCTAGCTTTGTAAAATGGGGAGAGATCTGATTCGTTTTTATTTGCCAACTGAATGTAAAGTCAACATTAAAAATCTGATATTTTTCTTAATTAGCTCGAGATCATTGAAGGGGCACACACACACACACACACAGTGGGCTGGTCAATTAAACACCCTCGTTAAGATAACCTCATGACCCAGCAAATAAATATGTGGTGCATGTCGTCAGGGTGTGTGTGCGTGTGTGTTTAACAGTCCCTGTACAGCCTGCATCCCTCCCAGTCTGAGACTAAACACTTGTTCTAGCAAAAATAAAATGAGTAGCTGATTAAAAATGTATTATGCAATATTTTTGGTCCTAACAATAAATGAAATGTCTCTGTGTGATGTGAAAGGGTCACTTGCGTTGAACCCATTTAGATGTAATATTCTTCTCCACTGGAGCTGCATGTAGCTTTCAGCCACATGTTGATGTCTGGCTGGTACACAGAGGATCACCCGTAGATACAATCATTAGCAGACATTTACAGCACAACATGTCATAACTTAACAGAATTGCAGGACTGTGTTTCTTTGAGTACATTTCACAGTGTTTGTTTGCCGTTCATGCTGTCAGGAATTAACACATCTTTGAGGACATTATTTGAAAGTAACTGCTATTGACACGCAACACTGAACACGGGAGCATTGTTCCTATCCTCGCTAACACAGAATCTGGTCTAGTACGAAACTCAGAGTCCGATTTCCTGCAGGAACTCGAGGGCTTTGCCACTTTGACGTAAACGTGTTGTTTTGGGGCATTTTGCTGTAACAACTGATGCTGTTATTTTTCCTGGCAGGACAGCCTCAGAGGTAAATGACCGTCTGATTTATAGGTTTTTCAGACCGACGCAGAAACAGTCCTCTTCTGGTTGAATGAGCAGACGTTACTGCGCCCAGCAGGGACAAGCCTCCACCTACTGCTGTGAAGACAAACCATATAACTACTGCAACTGCAAAGAGGTCAATACATGTGAACATACTTTTCAAGGAGAACTCAAAGAAAAATACTCACTGACAAAAGGCTGTTGCAAACACTGTATGAATAAAAAGAGAATTTAAAGCCCCTGGTCAAAGTTACAACTGTGTTTGACCTTCTCTTTCTACACTGCTATTCAGAAATATCAATTTATTTGCCCTATGACAACATTCATTCAGGTATATCTGAAGGTTTTTGACAAAGAATTGCTTTTGAAATGTTCCATTTCCCCTGGCTAATGTTGAATTACTAACAGGAAATAATGATCACTGTGCATTTGAACAATGATAACTTCATAGTGAGTTAATGACAGGCGCTGGAAGGACATGTTGTGTATTGAAAAGGTTTCAACAGTGCTGATTAAACCTTGAAGTGTTTACTGCTTTTACCAATATTTTAAAAAATAATTAAACATCTTCTTAATGCTTTTCTGCTAATGTATGATCGTCTGCCACAGAATAGATGTGTGTGCACTCCGATCTCTTATTTAGCCTTTTACTCAAGAGTTTCTTTTCAGCATAAAATCAAGAAAGGCCTCAAACAGGTTTCATAGAAGAAATACAAAAGATTATGTTGGACGCACATTTCCTCAGAGCCTCATTCATGTATTAAAGAAGGCTCATGCCTCACTTGAGGAACATATATATATTTAAACTAATTTCTGCAACCTATGACCATGTTCGGTCCTTATGATGAATTATTGATTTCCTAGGTGGAGGCTACTCAGTGATGCCGACTTTAGCCCAGCGTTATAATGGAGCATGAGGCCATCTTAGGGGACTCAAACACCTTGACTGGTAAAGAATGAGATTGCTCACCAGACCAACTACCCTAAGCTGCAAAGTCTAGCTCAGAGTTTGGGTTGTGCTTACTGTGACAAGCTGAAGGTAAACCTAATATCATTTGATACTTGTGAAACTCAGAACTTTTACCAAAGACCTAGAGAAGTGTTATTTTAACAACTTTTCGCAGGTCGATTTAAGAAACACAGAACAGTGGGTGAAAAGTGGATCTAGGTGATACTAACGCGTGTGTGAAAAATCTATTACATTTTATAGACATGTTACAGAAAATAGGTGCGTTTACCTTTTTCCTTGACCTGGTAACTCTAGAAACAAACCAGCAGGAAGCTGAGAAAGGTGCTCCTGTGTACAGGGGGGCAGAAAAACCTACTTTAGAAACCTGAAATAATCGCTAGTTCCACTGCACGCTGCATTTTGAATACTTTCCCCCCGTTTACCTTGTAGTCAAGCAGCCCTTTCTAACGGGTTAAAGTCAGAGTGCAGGCAGGTGTAGCTTTTCCTTTACAAAACTCATTAAGCCATTCACTTGATGAGACATGTATTCAATGTGATGTACAAAGCATGCAAAGACCTCTACAGCTGTCTAACCTTGTGGGAGGAGTGAGAGATATTGAAAACGACATTTCCATCGACATTTATTCACACGTCTCTCTGGCTGTATAAACTCCTCTGCAACCAAAGACTTATCTTAATAGCTCATGCCATTCAGAAAAAGAGAATATATCTGTTAAATGCACCAACTGCAATGCAAGAGGACACAGACCTTGAAGCACTAAACTGAGTACTAAAAAGCCGACATCACTATTCAAGACATATATAGAAATGTATAGAAAAGGATCATTCAAAGGTGTTTTCCAGTGGCACTCGAGCCAACTCAGGTGTGGCGCTCCAGGGTTACAACCGCTCTGAGGATGAAAACAATTACCACAGACTCTATGATGTTAGTTGGGTAGAGCCAAACACACCATCTTCATGTTCCTCAGTGTTACAAACCTTTCACATTTTAAACTATTTCATTTCAATTAATTTCTCATTTAATTAGCTATTGAATCAAGAAGTCCCGTAGAGCAAAGTGCATTCATATTGAAGCAGTGTTGCATTGCCATGTTCATATTTGATTGCCAGTTTACCTCTGGGAGGCTGGCACTTTCCCAAAACAAAACCGACCCGGCTTAACGGATTATTGAAGTGATCTTTCTGTCTCACAAGCACTGAGTATTTTATTTTTCTCTCTGGAGTTGAGTTACGTTTGTCAACAATGGTTCGAACGGAGACCTGTAATGTAGAGTTAACTCTTCTTTTTGAACAGATTCCCAAAAAGCAATTAAGGGAGCAAGTGATGAAGATTGATGAGCAGTGAGAAGAGGAGATGTGATGAGGCCATCGTGTGTGTGAGGCTGTTCTGACAAACAAACACACACGTCGCTACATTCCCAACAGTGGAAAATCACGCTACTGCAACCGAGTGTGGACATCTGTTTCTGATCAAGACATATTTGAATAGAAAAGTCACTTTTAAGGGAATTCACCATGATATAACTGCAAAGGTGTTTTGAATGAATTGCTTGTCCATTGGCAGTAGGCATCCATGAGCAATGTCTCCCTATCAAGCAGTGCAAGGGACTATATGCTGCAGGGGAACTGGTTTCACCCATTCTTTCACTTGACTGTTTGTTTACCATTAAACAATGGATAACTTGCCTTTGTTATCAATCTCTTAAAACAATAATCATGCCCACTTTAAAATGCTCTCCTTGTCACTCTCTCACCTTGATATTCTTCCTAAAAAGTATTTTCATTGCCAGCTGTTCCTTGGTAACTAGCAAGGCCACTGCCGGCACATTGCACCCACGCCTCCACCCACCAGCCCGTCTGCAACACAAAAAAGTCTCTCTCTCCTCTGTCCTGAGATGCCTTCCTGTAGCCAGATGTCCATTCGCATACAACACAATCACCAAGGGCATTAAAGCACAGCAAAGAAAGATGTGTGTGTGTGCGCCATGGGAGTGTGTGAGACAAAAGCAGTCCAAAAACTAATTTCAGGATATGGGTTGTTACAGGATAATAAACATTATTCATGAATATCATAATGCTAGTGTGGGGGAAACTTCTGAAGCAATTAGAGTCAGGACTCAGAGAGACACGAGGAGAGCTGGAGCTTTGATGGCAAACACTGACGGTTTATTTGGAGCTTCGGTTGGAGAATTCACAAGACATGTCACGGGCCACGATCTGACCACACGGTTGAGATGCCACAATCAATTCTGAGGAACTCTTCTGCAGCTCAAGGTTTTAACTAGTTCACAGTGTAATAATCAACGTTCTTCATCAGCGAGGCTAAACAAATATGGACCCTGAATCTAACTAGAGCTGTCGTCCATAGAAAAGAATGTGCGCCAGGGAACCTACGTTCCTAAAAAATAAGGGCTTCTAGATGTCCCTGAACAATAAACTATCTCATGTCGGCTTGTGCTCAGTCATAAGCTGGCAACAACAATGCGCCCAAGCTGCCCCTCATAAGAGAGATAGCAGCAATACCCAAGGCCGTAGACATATGCCATGGGTGTCAAAGGTTAGATACCTAAGCAAATTATTCCTACACAGCTAGTAGTTCTGAGCTTTATACCTGAGCTATAACTCTGCAATGACAGTATTTTATTTTATGTGTTTTTTTCCACAACTGCCAATTGATATGAACAACAGCTGGCATGAAGCAGTGCAGCTTGAAATGTCAGCTTCTCATCAGAAAACTTCCATTTCACTTCAGCTACAAATAAGAAGGCAGTGTACTGTACAATTATTTTACTTAGCGTTTGGAGTCGTAATAATCTTGCCTGGTTACATTACGTGTTTTGTCTGGCAGTGTGGGCTTATCTCACCAAAAGGGCATCTTCAGAATCTGCTACCCAACACAAATTCAGGATTAGGAATACTTAAACAATAACACAGCTAAAAACATTGTCCCTGTATGAACCAGACAGGGGCCAATCTTCCCCCACCATCTTGCTCTGGTCTGGTTCCTGAGATCGGCTCCAGCCACAGTTAAAGTTCTCCTGCCAAAAAGTGCCACGTGAGAGAGGGGTTATCCTGTTTGCTTCCCAGTGCCAGGGAATATCAACAGAGCAGATAAGAGCTATCGATGTTGAATTACACCCAACTGGAACACAAGACACGATTCTGAACCACAGAGCGAGGAGGAGAGCAGCAGAGAGGATGTGAGATAAACCAGGCTGGAACCGAGCAGCAGCCATATTAGATCTTTCTCAGCCATGCAGAATACATCCCGTTAGAGTGGAAGCAGGCATGAAGCCCCGGTCAGCCACTGGGCTGGAAGTGATATTGAAGCTACTATTAAAGCCTCGGTTTGGGATTTTCCCTGACATGGATACTAAAAGGTTTTAAACCCATGACCCAAATTCTTCAATATGCGACCCGGAAAGTTTTCTGCCCTGCAGTGGCACTCACATTCAATGAATCAAGCTGCTGCTTCTTTGAGCACTACTCATCCCTGTTTAAATATAAAGACATGTGGTGGGAATTGTTGACAAAAACATGCTAGCATTGATAACAATGTATTTCAGGAAGGTCTTCAGTAAAGTCTCATCTTAACAGACTTGAATGCCATACTTTAGCTCAAGGTTTTACTAGATGAGGTGACTATAAAACATTTATTCCTCTAATAAATGAGGACTTTTCAACACTTGCTGTTATCCAGAACAGGGCCTGTTTGAACCGCTTGTCCCCGATGTGCAGGTCTTTAGCAGCCATGTGCATTGAAAACGGTTTGATGACATACACAAAAACATAAGCATGACAACATAAGGATGGAAAAACATAGGTTTGGAACTAAATTAAGTAAGAGGTATTTAATCCAGAATCTTATCATTAAAAAAAATCCATTTAGGTTTAGCTTTCCACAATTCCATTATGAAAAACTAAAACTCAAAAGATTTCATTTAGATCTGTAATTACCTTCTGTTAGCGGAAAGGTTAGAGACACTTCAGTTTTAGTGGCAGTTTCATTAATTGTCCAAACATGAAGCTCCAAAATAAAAATGAGATGTCATGCCGACACTGAATTGTGTTCAACACATTTTGTTATCTTTTACATCAGATGTTGTATTAACTACTTCCAAACCGCGCATGTTCTGGTGCAGAATAGTTCAAGCTTAACTTAAGAGTTATTCAAAATGGTCCCATTTTTAACAGGGTTTTGTGTCTGAGTAAATTCTGTCACATTTACATGAAATCTAACAAAACGGTTATTCCTCTGAATAACAACAGTGAAGGCCTGCTTGATATAAAGAGCCAGCTACCTAAAACTAATGTTTTCTTAACTGCTGTTTGATAATAAAAATGATGGGATGTACTAGAGATGTGACTAAGGGTTCCTCATCAATTCATAATGCACCATGACTCTCGTGCTCAGACTGACTTCCCCTCACTGGTGTCTGAGAGGAGAATCGTGGAGCAATGATAGGAAAACATATTAGGAAACCAATGAAAGAATCATGATCTGATCTGAGCTGTTTACCTCAAACACTTCCTGAACCAGCAGCAAAGAAAAGTTACGATATGAACTACGGAAAGGGTTGAGTGAATCAGTTTCACACTTTTTATACATGTATCACACAACACAAACTATGGAAATACTCAGTTGGGTTAGTTGAGGGATGGTGAGTGGTGATACGGGAACTACATACATTCATCATTTGGTCTTAATCACCCAAGTCTCAAGGTGTTCTTTGAGTTTGTCTGACTATGATGTTTGTGCAGATATAGTCAAGGCTGGGATCATGAGACTGAAGGCTATAGCATAACACATTTTTATATTCACCAAACTATTTAATGACTCCTTCTGACCCATATACATATTTGTATCCATATATTCAGGTTTGAGCTTGTAATTTGTCTAACGGCATGTTGCGCATTAAGTCTCCCGCGTGTTCGTCGCTGCAATTTTCAAATCGGAGCTCTATGGGAGTCCCTTCCTAACCCCTTCATAAATGATATGCAGCGTGGGGGGGGGGGGGATTTAAGGCAGCCTTGGCTCCCCTGACAGCACGCTTGTTACAGTTGTCAGCCCGCTGAAGTAGTTTGACACCTGTAATCTCCGTTGCTACGGTTTTCAGCCAATTTCCGTTGGCAGGGCTCATACGGCCCAGCCAAGCAAGAAGGGAAAAAGTGACAATTGACTTGACCGGTGAGTTGTAGAAAAGTGGTATCATCACCTTAATACACACCCTGAAGGAGTTTCACCTCCTCCAGAAAAACACATCCATCAGCTAAAGACAAGTTAATTGTGAGTTTAAAACCAATGCATCTGCCTACAGTGAAACACTTGAAATAAAGACATGTTTACCAGATCTTTACAGTGCATTCATATTATGATTTAAAAAAAGGAATATATATGAAAAGGAAAAAGCACAAGTTTTTTTTCCTGCTTGTGGCTAGACACAGGATAGTGCCTTTACTTTAGACTCGGCAGTGTATGCGGTGTGCATTGTTTGTTGAGGTGCTATCCAGGCAGTGAAGTGCACTTAATGCTGTTAAGTTAAATCCAGTAGAGCGTCTCCTGCTGTGTGTTGAATGTCAAATACACCGGAGGAGGAGCTCCAACTTTATTTGGCCAGGCAATTACGAGTAAATGTTCATGCTCGAGTCTAAGCATATTTTCTGTGTGTGTGTGTGTGTGTGTGTGTGTGTGTGTGTGTGTGTGTGTGT
>CALSBZ010042811.1:741157-753928 GCA_943591055.1 Gobionotothen gibberifrons | reverse complement strand
TGTGTGTGTGTGTGTGTGTGTGTGTGTGTGTGTGTGTGTGTGTGTGTCCATATGTGCATGCAGCATTAATAAGCTCCGTAATGAAAGGGGACAGCTTTCTGTTGCCGTGGTAATGAAGCAGCCGAGCGTTGCCATGCATGACGACAGAGATAGAAAAATAACTGTATAAGGGCATCGTCTTGGAAACACAATCAGCAGACAGGGACGTGTTTGGACGGAGGCAGACGGAGACAGATGGATGGATAGACAGATTGAAAACACAGAGAGGTACATGATGCAAAAGACAGATACAAGAGACAAGAGGACAGAAGCCATGCAGAACACCTTTGTATGTCAAAACAGAGGTCTGTGTAAGTGTTGGAGAGACAACAGAGAGACTGATGGATGGTGTTGTCTGTACAGCCAGAGGTGTACAAGGAGAAAGAGGTGTGTGTGTGTGTGTGTGTGTGTGTGTGTGTGTGTGTGTGTGTGTGGGGGGGGGGACATGGATGGGCTGATGTGATCGATTTGACTGGGCCCCTGTCCCCCGAAGAGAGAGAGAGATTCAGATGGATGGATACAAAAAGAGATGCAGCAGAGGAGTCGCCCTGACAGACAGATAGATCAAGAGAGAGGAATGCTGGGAGCCGACCGACGGATAGAGTGAGACGATAAGGAGTGATATGAAAGACAGCTAGATTAATTTAGAGGTACATGGCGAAATAATTTGAGTGAGGAGAGGTCAGGCTTAGTCGATGAGAGATGTTGAGCTGCTGGGTTTAATGTTAAGGAGAAGAGAAAGAGACATGGATGATTTCTTATGACCTTCAAGCAGCGTGGTTTAAACGTAATTATAAGTGAGTCTCTGTATAAGCCAGAGACAATTCAGGGAGTCAGTTCTCTAGCACGTGCAGAGCAGTCCACTGAAGGTGAACCAGAGAGGGTCAAAGTTCAGATGTGTAGACTTCGACAAGGTGAAGGATTATTTGGATGTAAACACTCAAACAAAAAGAAAGTCGTTTTTTTCATATATTTTTAAATCAAATGTCATCTTTCCCTTTAAGAACTTGAACTTGTTTTAGGTTTAGTCTAAACAAAATGGGATTAAAGGCTACTTCTGTTGCTTCTGTGCCTGCTGGGTGATTAAATCCACACTACATTCATATTGCACATATACAAGCGTACCTGTGGAGCTGCTGTAATACACGATGCACAGCTACTCCTTGAAATATTCAACATTTATCTTGCTGTGCGCCACGAGCCAACATGGCGCTCATCAGATAGATTCTGACGAACAAAGTCTCAAGATGAATTTTCAAAAAATGCGTTCGAATGAATTCTCAATATGTTTCAGCTGCCGGGTCAAATCAAAGTGAACTAGTGGGAAGTCCAACACATACAACATGGAGCGAGGTGGTCCGCTATCAGCTCGCTAGCATGTGTGTTACTGAGCTGCAGGGTGTGTGTGTTGTGTGTGCACAACACATGTTAGTTTAGTGCATGACTGCAGATTTGAGTGTTTGTCTGATGTTGTAGGTATGTGTTCATGTCCTTCAGCAATGCAGTGACGAGACTGTGTTCACTTGTGTTTTCTGTGTGTGTGTGTTTGTAATGGCTGTGCGTCTGCCTAGCTTGAAGTGTATCATGTTTGATCTGAGTCATGTGCCGTGTGTGTGTGTGTGTGTGTGTGTGTGTGTGTGTGTGTGTGTGTGTTTGTGTCATCCTTGTTATTGCATCTATTCATCCCAACATGAAAGATGTGGGTGTGTATCTGTCTGTATGTAGTGTGTGCATTTATTCAAGTGAGTATAGTGTGTGTTCTAACTGTGTTTCCTCTGTAGTCCTGTTTTAACTGTGTAGCATACTTGTTTGCAAGTATGCATATTGCACAAAGCAAATTAGGAGTCGCCTTTGAAAGTGTTTGAGTCATCTGTGCCCCCTCGGTCGACTTGAAGATCATAAAGTCGAGCCCTGCTTGTTTTGGTCAGTCATGCATTAGGCTACATAGTATTTTACCATTTGTCGTGACATTTGAACAGTGTTTTGCACACAACTGGTTGTAGGCTAGATATTCTCTACATATTTTAAATGGTGAATACGCAGAAAAAAAAAGTCAAGAGGTGTCGATTGCCTACATAGCTGCTGACTCTTTTGATAAAAGAAAAGAAAAAAATCAATATATGATTCAGGTACCGGAGTATGTTCTGGTATTCAAACACGAGGCTTAACACAGGTCTTTTCTAGCACTATGAACGGCCACACACACAGACACACAAATGGGAGATTATTTCTTTACACACTTATCAGGTGCCAGACTTCTCCCACTCTGACCTACATCTCTTCACTCTGCTCAGCCTTTTGGGCATGAAAAGCAAAAAGATAACATGAATCAGGAGTAAAAACCACTACAAGTTCACACTTTACTAACTGTACTACAGCTGAAAACCTGACCTGACCACTCAGTGGGCCGACGGCATCACATGTCTGAAGAATGCAGTGACTACTTTGAATCAGACAGGCCCACAGTAAAGAGACAAATACACATAAAGTTTGTTCTCTTGCAAGATCATGCAAGTAAAGCCCCAGTGGTGGAAGCTATATTGCCAAATCTCTACTGGTGGACACACTTTTACAATATCACGGTATAAACTTAATATCGCCCAACCCTACAAATCCTTTAATTTAACATAATCAGTTATTTAGTTCACTAAATGCACCTAAAATATCACTGGCTCTTCCAGATATTTACATGAAAAACAACATTTTCTCTCAATAAACGTGTTTAATTAAAAGATGTACTGATGTATTCACTTTGAATAAATGATATTGGATCGTCAAACCCCTAGTACCCATTGTAGTTCCTGTTCTGTTCCGAAAAATAATATAATAGTTAATTTATGAGGAAGGTTTCCCTAACATTACGTTACTATTGACGCATGTAAGACGGCATGTGTTGGAGTTCATTTCATAATAATGAGCTCAATTATTGCTATTGCTTCTGTCTTCTCTTTGATTATTCTCAATATGTATGCCTCTATTGATCTGCCCATGTGTTTTATGTATTGATCGCCACGAAGACTATCAATTTAAAAACATTTTTTTAACAGTTTACTTGCAACGATTATCTTGGAACAAATTGCGTTTTAGTCACACCACATGTGTGAACACAACCAGAGGCCTTTAACTCTACTGCGTTTACCATGCAAAGCTACAGTGAGTGTGTGTTGCTGCTCACACCATGCTGTGAAGAAGACATGGTGCTACAGAAAGGTGAAGCCATTTCCTCCCCTCTTTCGTTACACCATGTTGCACCATCATGATTGAATATGCTGCAAGGTCAATTATTCATTACAGGCTCTTGTTATTTTTTCCTCTTGTGCTGCACCTCAATTTAACAAGGTAATCTCAAATGTATCAGCAGAAAAGATTACTAAAAAAGGGTAGACAAAAAAAACAAAGACTCTCAGCGTTCACCTCTGGAGCTGCACGCTGAAGCACCGAAGTATACTGTCGATTTGGCACATTCTCAAAACGCCTTGTTTCTGTGCATATTACAACTTGCACTAGAACATTACACTGGCTGACAGTTACAATCTCTATTGATTTTAAACATGTACTTATAACCTGTAAAGCATTTGAAAGCATGAAATGGCCCTAATTCAGTATAACGATTAATGACCCCCTTTCGTCCCTCAATCTGTGGAAAACTTGACCTCTTGACCTTAAGATCAGACATGCCACACCCCAAGTCCTTACAATCACTCTTAAATCACACTGGTTTTTATTTGTTATTCTACTGTCGTTTCTGCCTCTTATCTGCTTTTGCTTCGAAGCATTGTTAATCAAAGAAAAAAAATGAAATATTATTATATGTTGCAATTCATGCAGATCCGCACTCTAGTGGAAAGGTTATTCTGTGTGACAGCATGTGAGACTCTTACTCTGTGTAAAAAATAACTTTTTGAATCATCGTGTGTGTTTGGTAAAAGCAGCTCCTCTGTATCAGCAGTGCAGCTCGTCAAAAGGAGAGAACAGCTGAACTATCAACACGGGCGTTTGAAGCAGCAGGGTGGTGTAACCTGGAGTACAGAGGGGTGTCTGCTGGCGTTAACATTCAAAAGGACTTGTGGTGCACCCAGTGCTGAGGTCTCCACTTGAGTCCAGAGACCATCATGTCAGGAAGAATTACAGCTTCGTGGGAGGAATTATTTCCGTCTGAACAAGTTTTATTCTCGGTCACTTAAGGTTGAGATAAATTATGTTTTTCTGAATCAGAGGGGCCCGGGGCCTGACCCTGGGGCTCCTGAAGAGCTGCTACCAGGGTCCCCTCTGGGTTATCATGCCTGCAGGCCTCCCTCTCACCTGGGGTTCAAGAGGGCAAGGAGAGAGGAGACAAGACAAGAAGGATAGACTTGGTAAATGGGACAGGTGTAAAAACGGAATATATTTCTGCAGATTTTTATGTTTTTGTCGCAGCTTGATCAAATTGGATTTCCACAGCTCCCTGATAATCTCATCTTTACATCTCCTCATCTTTCCCCGTCTCATAGTGTTCCTTGAGAAGCATCCTCCTGATATCTCCTCTTTATACACACTTTCTTTCTCTTGCAGAAGATGCTTCACATCCTGCATGTCTCTCTCTACCCACCCCCTCTTCTCCCCCTCAGGTGCAGATGTAGCTCGTTTAGTTAATTACTGTCATTTCCACTTGGTTAGTGCTCACAGTGCTCATGCAAACACGCCGTAACACACTCTCACACACACACACACACAGTGTAAACGCTTAGCTTAGAATACTCGTTCTCTGCAAACGCATATAGAGATCACATTTATACACAGTTACCTATAGCTTTGTATTTACGCCCACACATTTAAAGCCATGACTGACGAATGATGCTGCTGCATGTCCCCATTTAGAGGCGGCGTGCACATGCACACAAATATTCTCCAAAGTATATGTAGGTCAGATTGTGCTGAGAGTGATGAAATCTAGCCTTTATTTTCCATGTTTCCTCTTGGGGAAGAAGGGAACAGTGAGTGTAGAAGAATAGTCAAATAAAGATTGCAGGAGAGAGGAAAACAAATATTAGGAGAGGCTGAGGATGAACGTTGATTTTTTTTAAGGCCCCACGGATGATGAAATTAAAATTAAAAATAAAAACTGATCTGCAAACAGTGAGAGGGGAGGGACGTGACAAACCATGAAACTAACATTCCCCTATCGAAAGGTTTAACGAGTGATTAAATAAATAGTAATTACTGCGTCCAATTAAAAGCCTTTTCATATCTACCATTGCCTTTAACTAGCTTTAGCTCTTCCTCTGTGTCATATGACCTTCGACACGGTGTATTGTTCTTATGGCTGTGTTTGCTTGGTTTGAATCTTTCTGTGTTATTTGTTTGTGTTTCTTTATTTAGTTTGAAGCACTTGGAACTACTCCCCCGTATCATAGGTGCAATAAAGATTAGGGTTTTTATTATGACAGAGTTGCTTTCCTGCCCCTAAAAACAGTTTAAAGCGCACATTTCAGCTGTCTGGAATGGAAATGGATAGTTGAAATATACACATTTTGTATTGCACCTGTTAAAAATGATAAGTATTTTACATACTTTTACATTCTGTATGTGCACTTGGAAACAATTGCAAATAGTTGATACGACTATTTGTCTGTCAACATGGGAAATTGTGCTTGTTAACTAAAGACATGCATGTACACGCCTTCCTCCGAAACAAGTGTGCAGTTCTCCACAGGGCATCCGCTATTTCACTTGCAAATAGAGTGTGTTGGAGGGTCAGCGTTGTTGAGGAATGAACATGGGGAGAGAAAGAGCAGCAGCAAACTGGAGGGCAGAAAATGAGACGAGACAAAAGAGGTTGATACCCAGATTCAGCGTCTAACTCCGGACTAGCTTTTGCTCCAATATACACATAAGATGTCAACAAAACAGAAAGTGAAATCTGTCTAAGGGGCAATCTTCTGAGGTGACACATCTCTCGCTCTCACACACTTTCTGTTTGTCATCCTTGCCCCTGTCCTGTTATCCATCTCCTTGTCCCTTTGCTCACCTCTCTGCACCTCTCTGCTCTAGTGGAGTGGGTACTCTCCACAAACACGTGTCAGTTGTGTGTAAGGTTTGTTCAATGATTCAAACAGGGAGACTCCATTTTCATCTATCAAATATTGATCAGGGAGAGATGACAAATGGAGGCATTTCAGATTTAGCAAAACAATATCTGTTTGCACGAAAACATCTTTTACTTTTCCCCTCTCAGGATCAATATGCAGTGAAAGGCTTCTCCAACATCAGATTTTCATTTATGTGATCTTAAAATGCATTTATGTCCATTTTAGATTTAGGCTATGTGAATATGCATTAGAAGTTAGAACAGCGTCTGATTTGGCCAGAATAGGACGCTTTGCACACATATTGCAACGGCTTAATGGAAAAGCATTTTAGACAAACACTGTCAATAGGTTTTCTCCTGACGTCTGCTGTGCGTCGCTGAGAATGATGCAACTGTGCTGAGCAGGGAATTCAAAGTATAATCATTGTCTGCTCTGAAAAGTCACTTTTTATAGATCATACAGTGACTGGACTTTTGGTGCGGTTTGGTATTGGTTTCTGTTTGTACTGCTCTCTCTCTCTCTCTCTCTCTCTCTCTGAGGATCAGGCAGAAACAGATTGATATTCCTCCCTGCTGCAGGGGATTTCAGGGGAGGTTTGAATCAGACTGGATCAAATGCTCTCTCAGGCTATGACTTCAAATGTGCAAGCAATCAGGACCATCAGCCACCTGGGTACAATCAAATCAATTAATAACTGTAACTGCTACCACACTGTAAGCAGCACCTCGAGGAATAATCAGCTACTTAAAGTAACCAGCCTCTTTAATGTGACAATTTTGTTTTATTCCTCCATTTCTCACTGCTGTTAATAACTTTTTTTGACGGTTGGACTCTTTTAAGCCTCTTTTTAATCATTTTGAGCTCGACAGCGAGTAGTTAGTGATTATGTTTCTCCAATTTTACGAGCAATCTTGTTATTGTTTACTTTGTTGCTCCAAGCTTAGTTTTAATAAGATTCGACAGCTGCATTAATAAAACAGAGAACAAACGTAATGTGTTGCAATCAAACCTGGATCTTGTATGATTAAGAAAAATGAGAATTCACAGCACTGGAGCTCTAAAAGCCTCCCGATGACTTGCCACTGACTCATTTCAAGCTGCATTCTGTCGTGGTGAAATGCCAGCGTGTATTTCTGATAGATTACCAGACAAGAAACAGGACTCAGTAATGCAGATGTGTGGTCTGATCTTTAATTAACTTTGTAAAAGCTGAATTTAAATATCAACCCTGCTTTGTTCCATGTTGCTTTTTAAAATGCGAAATAAATAATGTGGTGCTTTTGTCGCTTGGCTAGGCCGGTGCATCTTCTCTGCTTGAATAATCTCTTATTTGCTATGCATGAACACGGATGCCCTCAGTGTGAAATACAAAGTGTCAAAGCCATCACACATCAGCAACCAGCAGAAAGAGTGAACATGTGGTCATTACAAAACACTGCAAGCTCCAGAGCACCAACAATGATTAGTTGGTTATTGACTCGCTGTCAATTCTTCATTGACTGTTGTTGATACAAGGGTCCAAGAAAAGCATCATCTATTTACACCATGCTGTACTTTCTAAAGATCTATATTCAGCTAAGGCAGAGGATAATAGACCCTGATTAATTTACAGCAGGCAATACAGGTTCCTCTCACTGGGAGCACCTGCTTTTAGTAACTCCTGTTGCTAGCATAATCCAAAAGCTAACATTAGCATTGTGTCGTTTTTATGCCATATACATACATTTTATAATATCCTATGTTGGACAAAATAGCAAGAGTTAATATGTGTCTGTTTACGAGTTAACATGGCAGACTGATTCCAGGAATACAAATATTCAGTTATGGTCACTTAATCTTAGCTTTTTTCCACTGTTGTGTTGTTTAAATGCTTTCCAACTCAACTTAAGTATTCTTCCCCTGCTCGTCCTTAATGCTGGCAGGAAAGCTGCTGAATCCTGAAAGCTGACTGACAGAAACACTTAAACATATCCTTCTTCTCCTTTTGAACTGGCAGCGGCTTACCTCCCGGGAGCAGGTCATGTTTAACAGTTCAGTTTGAAACTTAAGGGTGAAGCATTGGCCAGGGAAGAACCTGTTACAGTTTGGCACAGACCCAAATCACGCAGGTGGATGCATGCATTATTTTCCATTTATGGAAACAGCCGTAGCAGGGGCCAGCGCACCCCGATTGTCTCTAGTTTACACACATTAAGTAAACGTGGCATATTTATTCTGTGCAATGGGAGCTAAGTGATGCATAGAAGATGCAATTGGTTGCTGACAACACAACCTAAGATGGATTCAAACCTCTGATTCTGCTCGAAAAGATGTGAGCTTCCAGCTGTTATGGTAATGAAAATCTGTAGAGCAAAGATTTTTTTTTTAATATATATTTGCAATTGAACTGGTCATCATGCCGATCCTGATGATTTCAAGACTGATCTGTTTTACACGATGGAGAAAACAAGATTATTTAAGAAACTGTGCATTTTGCTGAACCAGGGTCAGCTTAATTTTGTTCTTCAGGTCTATTTCAGCTCTTTCTCTGATCTGTACCCTAACAGGGTGTGTTCATATTGATTTTCAACAAAATACCATAGCAACACCTCAACATCATATTTCCCCCGTGAGAAAGACTGCACAGTATTGCAAGCAAACTCTCCCTCTCTCCTTAAGAACATTTAAAATATGTTTGAAAGATTGTAGGCTAAAAGAAATGTACTTATTCCTCCCCTCATGAAATAAATAAATAGTACATAATAAAAAAGTTCAGCTTCTATACAAATGACGGCTATTCGAGAGCTGTTTATGTTCTCAGTACTGCCAGCACCAATCACCAAACTGCTAAGTGATGAACCCTCACATAATTGGATATTTAACAGCGCAGCAAACAATGCACAGACCAAGCACAGTGTTTATTCTGCTCAAAATCCAATTAGGCATTCCTTCTAAATCAAATCAATACTTTGCTGCACCTCATGCCACCCAGACTAAATATGCTTTATTTATCTAATGGTGAGGGAGAGACTATGCCTCTCTGAGTTGTCTTCTTCAGATGGTTAGATGGAAGCTCTTTGAACTTGCTAACCTCTATGTTACAGTGAAAAGGAAAATCTGAAATATTCGCGTGGAGCTAACGAAAGAGTTCAGAGGCAGCATTTAGATGTAACTACACAAATGTACAGTATAATGTGCTGGGCCTGCTTTAGCTCAGTGAGTGGTAGGTCACGGCCTTTGCAGCTGCTGAAATATTGATACGCTATAAATGGACAAGCAGAACCACTCATCGATGATCAAATGTACTCTAACAAGGCTTTTAGAGGCCTTTTAGTTCCTCAGAGTCAAAAGGTGATGTGTTAAAATGCCTTGTTCAGTCAGGTCAAAACTAAAAGATTTTGATAATAAATGTGTTTTTCAAAAGAACATACACATTTTAGGGTTTCCTGAGATGTTGTACTGCAAACAAGTGCATCAACTAATCACATTAGCCCTGTAGCTCTACAGCCTTGTTACTGTCTCGCCTCCTTCTGAGGAGCCTTTGCTTCTTTATTAACCGCCGTCTGCCTGCCTTTACCCTTCGGCTGTGTTTGCTGGACCTGTCTGCACACTACCCTTTATTAACAACAATGTAAAGACCTTTACCTTAAGTCTCTTATCTGCAGGGTCTGCTTCTCAGTACAAAAGCCAGAGCTTATATTTAGAGGGACACAAAAACAGGGACGTACACAGACATCTTGATGGACATGAGCTAAATTACTTAAAAAGGGCATCAGTTATTGACCCCTTAAAAATGACACATGAGCACAACTACAACCGTCCTCCTCCCTACCATGAAAAGTGGTGAAAGTAAATCTTATACGACTGCTTTTGTATACATATCAAAGCCTTTATAATGAGCCAGTTGTCCTGCAAACGCATTAGAGGGTAACTACAACACACTGACTTGACCATTTTACAAACACAAATACCTAGAGAGCACCCTAATTAATGACAACCAATTAACCACAAAACAGTCATGCAGAACAACGGTCGAGTAAACATACCGATCATAGCTTCAGAGCTTATAGCTAATGGTACGATAATAAACAACTTGCATCATGTTCATTCAAGCACAAAGACGGAAAGATCTAGCCGAAGCGCAAAGTATCACGGCCTGGGTGAACTAAGCCAGTCGTCTATACTCTCAACTCACAGAGAGAACACCAACCACAGGCAGCTAATATGTAACCCCTCCCTCAGGGAAATGTCACTAACTCCACCCCTCACCTCCAAGTAGGTGAGGGGTGGAGTTAGTGACATTTCTAAAAAAAGAATTGCAGGTGAGCAGCAAAATGGTATAGAAGATCACTGAGGACTGAACCATGTGTGCTCCACTGTGTATGTTACTATAGTACATCATATACCAATGTAGCAGTGCACACAAGCTGAACCCTTGAACCCAGTCAAAGCATGTCATGCAGAATATTTATAGCTAATTTAGCCACTCACGCACACGCCAGACTCGTCACTCCTCTCAAGGACACACCAAGGTTAGCACGGCAGAGAGTGAGAGGAGTGACAATCATTTAGTGCTGTAGGAAGGAGTCGGCATTTTTCAACTTCCACTTCCCTTGTCTTAACTGAGATTGAAGCTCTCAGGTTGGCAGACAACAATATGTCATCCATGTAGCACTTACTTTAATATATAGCAGGCAAAGACACATCAGCTTTGCAGTGGATAGTACATACTCAAAGTTGGACATATCTTGTAGCACAACATTTCTTAAACATAAACAATCATACAAATATGGATATGATCTTGGACAATAGCTGGGCTAAACATGGATCAGCAGAAAGCATACAACCAGAGATAAGCACAAACACACCGCTTCAAACTGAGATATTCTGTCATTTTTAGCTAAATATGAGGATATGTTGAGAAAATGACTACCGTACTACCTTTATAGCACAACGCCATCAATTGTGCCCCTTTGTATTGCCTTTGACTGCTAGCATGAAAGTCACATTGTTAACAAAACAGATGGGGAACAAAGGACTCCTCATTGCCTTCACACAACATGCATTCAAACACCTTTTCCTGAATCCAAAACTATTTTCTTATTCATACACCTCCACCTGCAACACACTAGCCTTCCCATTTAACAGCACATTTTTCAAATGCTGTTTTCAGAAATGATAAAAACACATTGGCACATTCTCTGCGTTTCTGCGTGAAATCCGTTGAATAAAGACAACATTTTAACAATAAAATGAAATAATAAGCATTCCAAACACAGCTGTAAAAGTCAATATTCTGGTACACTATTTTGCCCAAACAAACAACCTAACACTGTTAGGTTGTCTGTTAGGCTAACAGTGCAACACAACAAGAGCCGAATCTTGTATGACATACCAATCAGCACACAACATAAACATATGTCAACACTGCATTAATCACCAGCATGGAAAGCATCCATAAACAGCAGCCAGAAGTCATATACAAATACAATTAGATGCTGCATACATCATGCAACATGTTGAATACATAAAGACAATATTCCTGTCAATATTTAGCCCAAACAAACAACCCAAATAAGGAGAGCAGAATACTGCATGCGCATTCTAAACACAGCATTAGCCTACATAGCATACGCATGTCAACACGGCATTAAACACGGCATTAAACACCATTCTGGATAGTATTCAGAAACAGCAAACAGAAGAAGACTCAGCCAACGCAAGCACTCATAGATATGGAAATGCATATCAGCATAGAGAGAGACAGTAGCGACATAATATGCAAGGCAATAATAAAACAGAGCCAAAAGTACAGTTGTGAATGTACAGTTAAGACAAGCAGGTCTTACTTTGCCGAAGTGAAGCATGGCCTCTCTCTACATGAAGTATTCTGCACGACATCACGTGGGGCAGCGAAACTCCAATAGTGATACTCAAAAACGGTCACGCGACTGCGGCGTACGAAAATATTAATATTTCTCCATCATTATTAGTTACACTTTGTCACACTTTTCAAACACGAGCGAGCAGCTGCAGAGGATATTCATTGATTACAGTGAGCAGTGCACCTGGCGAGCGCGTGACGAATTCAATAAACCGCTAACTTACACAACGCGCTATCAGTTGCAGAGGATGGGGGTTAAAGTTAAATGTCAGGCGTGTATACCTGAATGAACTTGTATATTGCAATCTATTTTAAATTGTTGTACCAGAGTAGGCATACAGTAGGGACAGACAGACAAGTGAAATATGTTCAGATGAATTCCATCTGGTGTTCTGTTTTAAGTTCTGTTCATTGTTCATTGTTTGTTGAAGGATGTGTGAAACCCATTAAAAATATTGTTGCCTTAGAATTTGACAGCTTTTCCTCTTTTTTGTCATAGTGTGAACTATGACAGTTTTAAAAACAAAAATACATTTTCCAACCTGTAGCCTACTTGTTTAATAATATGTATAATTTGTATAATATAGCAAAATGGCTATCCTAGTGTAAATGTTTTTTTACTTTTTGGAGAAAACCCAAAAAGTGTTACAACTGTCCCTGGTCTCCCTACTCCATAAAGTTTAGACTATTTTGTAAGTAATATTTAGTAGTTATGATCAGGAATATGGAAAATACTATCAGTTTAGGACATTTCTCGACTTTTAAGGACATTACCGTCACTTATAAGTGAGGCCCAATGGT